>VYZX01028847.1:734-17814 GCA_013401335.1 Brachypteracias leptosomus | reverse complement strand
CTGACCCAGGTGAAGGACCTTGCCCTCATTTGGAGGAGAGGGCATAAAATAGGGTAGTAAAGGGTTTTTTGATGCAGACACCCCCTGAGTCTCAACAGCAGACACCTCTTGCTGTGCCCTGAGCAAGTATCAACTGTCTGAAAAGTGCTCCACTCCCTTCTCCAAGTTTACAAGCTGAACAGTGTTTGTTGTTTGGGGCATTGCCTACAGGCCTTCAAACACTGAGATTTTGCCTTCATTTCCACTACTTTTCAGCAAGAGCCACGGAACAAGAGTAATAAATTACTCTGTTGTGCTCCAGTGACTGAAAGAAAAGGAAAAAAAAGAGAGGTGTCTTCTGTTTCTAAGCACAAGGAGAAAAGAACAGAGAAACACAGGCACTGGTTTCATGACTTGAGGGGCTAGGTCTAGTACAAGACAGGACACAATCCCCCCCCCCAGACCTAACTCAGAAATCATAAAGTTAACCTCTTTTTAGCTTCCCTGATTTTACTTGAGTCCATCACACTCTCTCCATCTCTCCCTCTCCCACATCAAAGGCTCCTAAGACCTTACAGAAGTTAGTGCAGCTGCCTATATTGCCAGGTGGCAGAAAAAGAACTGATGGACTCCAGGACTTTTCTAGATAGATTTGCTCACAGTGTCCATAACAATAGTCCTCCCTTGACTGCAGAGTATCATCACTGCTCCCCTTATCTCCACCATTAGGAAATGTATAATAAAAAGTCTCATTGAGGAGTCACCTGGATACAGCTTACAGGCACCTTCTTCATTCACAATCCAGTAAGGTAGTTGGTCTATGTGGTAACAGCCATGCTCATATATGACCACAAACCAGACACAAAGACAACTATTTCTATCCCAAAGAGCATGCATTCATTTACAAGAACACACACAGACATATCCAACCTACAGACATTCAATTATATTTCCAAGAAATATGAAACAAAATAAGGCAATACATTGAACTTCTAGAGATTAATATTTGGTAGTTGAACTGTATGCACATTTTTATTTACAATACAGCTGTTATACATACAAGAGATAGCATGTTACACCATGGTAATGATAATTAAACCCAAGGACTATGACTCACAGCATTTTGACCTTAAAGTTTCTGTAAAACTGACAAGCTTAATTTGTTACAATTTCTACCTGGCTGAGTATATAACTCATTTAAACCAAGAAATTAAGAAACCTTTTCTGAATCCCTTATCTCATCAGCTAGGGTTTTTCATCAGCTTATAAACAAATTCCCTTTTAAGAAAAAAAAACAACCAAACAAGACAACAACAAAACCAAACCAAAAAAACCCATCCCAAACTAGAAACCATGACAACACATACAAAAGAAGATCAAACCCACAAACAAGTGAAGCCAGCTTACAACTGCTATTTGTTCTAATATCATGAAATATGAGCTCTTAGTTTACTGTTAAATATAAACTTTGATAGTAGAAGTGAAAGGAGACTCAAGGTACTCATCAATGCACCTTATCTAGAACTGGTTAATGAAGAAGCAAGCTTAAAGAAAAAATAAATGCATGCAGCTCAGGTATTGGAGATAAATTTTAAACTCACCCAGAAAATCTAGCAGAGATAATAGTGTCCAAAGAATCTTAAGTTAAACTTCTCCAACAAATATATTAAAATGCCGTATTATACAAAAATACTAGAATAAAACTGCTTTTGGAATGATACTTGCTAGAAATAGTACAAGGGAAGTCATGCTTTAAAACAATACTTACTAACCTTGTGCCAAAGTCACTGCAGGAAACGTTTCAAGTTGTGCTAGCTCTGATACAAACGCCTCAGTAAATACTCAGATTAAAGTAAGCAAATCAGCTTTGTTTTTCTCTCAGATATTTTAACTGTTTGCAAGAGGTATTTGTGCTCACCTCTCCCTTCTCCGCTTGACACTGAAGGGCTCATCCCAATGTCAAGACGGAAAAAAAACCCTCAAACCGCAGAACCCAGCCCACTACGCACACCACATACCGCGGAACCGACTTCGGGAAAGCCGCCTCGGGCTGCAGCAGCGGCCGCCGCCGCCGGGCCGGGCTGCCCTGCCCTCTCCCCTCGCAGCGCTCCGCGCACTCGGGCGGATGCCACAGCGCTGGGCGGAGGGTGGCGGTCACTCCGCGCGCAGCCAGGGCCCGCGGGGAAAGGGGCGGAGGAAATAAACCCGAAAGAGCGAGGCGACAAAGCCGGCTCTCGGTCCGGCTAAAAATGGCCTGACAGGCCGAGCGCTGCCGCCCTCGCCCCGCCCCGCCGCCGGGGCAGGGGCGCCTGCCCGCCGCTCACGGGCTGCGGGGCCGAGTGGAGCCGCAGGATACGTGGGCCCCAGAGCCCGCCGGGGCAGCCTGCCGGGAGCGCTGCCTCAGGGGGTTATTTTTGGGAGCTCCCCCGCCGCGCAGACCGGTGAGGCCACGTCTGCCCCTGCGCGGGCCCCTCGCCCGGAGCCGGCACCGCACGGGCCACGCCACTCCTCCGGAGCGAGCGGCCACGGCGCCCGCCCGCGGGGCGAGAAACCCGGCCACGCTCTCCCGCAGCCGCTCCGGAGCGCCACCGACGCCAGCGACAACGCGCATGCCGCGCTGGGGGGGGAGGACAAGCAGCGGACAGATGGAGCATTTGGATACCGCGCTCCCGCACTATTTCTAACACAAGAGGAAGAGCTGAACCTTTATCTTTTTCACTCCTGTATTAGCAGTTGTATTTGTATATTGCACAATTATGCTACAAAGTCTCCTCTAAAACACAACATTGTGTCCACTGTTATCCTCACTGAAGTTAGCAGCCTCTCAGTCAGGCAGTGGCTTCTGGTATGCTGACAATTTAAGATAGAGGAAAAAGATTTCTCCTTAAGGTAAGATAAAAAGGTACTGAGCTTGAGAAAAACGTTGGTTCTAGCAAGAGACAGATTTCATGGGACATGCCTAATACAGCTGAAAGGTTGACAGCAATTCATTTCTCTCTACTCAGGCAAAGTCCCATCAGGGCATCCTCTTAAGACAAGCTGCAGTCAAACAGTACAGCTGACAACAAAAGAGGCCTGGAGAAAACAGGACAGGCAGGAACTAAGCTTTTAAGTAACAGTTATAGAGTTATCCTTCCTGAAGGCAGTTTGGCATTTTTACATTAACAGCAGCCAATGACTGCCAGAGCAGAGCATTCATGGCAGTTGTTCCCATTTACAACACCTAAGCCTTAAAGTGCATTGAGATCACAATTAGAAGAGAAACAAACACTAAAAAGAAATTTTTTTTTAGTATTTTAGACAAGAGTTTTAGAGTTATGCTTTACTATTAAATATACTTAGAAGGAATATTAAAGCATTTATTGGGGTACTATCACTTGCTCACGCAGAATGCAGTATTATTGTTTTTGCAATGCTAACAGCACTACCATCTAAAAATCAACAGTGAACAGCAAAGAACAGGGCCCTGTCTTTTAAAAGGCAACAAATGCTGTGGGTTTAAGAACACTAATGTTCAAGAACAACTTTTTTGAAAGATTCAAGTCTTAGGAAGAGACTGCTGCTGTAATTTCCCTCATAAGCTTGCTTGTCCACAAAAGCTTGCATTATATTCTGGACTTGCAATACCTTGACATTTAAAAATACCAAGACAGAAAACTCTCAAGGATCATCTTCTTCCTGTCATGACTGACTGATTTCACTAGCTATGGTGGAAATCCAAGTTCACACCTCAGCCTGTCCTTCTGTGCCCAAATCAAAATAAGGCCTCTGTAACACCTAATGAGACTGTTCAAGTAAGGTGAAACTACAGTTTCACCATATGTTTTGCCATATTCCATTAGCTATTTTAGTCCCATTTGAAGCAAGATGCCAACACAATTAAGGAATACTAACTAACACCATACACCCACTGTTGTAACAATTTCTCCCTCATCCACAAATGGAACTGTTAACTTTAATACTAGATTTTCTTAAAAAAAAAGTAAAAAAGCAATGCTTGTTCCACTCTGCTAGAGCTTGACTCAAGTCTAAAAGACTTGCGACTAGTGACAAAAAGGCTTGGAAAGGAATGGAAAAAAAAAGAAATCTTAACCCAAACCTAGACAATGAAGTCAGTGTTTGCAGCTCACAAACCTCATTTTGAAACACAGCTTACTGATGACAATAAGACCCTAACTGAGGCATTAGAAAGACAAGTGTATTCCATGGTACTATGATATCTTTTTGAAGGGGGAGAAAAATACCAGATCTGCTATCCCAGGAATGAATGAGTTTGACTTATATTGTCAAACTGAAACATTGGCACTATGTTTAACACTATACAAGATATTTGTCACTGAGAAAGCCAGAAGCTCAATGGTTTTTGCTTTTTTTTTGCATTCATTTGCACATCCACTAAGCACATGGTCTGAAAAACAAATTCAGAAGAAATACTGTTCAACATTTCAGTTAGCCAGTACCAGAAAAAGATCAATTTTCTCAATATTTTAATCTTCTGATCAGCAAAGCAACTGCTTCATTATATCAAGCATTCCATTTGGACTTTACAAGAAATAGTCTGTAAGCAATTTCTGGGTCTCTTCTGAACACTCAAATACTAAGATATCATCTTGTAGAGGAACTTAGCTACGCTTTCTCTAGAGTTTTCATTGCATATTCAGCGTGTAACAGCTTACCAACAATATGAAGTTCTGTGGGTGTTTGTATTTTTGTAACAGGGAACTAGTAAATTACACAGAGCTATTCAGACCCTCTATAGACCCATGCAGCACAATACATACCCCTTCTTGCTTTGTGAATAGATTGAGGCAGTCAGACAGGACCTCACATGTTTCCTGGGATATTTCAGAGACCACATCAACTTTTTGCAGGAGGGGAGAAGATATTCCTGAAAGCACAAAAGAGTAGTAGCATTAGGGGTACATTGTAAATGACAAGATTCTTTTTATTATTTTTTTTTCTCTAAGTGATACAGATATAACTTTCATATTCTACAGGAAGTCTGGTGCACTGTGAGACCTGTGTGAGGAAAGGGCAAGCAAATGTTGCAGAGGGAACCTGAGTTCTTTTGCACCCTTTCCCTACTACTGGTATAAGCAGCACACAAATGCATGAAGTTCATCTTTCAGCATGGCTTAGAAAGCAAAGGTACTAAGTTACACAAGAAAGACAAAAGAAAACTAGCAGCAGTCTTCTTTAACCATTCCAGATATTTAAAAGCCTCAGATTTTCCAGGTGACAGAATTCAAATACAAAGGATACTGCACTGGTTTAATATAAGTTTAAGGGAGAAATATAGCTTTTTTTTCTCTTCTATATAACACAACAATGGAAAGCAACAATTAACACAGTGCAGCTGGAGACATAGGTTTGAAAAAATACATGGGGAGTTACATGAACACTGATCAATAGAAGAAAAAGATCTTATTTTTAATGGATTTATCTTCTAGATAAGTAATACAGCTTGCAGAGCAATGCTACCTCACATCCTGAGTTCTATGACCATTTATAGAAGGGGCCACATGTCTAGGACCAGCAGGAAACCATGCTAACCAAATCAGCAGGTAGAAATTATTTAATATTTGAGTTCATCTTTGAAGTTCTGTGATGTGCTGCAATTCCTCAAAAGCCAAGCAAGCCATTCTCTCAGAAAGCATACATACTGCAATTAAAAGTGGCCATTTAGTAACAGCAGACTTCAGGATCAGCTGATACCATTTTGTAACACAGATGCTTCAAGCCAATGCCACACCAATAGAGTAAGAAGTCCGGCAGTGATAGTTCTGGAATTTATTTTGCAACATTTATACTGCTTTTGCAGGACAAGACACAGTGTGTAACCACACATTAAATGTTGTCTCTGATGACAAAGCTCACTAGTGACTGGAACTTGCAGCCACTAAGAACAGCCACCACCTCTAGAAGGAGGGGCAACACACTGACTGCAGGAGCAGGAAACATCTTTATTTGGAATAGATATGCATAAATCTCAAAGATATCTCCATTTAGAATAACATGTTGAAACAGGGAGAGAATTTTAAATATCAGGTGTCAAGATAGCCATTTTTATATTACTCAAAAGCTTTTAGAAGTTTCACCTGGAGGACTTTTAACTCAGAAATTTGCATTTTTCTGGAGTCAGAGGACTCAAATACTTTGAAGATACCACATCAACCCAATGTGAGAACTGGGACAGCTGCAGCAGTCTTCTATCTTGAGACCTACAGAGATTACACATGAAGCTGGAAACAGTTCACTGATCCATCAAGTTACAAATATTCCCTGGGAGAAAAATAGGGACTTATTACTGCTATTGGCCAAGACTAGCAGTTTCTAGGAAAAAGACAGTATCATATTATCTGGTTTTGCTTTGCTATGGGTCTTAGTTAATCAAGTTCTGTTTTTTTAAAAAAAGAAGAAAAAAAGAAAATAATGTCCTTACTCGTTCTTCCAGTCAGAGAAACTGCCCCTACATCTACCAAAAGGAAATTTTCAAACTGCTTTTTGTGAAGAATTCGGTTTTACTGTATTAACTACAAAGGCTTCCCAATAAAATATTCGTGGGTATTATAAAACCTTACTTTTCTTTGCAAAATAAAAATTCAGTAAAAATTCAGTTAGTGTGAGATAAGTTAGCATTACACAGTAACTTACGCCAGTAGCATATGGAGAAAAAGCTGTATTTTAGACTCCTTTGAGGAAGGCAGAGATGGAAGAGGAAGAAGTTTTTTCTTCCCCAAACTGCTCTTCTGATACAGACTACGGGTTTGCAGATAAAAAACTTGTTCTCTAGTTTGAGCTGCATAAATTTTAGTCACACTATGTAACTAGGACTCAGGTTCAAAGGAACAACAGTTAGATGTTCTTACAGAGCTCCTTTGTGTGGAGCAATTTCTGTACATGTTTAAGGCATTAAGTTCCAATCCCAAACAGCTTGATGCTCCTGCTATTTTTTGGCAGTTATGCTGCAAAAATCCAGGTACATGTTAATTTAAGTTATTATTTTAACCGAAGCCCCAAAAGTTAAAAAAACTCATGGCAGAAGTCTGTGGAATATATCGCATCACACCATGTCCCCAGTTCCCTATATAAATTTTGTGATTTCACTTCACATCCTGTTTATCATGCTTTAGCTTTCATTGTTTCTGCTCACTACAAGACAAGTTTTTTGAGGAGAAAGCTAGAGTAAGACAGTTAGCTCTTTGTACCTATTGGGGGAGATTTATGCTCTCCAATAAGCAACCAGCTACAATTATTTTTTAAATGTTGAAAATGAACCCCTACATTTTATTCCTATGACTACTCAAGTAAGCACTGTATCTAAAAGGCAGTTTCACTACATTTACAGCCACTAATAAAATTTCTTTCAATGAACTTATTAGTTCTTTCTCCAAATCTGAAATCTTAGTTCTTAGTAATTACTATGTTACTTTATTTGAATCTTTTTCAATGAGGAAAACAGTCCTGTATTTTCAAGCTCCTGAGAATTTAATTTCTATGAAATTAAAGCATGTGCTGCTTAAAAGAAAAAAAAAAGCCTGCCTGCTAACAAACTACATTTTAGAAAAATAAGTTTTACCTTTTGTAGCATCCAAAGATTTAACCATTGCAAGAAAGTCTGAAATCTCTTTATTGAGTCTTTGTTGGTATGCTTGTGCTTTCTGAAAGACAGCAAGGATAGTTCAGAAGTGCCTTGTTCTAAGGAAAGCATGTTTATTCTCTTAGCTATACTGAAATGTAATTTGGAAAGCATTAAATCTTAACAAAAATTCCCAGTGACAGAGCCTAATACATCAAAACTGAAAGAAATTACTTGAAGTACCTTGGAAGACAAATAGAAGATTTACGCACATTATATTGCTGACCACCTTTTGTTTAAATTACCACAGCAAAACAAACCCCAAAGCTATGCTGAATGTACCACTTTTGTAATTTTCCCCCTTTTTAGTAAAAAGTTTGAAAATCCAGAAAGAGCCATTGCTTGTTCTTTGACAAATCTAAGGCCAAAATAAGCAAATGCATAGGTTAACTGATGTATGGCAAGTACAGTGACATGCAGGAACCCACTCCAAGATCATATTCCAAGCCTGCATTTGAACTTGGAAACATTTATTAGATAATACCATCTTCTGCAGGCTGTGGGGAACTATCAGCACTACTTATCCCCCCATCTTGGTTCTGCTGTCGCAGTCTCTCAAAATAGACAAGGTAGGTATTTGAAATGTGATTCATTCTGATCAAAATGTTTATTGGAGTGCTGAACAATTAGTAAACTACAGGTTCGAATGTCTGTCAAACAAAACTAATACGACATAGTTGAATAAGCTTAAGCTTTAGGGGCAATGACCCAAAATGTGCATATCACCCACCCAATAACATGAGGGCTCACAACCTTCGAGGAGTTACCTTGGGCAGTGTCCCCATGCAAGAGGAGAGTCCCTGAATGCTCCAACAGAGGAAGACTTGCTCTATTTGCCCTCTGACAGGCCTCCATTTATATCCTAGTCAAATCTGATCTATGGTCATAAACAGTCAGTGGTCTAGAAACTTCTCTTGACCAAGGTGTTACATTGGCTGAGTGCCTTGCCTTTCCTATCCCTCAAGCAAGGTGTTTAGGTGACCACAGTCACCAGCTGGGCAGTTCAACTCCCAAACTGTAGTTTCCAAATTTAACTCTTTCCTTTCAGCAGTTGAGAAGTTTTGGTCTTTACTGAGTTTGGTGCACCTGCCATATCTGCCATGAGCTACTTTGAGTTCTTGTACAAAAAGGTATGGTATAAGTCACCTGGAGTTCAGTCATACAAAGATTTTTACATTGCAGTGTTAACTTTCCCTTAAAGTATACGTATGACAAAAAGCAAGAATCACAGGCTGAATCCTAGCATTATCAAAGAAGATTCATTTCTGTTGCAGGCCTGAACAATCACTGTACAACATGTCTAACGTGACCCAAGGTGTTAAAGGATCATTTCTACACCATTTCACTTCCAGTTTTACAGAGGTACAGCTCAATGAAGGTTAGTTTTGCTATCCTCCACTCTTGGTGTCACCAAGTACAGTACACAAGGCTCCCTCTCCTGGCTGAGATTCTCAAGCAACTTTCTACCTTGCAGTAGTGCTGGTAAAACTGAAAACCACAACCCTGTAGCTATGATAAACATGCCATTTTATGCATATAGTCCAAACAGAGCAGTGCAAACACAAGCAGCATTTATGCAGCCATAGGATGAAAGAATCATTACTTTTAGCTGAAAGTACACTAAAGTATTTCAAAACAATACTAATATGCAACTGCTTAGATGCATGAGCCAAATAAGTACCCAGTACATACTTTCAGAGTATCCTGTAGGTCTGTAACAGATACTGTATCATCCTCCTCATCACTACTCAACTGTTCCTGTGTGCAGTAATGAGTGCTATATGCAGAGTGGTCTTCTATTGCTTCTATCCAACTCTGAATGGAAAACCACCAGAATTAACACACACTTCAAATATCATCCCCAGAAGGCAACAGCATACAGGCAGAAAAGAACAAATTTTCTTTTGATGTGAATAAAATATTCATAGTAAAATAAGAAACCTTAACAAGCAGAAAATAGATTGTTAAAAATTGTAACTTGTATTGAAGATGAGATACTCTGTGGTCAGAGTGCCACTGATTAATTTTAAGCACAAACGTAACTCACCCCTCAGTCTATCTAAGGTCACATAAAACACATCACATCCATTAAGAGAACACTGTAGAGAATGTATTCTGCATCTTTGGGTTTCTGTTCACACAGCAAGGTCCCTGTGACAAAGTCTGCCTTTTTAAGCATGACAAACTGTGTACAAAACTGCACTATCATAATTAAGAGACAGATTCTTCTCCTGTTCATCAAATCAAGAATGGCTGAGGTTGGCAGGGACCTCTGGAGGTCATCTGATCTAAACCCCCTGCTCTAGCAGGGCTGCCTAGAGCTGGTTGCCCACGACCATGTCCATATGGCTTTTGAATATATCCAAGGATGGAGACTCCACCTCTCTGGACAACCTGTGCCAGTCACCATAACATTTTTTTCTTACGTTCAGAGGGAACCTCCTGTGTTTCAGTTTGTGCCCATTGTCTCTTGTCCTGTCACCAGGCACCACTGAAAAGAGCCTGTTCTCCATACCTACCTGCACCTTCCCTTCAGGTATTTACATACATTGACAAGATCCCCCTGAGCCTTCTCTTCTCCAGGCTGAACAGTACCAGCTCTCTTAATCTTTCCAAGTATTAAAGATGCTCTGGCCATTTTTTGGGCTCTCTTCAGTATGTTTGCATCTCTCTTGCAGTAGGGAGCCCAGAACTGGACACAGTAATCCAGATGCATCCACCCCTACCTCATCCCTAATTAGTATACTTAAGAAGTACAATAATAACTACACTACAAATGGCCCTAAAAAAAATAAATCTTGTTTAAGACCCACTCTTTAATAAGTGATAAAATTATATTTTCTTAAGTCATCTGGGAGAACAGCTAAAAGTAGAATGTACCATTAAGCTCAGCATAACAAACTATGAAAGCAAGTGCAACAAAGGGAAGCTGCAATAGAAATTTACCCCATGGAGAAGTTAGAGGAAGTTAGACTACAAGGCATATAATACAGGCACGGAGCTGGAAAACAAGGTGGCATTAATTTTAAAGAAAAGAATGACAATCTGTCCATTTTTGATATTTAGTCTATAGTCATGCACTTATGTTACCAAGTCCTGATGATCAAGATACTGAACCCACTACTAATGCATCTATAGCAAATAGTATGCAAATTAATCATTACAGAAGTAACTATGTTTTAAAGCTTTTAATAAAGGGTCATTATCACCTCTCTAGTTTGAGAAGGAAGGCTGTTTTTAGGAATCTTGAAACGATGAACTGTGTCATCAAAACATCGGACAGAAAAGAAGCAACTGTCTGTAGATTTTACCTAAAACAATGTGGAGAAAACACAAAATTAGTACAATGAATCAGTAAGAAAAGAAAAAAACTTTAGAGTAAGCAAGGTAGAGAATTACTCTTCACTGAAGGTTTTGCCTCAGCTTTGATGCAAAACAACTAGTTTACAAAAAGCCTGGCCAAAACAAAGTGTACTATCTTGCACTTTACATCATCAATGAGAATACAGAGGCTCTTTATGTCAAAATACTGTATTTGCATATCTTTGCACCACTTGATTTAGACAAAATCTCAAGCAGTGGCGCAAAATTACCAACATAAAGGAAAATTGTAGATACAGAAAAGCAAGAATCACTTTTCATAGAGTATCGTTCTGGTTTAAGGGTTAAAAGATCAAAAAAGGGAGACAGGGGGTGGCTCTAGGTTCCCAACAGGTCAGGGGGCAGTGGTTATTCCCTCCCTTTTCCTGCCACACTCTATAAAAGGGGACAGGAAGTTCAGCTCTAGGCACTTCCTGGGCTTTGCCAGCTGCTGGGGTGGCTGGGCCTGCTCCACGTGGTCAGGAGAATCCCACACCATCCGAGATCGGTTTTGTATATATATCTTCTCTTAATATCCCTGTATATCCTCTTTTCCCTTAATACCTTTTGTTGCCTGTTAAAATTAGTCTTAACCCCCAACTTCATGCAAGGTCTTTTTCCTCCCCCGGGAGGGAAGAGGTAGCAGGGGAGAGAGGTAACAGATTCTGCTCCATGGGTCTTGCCCTGAGCCTTAAACAAAGACAGGTATATAACTGTAGTTTAACAGAACTTGTGGTGCCAATCTAGGACAGATTACTTATAGAAGAAAAAGTATTGAATTTTCCATAAGCACTTCATCTTCCTGTGTATTATAAACACCCGGCCTGTTTTTCTGCTGTCCTGTTAGGCCCTTCCAAAAGGGATTCTTACAAGTGTAACAGAATTTATCAGTTCTCCAACACAGAGCAGCTTAAGTTACACCATCAGTCACAAGCACCCAGTAACAGCTAAAGGAGGAACTAGAGCTTTGCTATTCCGTATCACACACTCCAGACAGTTGTTTTGCACACCTGAAGAGGCATGCCTTTAGGAAGCCTTTTAAATCTTCAAGACTTTGGAAATAACTGAAGTTTTATGGCCACTTATATATATAAGAATACTTTGCTTGATAAGAATCACCATTTCTTGCAACAGCACAAACTTTTTCCCTTTTTTATAAAAAAGGCATGCTTACCAACCTAGCTGAAGTTTTCATTGTCTAGGTATGGAACACCATCACATTAAAAACCCCTGTAGTTACAAGTCATTTTACTTCTTACCGTGCAGACTGCTTGTGTTAGATGCTTGCATCCCTGCCGATGTTCATTATTTACTGCCTCAGCTCTTTGAAAGAAAAAGAAATTTAAAATGAAGATGAGAATTATTTAAATCATTTTTCAGAAATCTAAGCACAGAACTTACTGTCTCCGATACCAGGAAAGGACTCCACGTTCTAGAACTACCCAGTAGAGTTTCCACCCAAAAAATCGTGAACTCTAAAAAAAAAAAAAACAAACAAGCAAGCAAACAAAACAAAACCAGAATTTAAAAAAAAAAAAGCCAGAATGATAAAAAAAAGCTCCAAGTAAGGCTAACAGCTGAAGAGTTACTGTTCCCAGTAAGTTTGATAGCTTGAAAGCTATTACATAAAACTGGCAGTCATTAAGAAAACATTTTAGGTTTTATGCATCTTGGTGATCACAGCAACCTGATACTTTAAAATTACAATTGTCTTTTTTTGAAATATCTAAATCTAGAAGAACTGAAATACTAAAATGCTTCATTTTTTAATATTATAGGGGTTGTTGATCACCACACAATTCGATTTTAAAATCAAACAAAAAAGAAAACACATGGAGATATCCAACTACAACATTTCACCTTTCACAAGCTTTAGTACATAGTTCTGGTTTAAAACCGGTTCCTTATACAACAATTGTGACTAAATACATAGGAAAATTTACACTGAAGAAAACTTCAAGTATTTCATTAATGAACATAAGAACTAAGCATTCATGGAGAAGATTAAGAAAACTTTTTTTTTAATAAAGGAAAAAAGATTCACTTGAGTATCGAAGCCAAGCCAGTTTTAAACAACTATTTGCCTGACATCTTCTCTCTAAGTTTTAAAATTTCTAGAAGGTGGTGAACTTGTGGCAAAGTACTACTCATAGATTATTAAAGATATGATATTAGCCATAAATTAAAGATATCTATTCAGGGGAAAAAAAAACAAACTTTCCCACCACACAAAGACCAAAACCTCACCACACTGAGGCTTTGACACAAAAATTACCAAGAAAGAGAGATTCTAGGGATTGAAGTTAAGACTAGAATGCAATGAATCTAGTAACTGTTCCAGCCAGCCAGCCTATCTATAATTTATCCAATATACTAAAGTCATTTAACAAATGCATTATTGAAAAGTTCCCTCATTCATTAACTCTCACTTAAGTACCAAAAGGGACATACTGACATACTTTGAGATCTTATAAGCTATTTTCGAAAAGGAAATAAGACATACCTTCCATAGGAGACCTTCATATCGTTTCAGGGGTTTGTTGATAGCCTGCATAGAAATTAAAGCTAATGTAGGAATAGTTTCAACTAGACAACCTTGGCATTTCAAATTGATACAAAAGGTCCTACCTTTCCAGTTTTACCTCCCAGTATCAGTTTCATTTCTGCACCTTGTGCTAGATCAAGGGGTGTCTGATCTGTTTAGTAACCAAGATGACACATGAGAATTTGATGCAAATAAACAGTGTCCCATTATTTTTAAATTAAGTATATCAAGGTTTATCAACTAAAGTTTAGTCCCAGGAGCATCTATGTATACTTAGAATTGGGGAACGTAAGCTCCCCAGGGGCAGAAGACTAAAAAAGCTCAGAATTTTACTGTACTGAACTGTCCTTCAAAGTTCTAGTCACAGAAAGGCCTTTGCTCTTATTTAAGTTTGGTTTTAGCTCTTCAGCTATATAAACCAGCTCAGAACATTCACAAATATCAAGATAGATTCAACTTTAAATCAGGTGACAAGTACAGTTTGCATAACATCTGCATAAAATTTGCTTTCATTATAAGCCTTCCTCTGAAAAGTCACTTTGTCTAGGCCACATGTTCAATCTTTCCACTTGTTTGTTACCTGTGTTCAGTGTTTAGCATTAAGAACACAAAAGCCAGGCACACTTCATGGTTAAGACAGACAGCAAGTAAATTTTCTAGAAATAGTAAGTTTGGAAAAATAAGAACATATAAGTATTTTGCTACAGTTCTTAAGTCTCTTGCAATTTAGTCAGTGTTGGGCTTCCTTTTAGTGATACAGAACTTGTAAAGCACTGTAAGATTTTCCCTGATCAAGTGGTAAGTTGAAACATAGCTTATAGAAGCTGCTAAATTTTTGCCTCCTCTTAATACTTTATGTACTTCCAGTTGGTACTCACCATTTTTGTTTCTTATTTTAGGATCTGCTCCATTTTTTAGGAGTTTCAATGCACAGTGCTTATGGGCACGGTATGCTGCACAATGCAATGGCGTGTTCCCCATCTGATCTGTACAGTTGACATCAGGTGGTTTGGGCTTGTTCAACTGCAAAAAAAAAGAAAGTTTTGCTTACTTATCAGTTGTCCTCCCCCTGCAGATGCCACGTTCATTCTTTTGTAAGTGTGCTGTTCCTAACTAGGATGCTTCAGGGTAGATCTGGCAACAAAGAGGGCATGTAGCAAGTGTTATGAGAGGAGTAAGTACTACAACATTAAAGCAAGGTGTTCAGCTAGAGTAAGGAACTTTAAGTTTTTTGCTTGCTATACCCCTTCCACCTTTACTGCACAACATGGAAATGTTTATCCTGCTCAATTGCACAGTGCCAGAGAGAGGTTCCCAGCATTGCAGTTCAGTCATTTACATTGCTAGAAATGCCCTGTCTGATTCTACCATCAAAATTTACTGTTCTCCATAGAAGACTCCCAGGCACAGGCTGGATGTTTGCACAGGCCAGCTAAATCCAGAACAAGTTTGTGTGACCACCCTGTTTCAGAGAGTAAAAACTTTGTACAGAAGCGTGCCAAGCCTGCCAATTTCAGTGATAGAGCAATCCTAGGCCGTTTAGAAGCTCCCAGTAGAGGCAGTCTATTACACAAATAGTTTTGCGGCCTTCTGGAGTTTAACTGTTGTGGGAACTTGAGATTAGAGCAGGAGGAAAAAGTCCTGCATTTTACTTGGACACAATATGAAAGTTTTGAGAGACTGACCCCATCAAAGAGAAGAGTCATTAAGCATGACACTAACCCCACTAAAATACCACTACACTTCTACTCAAGTTATGTGCCTGTTGGATGTGCACATGGGGGCTGGACTAGATGATCTTTAAAGGCCCCCTCCAACCTAAATCATTCTATACAGTATCAGCCATTATAGTTGTGGTGGTTTAAACCCTGCCAGGACTGGACGCCACGTGGCTGCTGCCCCCCCAACCCCCCAGATAGGAACAGGAAAGGCAGCAAAATACAAACCCTTCGGGTTGAGATAAGCAGAATTTAATACAACAATGCAAAATCACAACAACAGTAACATCAACAGGGTCACTGTACAAAACAAGAGGTATAAAGTGTACAGACCGCAGGGATACGGCTACAGACACAGATCGAGGCAGCCTGGGTGAGACAAAGCCGAGACTGCTCTGCCCTCGCCTTGTGTACTGGACATGAGGTCAGCATGGTATCGAACAGCAACTCCTGGTGAAAATTAACCCTATCCTGGCTGAACCAGGACATTATCCACCCCTTATTCTATGCAATCTACATCATGCCCAGCAGCCATTTAACAGTTAACAAGGTACAACATAATTCACTGGCAGTTCTCACCCAAGATTAAGTCCCCTTGCAGTACACATTGGATCCCTTCCTTCTCCTGCATCACCCACTAGGTGCTCCCAGGTCCTTGAGCAAAAGCAATCCCATGAATGGATTTGCATTTGCCTGAAGCAGGACTAACCCAGACCATTTTTCCCAATACATTTCTCATGCACACTACAGGAACTTTATCCCCGTCTACTGTACGTGGAAGTTTTGACTGAGCAGAGTCAGCTCGATTGGCAGATCCTCTTGAGTTGACTAGCCAGGTGGCCTTTGCTAGATGTGTGTCCCAGTGTTTGAAGGTTCCACCTCCCATTGCTTTCAGTGTGGTCTTCAACACTTCATTGTACCTTTCAAATTTCCTGGAAGGTGGTGCGTGGTAGGGGATGTGATAGAACCACTCGATGCCATGCTCTTCTGCCCAAGATTCTATGAGGTTGTTTTGGAAATGAGTCCTGTTGTCTGACTCGATTCTCTCTGGGGTGCCATGTTGCCACAGGACTTGCTTTTCCAGGCCCAGGATGGTGTTCTGGGCAGTGACATGTGGCACTGGGTACGTTTCCAGTCACCCAGTGGTTGCTTCCACCATTGTGAGCATGTGGCACTTGCCTTGGTGGGTCTCTGGTAGTGTGATGTAGTCAATCTGCCAGGTTTCTCCATATTTATATTTCAGCCATTGTCCTCCACGCTGCTGGGGCTTTAACTGCTTGGCTTGTTTGATGGCAGCACACATTTCACATTCATGAATGACCTCTGCAATAGTTTCCACGGTCAGGTCCACCCCTCCATCTCAAGCCTTCCCTGCATCCCTTCCTTGATGGCCCGAGGTCTCATGGGCCCATTGAGCTATAAACAATTCACCCTTACGCTGCCAGTCCAGATCCACCCGAGCCACTCTGATCTTGGCAGCCTGGTCCACCTGTTGGTTGTTTTGATGTTCTTCAGTGGCTCGACTCTTGGGTACATGGGCATCCACATGGCGCACCTTCACAATTAGGTTCTGCACCCAAGCTGCAATATCCTGCCATAATCCAGCAGCCCAGATGGGTTTACCTCTGCATTGCCAGTCGCTGTTTCCATTGCTGCAACCATCGCCACAGAGCATTTGCCACCATCCATGAATTGGTGTAGAGATAGAGCATGGGCCACTTTTCTCTCCCGGCAATATCCAAAGTCAATTGGATGGTTTTCACCTCTGCAAACTGGCTCCATTCACCCTACCCATCAGTAGCTTCAGCGACTCATCGTGTGGGACTCCACACAGCAGCT
>VYZX01028846.1:0-18691 GCA_013401335.1 Brachypteracias leptosomus | reverse complement strand
TCAGACAGACCCACTACATCCGTGTGAATATCCAAATTCAAATTTATCCTTTCAAAAGATAAAAAATCAATATATGAACCGTTTGTTTCTTGTCAATAAGATATTAAAGTTGTATATTCTAAATGTATCAATAATTATTTTATTTTATTTTTTCAATGATTTTGTTTCACTTGGGTGTTATTATTTTAGAATAATTGGTTTGCAGGTATACTCTTATATTTCACCTTTTAATCTCAATGCTCGAGTTGACAAAACCTTTAAAATGTAAAAAACAGATTTGGCTCTGCATAATCACCATTATACCATGTTGATTTTGGGGCTCATAGCTTTACTTCATTATGAAATCTGGGTAGTTTATTGAGTAGAGTCTTTATTTCAGGTAAATACATAGAAAAAAAAGCGTGGAATTCTCTCATTCTGCCCTTAAACATTATTCTTTGCAAGCCAAAGAATAGAGTGCTGGTTTGAGGGTAGTAGCTGAGAGACAGGAATGTGTGCAATCAGTGGAAGTCTAGACTAACAAGCAACTAAATAAAATAAGCAAGATTTGACCTCAGATGCAGAATAATCAAAAAGTGAAATGCAGCTAGTGCTATTGTTTTCCTTAATGATGCAAAGTGAAATTTTGATTACTGGATGATAGTTGGAACAGAAAACTGGTTTGTTTGTTTTTTTTTTTAATTTAGTTTTTTTTTCAGGCATGAGTTGATTCTGTTCTTAGTAGATAATTTTGCTTTTATTTAGAATTATAAGAACAACCCTGGATAAAATGTATAAGATATATAATGCATATTTTTCTTGCTTTGTCAACTTTGTTTTGCCAATTGTCAGTTGTGTTAGAATTTAAATTACATGTCTGATCATATTATTCACTGAAGCATGTTTGTGGGTTAGCAATCTGTTATGATGGAAACTGTTATTTGAATTTTTATATTACACATTGAATTATGAGCTTTGTTCAGATGAAATAAAATTGTCTAAATGCATATAAAACCCATATAAAACACAGTTGTCTATTTATGAACTCTTCTGAAGATTAATCCAGAACTAAAGACTTTATTTGAAGTATAATATATAATGGCAAATGTATAAGAAAATAAACTACTCTAGATAGGTAAATATATGACAGAAGGCGGCACAGGCACAAGTGTGTTTTGGGACTATAGGCCATTATCCTATCATCTTTGATTTGCGTGGAGAAGAATTATCGCTGGATGACAAATAAATTTTTCTTGCTTGCACCTACTGAAATCCTTATGCTTGTCAGACTTGTTGCCCTCTGGTCTTATGTCTTGTTCCTTATCCTAGGTAAAGCAGAGTATTATATTCCATGAGAAGGTCATCTGGAAACTAATCTAAACCATGATGTAGGAAGCTGAACATTTCATTTAATATATCTTCACTTTTCTTGTTTATAATTCTCTCTCTGTTTCTGTCTCCAATATATGCTTTGAAGTATTTTGGGATTTGCCAGTAGATGAGAAGGCAAACCAAAAGATTTAGACTCATACTTTAAGATGGTAGGAACAGTCTTAGATGCCTAACTAGGAGATTTTCTCAGGTGTTTAGAATCAAAATGATGCAGGATTTTTATGTAAAAAATTTCTATTCAACCAAACTGACCTGGGAAAATAGAGTTTTCTAAGTCCTTTTGTAGAATCAAATACATACCCAAAGGCCTTTAAGTACCTCTCACTTAGCCAGTTTCTGAGAACATAAATTCTGAGAATAGGTTATCTTCTGAGGAATGGTTTTATCTTCCTAAATGTATTGAATCTAATATGGGTGGAGTTGGTGAAATGTAAGGGCTTGGTATAAAGGAGATTAAATAAGAATTTTAGAGGTTTTTCTGAACTTGACATTTATGAAACATTATAACTCTGGAATGCCTTTTTCAATCTTCCATTTAGTACCACATGTGGGGAAGGCTGTTGTTGGATAAATTTTGTCATCCACATATTCATGAACTAAAAACAAAAGCTAAAGCAAGCAGCTTTTGTTCAGTGAAGTTAAGTAGGACGTGAATTCTTGAAGATTATTGAGAAGCTCTAATGGAGTTTCATTTTTAAAGTATTTGAACGTTAAGGTATCATTTCAGCATCCAATTAAAAACACACAGAAGGCATTCTTACTCACTTTAAGTAGATAGAGCTAAACTTTGTCCTCACTATAGAGTTGCTCTGTGATTTTTTAATTTTTTTTTGTCTGGAATACCTGTCAGCATTCTGGATCTTCCAATATGACTGAAATGCATAGACGCAGGAGGCTGCTGGTTGATGATTCACATCTAGTGGTCCTCACTGATCTTAGCTGATGTCAGTCAGTGAGGTCCTTTATTGGGTGATTGAGAGGTATCATACTTAGATGCATGTTTTGAAGTTTTCTGTTTGGATGACAGAGCAGACCTCTGGTAAATTTCTGAATCTGAGAAACAATTCTCTTGATTCATCTGTCAGGTTACTATAACAACCTAAGTGTTGGTAAAAATAAGATTTTAATTTGCTCTGTTGTTGCTATTTATTGAAATGTCATATCCTATTTGATCATCATAAATAATCTGTCATCATGAAATTACTATTCACAATCAGAAACTATTAATTTCTGCCTTTGCTTTTTATGCAAAGTCACTTTTTCCATTTTAAACACTGTCTGCCTGTTATACAATGGGCTTCCCTGGTGTGAGCCAGCTATAGGTACAGCTCTATAGATACTGCTTCAAAGTACATTCTTAGTAAATTGTTTTCTAAATGAATGACTTGCATTGGAAGCTATCCAACACATGGCTGGTATGTCCAGTAACCACAAACAACAGAAGAGCATTTTGCAGGTTTAATATGCCAGTTATCTGTAGATAATTTATCAGTTACACCTGTAGCTTTTCAATGTGAAAACACATTGACAGTTTTGGTATCTCATACTGCAAAGAGCACTTTAACCACCAAAATAAAGAAATAAAAATTGTAATTATAAAATTAAAAAAGCTTTAAAATTCTTTCTATTTTCAGTGTTTCATACAGTATTCAATGAATCTTGGTTTATCTCTTCATGGCCGCACCTAGGAAATGCAAAGACATCTGCTTAGATCTCTCAAGATACTGATTGCTCTAGACCTCAGATTCCATGAGCATTTGAAGATGAGTGCTTGGTAGTGTTGCCATATACTCATACAAACAGTAGTCAAATGTTTAAGTCATGGCTTCTGCTGAAACAACCAAACTAACAATTGCTTGGATATTTTTCCGCGCATCTGTAAGCCAAAACTTAACAGATTTCCACGTTTGCTTGAATAATTTCTGTTTTGCAATAATTCTTTGCAGTGTTGCTTCATACGAAATAGCTTGCAAGCTAAGGAGAGGAAAAAAGGAGATTAAAAAGTGCTTATACTTTTTATATAGAAAAATCTGTTGAATTTGTTTACTGAGTTTCAAGACTTTTACACAAAGAAAGAATATGTTCAAGGGGTTGTTAAGTAGAAACTTCTGGTATGACAGGAAGCTATTTTATATTTAATTCAGTATTTCAAATATAATGGCTTTTCTGTAGACAGAACCCCTCCCCGACCTTCCAGTAGTAGGCCTACAGAAATAAAAGGAACAGTCACATCATACAAAGCTTCCCCTGATATCACAAAAGTTGTATAGATTGCCTGCCTCCCAAAAGGTTTGTTCCTGGAATTAATTTTTCTCTATATTTCTGTGTGACTTGTGTAGCTGTTGATTTAGCTTTGTCAGCCAAAGACAAAATTCCTCTCTCCTATCAGTACTGGAGATTTTCACTGTATATTCTCTTCTTATTTTGCTTTAAACTGCCATTGTTGCTAATGGGAGTTTCTTGCATAATAGAACAAATAAAGCATGTCCAACTAGGAAGCAATATGAGAGATCTCCTGTATGTTGTACTTTGCACTGAAGTTATTTGTCTTTCTGAAATACCTGCAATGCAGGTCTGAGCAATTCCTTATGCAAAGCAGGTTTGTTAACTTGTTGAACCTCAGTACAAAGGTACTAAAGTACAAAATCTGTCTTCTAAAAAGAAAGCAGGGAGTATTCTATGTTGACTTATCTGGTGTGACTCAGGCAACATTAGCAGTCTAATAAAAATATAATGTGAACCAAGGCAGTTCTTTGATTTATGAAGGTTGTTTTTTTCATATTTTAAAATATAATATCATTTTTAACTGAATTCTTGAGAAAGATGTTGGAGAAAACAAGTTAGTAGAAGTAACTATTTTTAAAAAGGAAGTTTGAAAACTATTTTTTCTTTTTTAAAAGGGGGGATTTCCTCTACTCCAACAGATTGATTATTCTGCTTCAACGAAATGATAATTACTGCCAATTCTGTACGCTGCTCAGACTTTCCTTTGAAGTCAGAATGTGAGTGAACTAAAAGAATTTTAGTGTGGGTTTCTGAAGGAAGAAAACTGCTTCAAAGAACATCAAGACTAAATGAACAGATAGTGAAAGTTAATAAAGAGAAGAAAACAAGTAGAATGAAGAAGTGTAAGTAGATAATAGCAGAATGCAAGAATCTTAAAATGTTTACTTACGGAAGAAATCCTAATTTGATTTAAGAAATGTATGTATTTGAAAGAAAGTGGTACTGAAGTTAAATTTTCAGTTTTGAAACCCTTGTAATGAAGTTACTATTGACCTCTGTATCAAAATTTCCTAGTATTTTGATCAGAATTGTATAAAACAAAAAGGATGTATGTCATATAAAAACTAGTTCACTGACTGATGCCAAAAAAGAACTGTTTCTAGTAAGGCTAGTGAGAAGTGTTGCTTCTACTGTTGTTCCTTAAGTATTCATTTTTGATGCAATTATATTCAGTAAATGTTGATGCAATTTTGGCTCTTAAACTCACAGATGACACAAAGATGCTATAGTAACAAATAATGAGGAACACTGAGTGGTATCCTTTGTTAAGTTGTTGCAAAGTAATACTGTGCCTCTTAATGTTAAAAACAAGACTCATCTGGGAACACTGAAAGGATGCCCAGAAGAAAGTAAACTATATTGGTGAACATTGTACCCAGTCCTTTCTCTTTGTATTCTTGAGGTGCAGAGAATTAAAAAAATGTCTTCAAATATGAAATAAGCCTTAAGACACAAAGTTTAATGACCTCTGTAAATCTAGCTTCTTGTGACAAAAGCTGCAGTAGAACTAGTGCAGGGATTATACTTTTTGGGCCACTGAGGGAAGCTAAGTAATGTGGCTGACATGCTGGAGGGAAGGGATGCCATCCAAAGGGACCTTGACAGGCTTGAGAGCTGGGCCAATGTCAACCTCACCAAGTTCAACAATGCTAAGTGCAAGGTCGTGCATCTGGGTCGGGACAAACCCAAGCACAAATAAAGACTGGGTGATGAGTGGATTAAGAGCAGCCCTGCAGAGAAGGACTTGAGGGTGTTGGTAGATAAAAAACAGAAGGTGCACCAACAATGTGCATGTGCAGCCCAGAAAAACATTGCATCCTAGGCTGCATCAAAAAAAGCATGGCCAGTAGGTTGTGGGAGGTGATTCTGCCCCTCTACTCCACTCTGGTGAGACCCCACATGGAGTACTGCGTTCAGCTTTGGAATCTCCAACACAAGAAAGACATGGAACTATTGGAGTGGGTCCAGAGGAGGACTATGAAGATGAGCAGAGGGCTGGAACACCTCTCCTATGAAGAAAGGCTGAGGGAATTGGAATTTTTTAACCTAGAGGAGGGAGACCTTATAGCAGCCTTCCAGTACCTGAAAGGGGACTTACAGGAAAGATGGGGACGGTGTCTTTATCTGGGAATGCAGTGATAAGACAAGGGTTAATGGTTTCAAACTGAAAAAGGATATATTTAGATGATATATAAGGAAGAAACTCTTTACTCTGAGGGTGGTGAAACAGGTTGCCTAGAGAAATTGTGAACACCACCTCCCTGGAAGTGCTCAGGGCCAGACTGGATGAAGCTTTGAACAATCTGGTCTAATGGACAGTGTCCCAGCCAATGACAGTAGGGATGGAACTAGATGATCTTTAAGGTCCCTTCCAACAGAAACTATTCTGTGATTCTATGAAATACTTTGAAAAAGTCAACAGATACCAAACAATTCACTCTTCATTTGTACATCTGGAAAATTTGTGATTTTGGGGCTTTGTCTATGAACTATTTCACTGTTTTAATGGCACCGGGAAATCAGGCATAGGAAAATTAACCAGCTGACACTCACACATCAAGTGGCTTTGACAGCTCCATTTGGTTTAGAGTATGTCAGGAGCCACTTTATTACCATCATCCTGTGAATGCCTTAAATTTGTAACTGCCAAAACAAGCAGAAGGAAATTATGCCTGGGTTTGTACATAGTACATAAGATAATTACTTACTTGTAAGTAATTGCTTGTAACCAACACAGGATTTTTTCTGGTATAACTGTAGATGGATCTGGCTTAGGATAGAGCAATCACATTTCTTTGTGTCATTATTCTTGTATGAAAGTCGTGCCTGCTTCAGATTAGAAAGCAATAAGAAGGGAGGAATAGAAAAGGTGAAGGGTACTCCTGTGGAAGTAGAAATGAGGATGACAAAAATGTATTTCTGTGGCTTTTCAGGTAATTAGTGAATGAATTCTAGGGGTTTCACAAATTGCTTTTTGTGGTAAAGTTACTGAAGAAGAGCAGAATGACAGCTTTCTCAGCTGAGGAAGCCTTCTTAAGGACGGAGGACTGGAGAGAGAAGAGACTTAGTGACCAGGCTGCATTAATTACACACCATGT
This sequence comes from Brachypteracias leptosomus, assembly GCA_013401335.1. Classification (NCBI taxonomy): domain Eukaryota; kingdom Metazoa; phylum Chordata; class Aves; order Coraciiformes; family Brachypteraciidae; genus Brachypteracias; species Brachypteracias leptosomus. Next base: position 11,936 of record VYZX01028846.1, on the reverse strand, counting down.
AAATATAAATAAATGCATCAAGAAAAACAAAATCATACTGTAACTTGCACTGAGAGAAATAGAGCCATCTTAGCTTTGCATGTTTGGGCAGGTAAGGCTTGGTTGGATCAAAATAATTTGGTAGCAGGTTCTTCCTTAACTTCAGAAGGTTTTGGCTCAAGCTTTTTGATGCCTTACTCAAGAACTGAAAAGTAGTTTGAAAGTACTGATGCATCAGCAAGTAAATGATTAAAGCTACTTTAAACAATGCAACTGTTTAGACAATGCATCCAACTGTTAAGAAACTCAGTTTTCTTCCTCAGTTTTGGAAATATGTTACACACTAGCTACAGTGACACTGAAAATGGCTCCTCCCAAGTTTTTTTGGTGCCTGCCCTTGTATTTATTAATATGAATATTAACAGATTCTAAATAAAAAGGAACTTTGATTTATATATGGAGCTATGAAAATTGTATTGCTCTTTTATTTTTGTATAATTTCAGTGTTTGCTGTTATAATCTGATTCTAAACTAGTAGAAAGTCAGAGAGTATCCTATTTATATTACTTTATTTTGTAATTGGGACAAAGGAAAGTAAAATGTTTAAAAAATATCTTTTTTTTTTTTTTTTTTTTAATCAGGTAACACCAGTTAAATTACTTTTATACTCACATAGGTTAATAAGCGAAAGGTAGACATCATTATGTTTTGTAAATTTGTTATATAGATACAAGCCAGCAAACTTACCTTTCTGGGGAGTTGATAGCTGTGAAAATTGGTAAAATAGTGTTTTGCTGCATGAACTATATTGTCTTGAGATTGAAATATTTATTAACCTCTGTTGTGATTTTCCTTGCAGTTACATTATTTTTACTGGTGTGCATGTCCTATTTCCATGTTCCTAAGTGCAATTCTGCACTCAAAATAGGTCCACCCTTAAGAGTTTTGACCCAATATTGAAAAATGTCATACAAGCACCTCAATATGAGGCTTTCAGTTAAATGCATTAATTACTTTGGAAAGGAACAATATTCTGTAAACAAAGCAAGATAGTTCAGAAGATGGAAAGGTGATTTTATTTTCCTGATTTATGGGTTTAAAACTGCACTAAGGTTTGATCCACATAGAACACAGCATGGCATATAAAAAACTCTATTTTTAGTTACACTACTGTTTTTTTGTTGGTTTTTTTTTTGTTGTTGTTGTTTGGTTGGTTGGTTTGTACTGTTTGGTGGCATTGTATAAATAGGAAATCCTTGTGGGAATTAAAGAAACACAGAATGTTTTTGAATATTAGCCTTATTTGAATATATAATCTTAATGTAGAATAAGGATGTACAAAATTAAAAGTATCAAAATAAAGGTGGTTAACTGAAGGAACATAACACTTTTTTTTGTAAATAAACATGAAATTAGGAACTCTCACTGTTTGCTGCATAAACACACATATATATAACAAATATCTCTCAGGGGTAGGTCAGAACACCTCATCAGAGTGAAGGAGACACTTGAAGAATAGTCAATGATAGTGAAAAATTGAAAATGCTATTTCAGTTACTATGGAAATAACCTGGTAGACAAAGCCTGTGAGATTTGTGTTCACGCAGGCTACTATCTCCTATTTTGCTCCTTCTGATTTTGTACCTTTACACTTAAATGTGTAGGAATCTTTGTCTGCTACATGTGAGAGTCACAGAATAGGGTTACTTTTCTTTAAAGCTTTATAGTTAAGAGAAAAAAAAAGTGAAACTTCAGGAGAAGTGCTTCTTACTTGGAAGATATAGATCCTGACAAACTGCAAGAACTACAGGTACTGGCCAAAGCATCCGCCTTTTAAAGAGAATTTCTAATTTGCTTATTCATTATCACTTAAATATATTGGTTTTATAACAGTTACTATCTTTAGTAATAAAAACACTTGATAGGTTCCTGGGAAGCTGAGAAATGCTCAGAAATGCTACTGGGAACCGACTATTCACGTAGCCTGAAAATTGGCTAAAATGACTTTTTTATTTATCTGGCTGATAATTTTGAAAAGATTTCTAAACACTGTTTGGAGAAATATACTGCATGTTCTCCATTATCTCCTTTTTTAATTAAAAGATTCAAATAATAATTAAAAAATTCCACTAATGCCTGAGGCAATAATCTGATTCAAGAGTAATGTAGGCTAACATTTTCAAGTATTTCCTCAAAGTCTTTATCGCTAGTTTTCCCACCCTACAGACCCTCTAAAGTGTAAATACTAGCTTCTGTCTTAAAGTCAGCCTCTGAAATTTTTAAAATTTATTTGAACAGTTATTAGTAACCCATTTGTGGATGCAGTTTCTACCTAACACACAGTAACGAGTGCTGACTTACTCTTTCAGTTTCCCAGAGTTTGCCTTTTGAGAAACAGCATCATCTTGCTTTTCTCTCTTCTGAAATACACTGATCAAGCTTTTATGAATACCATTAAATTTGCATTCACTGTAAATTAGCTTAGCTCTTGGTGACTGAATGAAGATTATGCTGTCCTATCACACCTTAGGAACTGGGACATATTCCCTGTAAATAAATTGTTCTTTTCTATGGAATAATTGCAGTGTGGCTTTGTATTAAAATATCAAAACATGTGCCTAAAGTAAATACAGATGATGGAATCTGTATTTAAATTTCAGTCCTTCATCTCTCACCTTACCACCCTAGTCTTATATCACTCTTTTTTTATGACAATTTGTCACCATGTTTCATGAAATTTCTCTCAGTAAATTTTCCCCATTTTTGCTTTCAGGTTGTCTATACCAACTTCAGTATTTTCTGCATGTGTGGGGTTTGTTTTTGGTTCTGTATTGTTTTGTATTGCATTCTCTCCCTGTAGTGCTTCTCTTTATCTGGCATATTTTTGGTAATTTTAAACTGGGAGAATATGCATGCAGTTTTCAGAAATGTTCAAATTATGCGCTTTCTTTCTAGTTATGTGCAGTTAGCAACACTCCTCTTATATAATTGATATTTAGATACAGATTTGTAATTTGATTATTTTTTTGTCTCCAGCAAGATATATTTTCACTTCTGCCCGCTTATTCACACATCTATATGTCCAACTTTAACTAGGGGAAAAATAATCCCTGAAAGAAACACATCTGTATAATTACTATAAGAAAAGAACTTACCAAAAAATCTATAAAGAAAATTTAACAGGAAAATGGACCACATTCCCTTCAGCTATTATAGTGTGCTTTCAAAGCTTCTTCAAAACCTGCACTGTCACTGAACTTGTTAATCAATAATGCTTTTTAATAATATAGCCAACAAGTTGTCATTTTTTCCCCACAGTGTTTTGACATTTCACGTTTCACAAAGATCTAGGGTTTCTAAGAACTCAGGTAGCCTAAGTGTGTGAAAATACAGGTAAGCACAAAAGCTGCTTTTGCATAAAAATCTCTTGTAGAATCTTTTCCTTCTGTGGCAATATCTTTCTTTCTTTTCCATTCATACCACCAAAACCCATGTTAATAGAACTAATTGAAAAAACAGCAAATAATTAAGCCTCAGTTGAATGGCATCATAAAAAAATTTTAAAGCACTTTGATTAACCCCTTGCACACCCAGAAAATATGCAAATTAATTTGCTTATTTCCCTGAGCTCTTATTGTAGCTACTTAATTAATATGTGTTTGTAAATTTCTTGCTTTAATAGTAACTCTACAGTTAGGCAACACGGGGAAGTATTATCATGGAATATAGGACTAAAATTACTCTGTTTTTTTTTTACTCTTTAATGATTAATCTTCAAATTTGGCACAATAAATCTCCAGATGGTAATTAAGTTTTTTATGTAACTTTTCAGCACAATGCTTAGTAACATTTATGAAGGGAACATTCTGAAGGAGTTTCCTTGTTTTAGAATTATATCCTTTAAAAAAGAAGGTGACCTCTGCTATACTGTCATAGATACTGCTTATGCTTGGGCTGAAATTTTAGTCCATGGGGACTGTGGTCATCAGAAAATCTGGATGAAACATGGTGTAAAATAAGGCAGCACTTTGTTTCCCAGATATTGAATACTTTCCAATTTAGACATTACAAACAAGCAAGAAATGGAGAGTTGGCTGAATATCAAAGAAGTACTTCCTTAAATAAATCACTTTACAAATTTTGCTGATATGCACTGAATAATTTATGTGGCAAATAGGAGATGGTCAGAGATAGAACTCCTTGCATACAAAGAGCATCCCTATGAATTGANAATGTTGTTGGCAAAGCTTCAGCTGTGACTTCATATAGAAAAAACACCTTGTATTTGAACATTGTATAATGCCTGCTTTCACCCATAGAATTAAAAAAAACCAAATAAAATTATTATCATAAAAATTCCCAATATCTAATTCTAAATTTATGAACTATATCTGGTTATTACAAAATTTAAAAAGTTATTCTAATCAACTTGAAGAGCCCAATACTTTAGTTGTCAATTATTTGGCCGATTAGGATGTATTTTCTTGAATTAAAATCCTACACGACAAAACCTTTAGGTTAAGCAAACCAGTTAAATTTGAAAAGATGTTAAAGGAGGATAAATTTAGAGCTTGTCAGTGTGTCTAGTGAATGTTAAAATGTGTTGGGATATCTTTAATTAGAATTGTGCCACACATATATTGTTCCTATTTAGCTCAGTGATTTAGATCAAAGAGTAACCTCTTCTTCACAGTCTGTGAAAGTAAAGTGATAATTGAATTACCAGAGATCTGATGATATATAAATCATGTTTTCTGCTTTTATTTACTTGATATTTAATAAAATATATGGATGATTTCCAAAATGTTTATATATAAGACAGCTGTATAAGGGTTTGTGGAATAGCTAAAGATGTTTAGCACTCTTCTGAAAGTGAACACTAGGCGGTTTGTTTGTATTCAAAGTTTTTTAACAAAAATTCAATTTCCCATGGAGATAGCTGATCAAAAATAATCCATCCCTAGGAAATGTGGTCATATCACATGAAAATTTGCACAAAGACTTATTTTTAGTTATTGTTAATAGTTTGGCTTCTCAATGAAGTGCATCAAGCACATATTCAGATATGTAATGGATACAGATTTAGGGCCTTCTTTTTATCATGAGAGTACATGGGCATAGTTCCACATTAAGCAAATGATCCTGGAATGTGTGGCTGAGGAGGAAGGAGTTATTAAATGCCATGTATCTTGAAATAAACACATTTCTTTAAATTAGAGTTATTTAAAAAATAATTCAATAGTAGATATTTTCACTGGAGCAGTTGCATTTTGACTATTTGTAGGAGATGATAGCATTGCAAAAAGGAAGTGTATGCCATATTTAGGATAGGAGACAGATTTAAAAACTGATGTGAATGCTCCATTTATCCAGTCTGATCTTCAAAAGAACAAATTATTTCTGGGATTAAAAGTAAAAGCATTATTTAAAGGAGATGTTTCTAGTGAGATTCCAAAAGGAAAGGCCTATTGCTATTGAAATATTTTTTTAACCAATTAGATCGATCGAAATATAAACATACTTTTAAACAAATGTGTAAATTTTTCCAAATTTGCTGAAAGTGCTTAAAGATGAAAACAAATTATACAGAGTTCTTTGGGTTGAACAGCTGAGGATATCTGGGAATAAAAAGTGGAGATTGCACTAATAATAGAGGAGGTAATATTTTGGAAAGCAGATACTCAGGAGGGATCTAGTGTCTCAGTTTGGAAACTAATCCAGTATAACCATGGAGAACAAAATGATGTCTGAGGTTATCGTGGGCCAGAGTAGCATTTAAACAGGAAAACATAAAGTAGAAGTAGAATAGTTGCCACTAAGAAAGAGTTTATTGCACACAGTTTTGCAAGTTAAAAGTTGGATGCTGAACTGCATCCTATACAATGCCATATTATGTGTTGTTGTTGTCCCTCCTTCCCAAAGACTCCTTACTGTTTCCATGCCTTCTGCTGATTTATCTATACATGACTACATGTGGCTATAGCAAGACTGAAACAATACATCCAGCAAAACATGCTCCTAATTTGAAGAGTGCTGATCATGCAGAAAGGATTGAGAGAGAAGGACCAAGTAAACCCCAACACAGCAAGAAGGCTCAGTCTCATAGTGAGCAACTCAAGAAATTTAGTCTGTTCTGATATCTAAGGGAAGATTGCATGGCCTGATCATGATCTCTGAGTACTTAACCAGGGAGAAGATTTCTGATAGTAAACTGCTTTTAATCTTGCAGTCAGAGGCGTGATAAGATACAGTGGCTAGTAGAGAAAGCTGGAAAGAATTAAGTTGTAAATAAGAAACTCCTTTGGTGGTTAACTAAGCACTAGAAACAGTTATTTAGGGATATTTTGGAATATCTTGTGCTTCACTTGGGTTTACATTCTATCTCTTGTCTTTATGGATTGAACTTAAAGAAAGACTTAAAATCACATTTTGGAAGTAAGCTGCTTCTCATTTATTACACTAATTTCATTACACTATGTAGTTTAAATGAAAAAAAAACAACCTACAAAAAAACCAATTGTGTAATTTCATCTCAAAAATCATAAAATACTTGATTTTAAAATAAGATGCAAATCCTAATCCTGAATTTACAGCTCCTTATGTATCCCAATGATTTACTTATGTTTTCCGATTAACCTATTGCTGGGCTGTTGGCAGACACACAAGGGATGAGCCTCACAACAATGACATTTTCAGGGTGGAGAGACTATGATGTCTCAGAATCAAGTTACATGTTCTTTTTATTTCCACGTGTTGAGTTCTTAATTTCCAATACACTTGCCTCTGTGTTCATTATACTATATTCAACCATGAGGCAGATCCATGAAGTTTTCAGTCAATTTGAACTACTACCAGGAACAGGTGCAGCAGCACATGAGGCTTCCAAACATCTTCTGCATTTCCATAAAAAACTTCTCAATTCTCTATTATCCATAATTCAGGGTGGATCTAGCCAGAGTAAAAGCATTTTCCATAATTTTTACACCCTGTCCTCTGACCTTTTTGCCTTACCAAAAGATGGCTTGCTCGAGGTTATATAGACAAAGTCCAGCTGAATATCTGTGAAGATGACAGGATTGTAGAACTATTCAGTAGAACTGGCACGAAGGACGTAACTGATGGTAAATATGATCCATATGTAATCATATAGATATGTTGTAATAGTAACTGGTCCCTTCTGTTCGATAATACCTGAAGAATTTTGTGAAACAGATTGTCAAGTGTACTGGAAAAAAGCAACTCACTGCTCAGTGGCAATAAAAAACCACACCAAAAGAGCATGGAAAAATGTAACAGAGTACAAGAAACCTGTTGGCAGTGTTCAGATTTTCAGGTTTTTTTATTTATTAATACCAAGTCACGTACGTTTTGCTTTGCCAAGAATAACATATTTTGCCCTTGCCTTGTATTGCCTTGCGCTGCCTTTTTTCTTCACCTTCTGCTTCCCCTTCTCCTTTCCCTTTCCCTTTTCTTTCCCCATCCCTTTCCCCTTTCTCTGCCTCTGGTGAGAATAAATTCTTGAGGTAAATTGCACATAGACATTCACAAACTTCTTTCTAGCTGAATTTTGTAGAAGAAAAAGTTTTCATGTAGTCTGTGATACCTATGTATGCACATGTCTGTGTAGGCAAAAATTTTAAATAAAGTTATGCTTAGAGTGAATAAAATCTGTACAATGTTGTTTTCCCAAGGCTTAAAGAGAAAACTGTATGATCATGGATGCTTACAATATTTTGACAAAGGCACAAAAGCAGTGAAAGATAATGTAAATAATTCATCTTTTTAAATTTTCATTTTATTTTAATATCATGTTCTTAGGATTTATATAGGTGTTTATCTTTGTTTAGGGGATCTATAATAAATTAATGCTCCAACCTTTTGATAACAGCTGTCATTTTAACATCTCTTTGGATTGTCAGATGAAAAAGTTGTCTTCATATGGTTAAAGACACAGGAAGTTAGGATTTTGACTTAAATGTAGGTGGGTCAAGAGTCTTACATAGATTTTAAGAATATGATAAATTTTAATGCATTACTTATAATTTGGCATTGATGGCAAGCACCTTGACAATGTCAACACATCAGCTTGTTCATGAACTCATCTACTGTAAAGAAAGATTCAGGTTTTGTATAGACAAAACCTGTTATAGAAGTAGTCCTGATATTTCTTCTTGTAATATTTTTCTTCTCCTGGATGTTACGCATGAGAGCTGTGCCAAAATCTAATTATGTGAATTATTAATCTGAAATGTTTTAAATATTCTTATAGAACACATATGTTTTTAAAATGTCAAGAGATAAGTGTATTGGATGTTAGTGAAAAAGTGAAAAATGGAAGACAAAATAAACAAATAATTTGAACTGCCTTGCTTCATTTTATCTCAGGTCAGCCATAGTAAAAAACAGTAGTAATTTTTCTTGGCTTGAAAAATATAATTAGTACATGGGCCCAATGCTTCGTTCAGTTTTTCTTCAGATCTTTCCCTGCTACCAATAGAAGGTTTATGGTAGGTATTTGGTAAAAAAACTAATGTGAATTCTAACCTTAGTCACAGTAGAGAAAATGATGCAACATAATAGGCTAGAGGCTTTTATATTGTGGTATGGGAAATATTTGTTAGTGGTTCATGGTAAGCTACTTTATAATGTCTTTTGTATTGTTTTACATTTACCACAGAGTCTGCATTTTAAAAAGGGAGAAAACATCCATTAAATACTTTTCTTGTTATTTTCCCTTTGTAAGCAATTTCTCTAATAATCACAGGGACCATTAGTACAATATATTAATGTCATGAATGGCAGAGGAAGCTTGGTCTATAAAATCCCCACCTATACATTCTATTCTAGACTGAAGAAAAGACAAGGATTATATATGTCTACATATGTCTGATAAAGATCTGAGAGATGATGAAACATAGCTAGACAGTCCAAATTTAAAATTACTCTTTTAAAATTACTCTTCCATTAAAAATTACTCTTTCCTGTGTATTTTGGTGTTGTATTCTATGTAATGTTACATAAAGCACTGCATGACAGTGTGTCAATAGTTTCCCTTGTGTACTACTGGAAACCCTGAAAGATTATTTAATCAGAAAAAAAAAAAGTCCCTGGTACAGTTAATTATTGTGTCTGCATTATTCATAGTGTACCCATAGACCTATATTTCAGCAATGTAAAGGACAAGCATTATACATAAAATTCTGTACATTAGTTTATATATTTATGCATTCGAACTGGATAATTGCACAAATTTTAGGCAGAAAAAAAGACTGAACACTTGTCTCTTCCACATGGGAGTATAAATGTTCATGCTGGACTTGCCTACAATTATTTTTCTTTGAATACTTGTGTTTGATATATGTTTGTGTACCCAATAGAATGTTTCAAAGGGACAATACTCTTCATGTAGACACTGCTGCTCAGTGATGTTGAAGGAAGACTAGCCAACTGTGAAATAGCCTTAGTTGTTATTATTGTAGGAGTAGGCATCTCTTCTGTAACTTCAGTCAAAATAATATACATTGCTTTATGAGGTTAGAGCTGGATCTTACTCACTAATCACAATTCTGATTTTAAAATTTTACTCATTTGTTCATTACCAGCCCTCTCTAGACTTCTACACATATATAACTCTGTAGCTGGTGTGTACTGAGATAGGACATGAGTCACCATCATTCATTTAAGACATACATTAGCTCACATAACCTTTATGATTCAAATGATAGCCTAAGATTTCTGGTATATTCTGTCTTTCAGAGTAAGTTTCTTAGTGGACAGTTTTTACCTCACGTTATACTTTTATTTTCCTTTTATCAGAGCTTATTTTAGTTTGGATGTTTGAACTTGTGTTGTAAGAGTACAGATTCATTTGAGAAAAGACAGACGCAAGGTTAATAGAACATTTTAGTACTCAAGGATGAGATATGTGGCTGCCACAGAGAAGTGATGGTTTTGTATTAGTTCTCTGTTTTTCCAATCTGTGTTTGTGCTTCTAATGTCGTAGATTAGGATATTGCAGAAGCATTTTCAATATATACATAAACTGGAAAATAAATTCAAGGTGATCTTTTATATTTCATCAGTTCACAAAAGGGGTCACTTAGAAGAAGTTTAATAAAAGTTTCTATTCTGTCATTCTGAAAATAGACTTTCTACTTTACAAACATTTGCTAATTTCTGAAAACTCAAAAGAAGGAAGTAAAAAGTATTTCTGCCATTTTACTTCTGATTTTAATTAATTCGATGCAAGACAGATGAATTAGCTATATAGACCTCACCTTTTCTTGCTTTATGATATTGAACATTAAAAAAATTAAAAATAATAACAGTTTTGTAGATAGTAATTAGAGATAAAATTATAGTGCCATAGAAATGAACATTAGAACTTTCATTGCCTGCATATTGGCTGAATTTCACTCAAAGGATTTAAAATTATTTAGGAAAGCATTTCCATTAAAAAATAATTCCTAGGCTTTTGCAAATGCAACAGACCTTTGACAGATAAATCAAACTAAAAATGGTTTGTCTTCTTTATTATGGCATATCTGTTAGTGAAACAAAAAATCCACACCACATACTATATTGAAGTAGTAACAATCTTAAGATGTTTCGCTAATGGCTTAGCTACTGGCTTTCTATTAGGTTCTTTCATGGTTATTAAGCCATGCTATATATCTTCTTACATTCTCTTCTCCTTCTCAGCTAGATGGTACAAGGAACTGATCTTTGGAAGGGCACAAATAATCAATAAACATTATCAAGAGACTCATTCTTGTCCTTCTTTGATAAATCAAGGAAATTGACACCAAAACATAGAACACAGATGAAAAGCTGTCATCTAGATCAGTGGAATCCCACTTTTTTGCTGCATTTACTGCACGGCTATGCAATGCAATGCTCTCCTTTTCAACACTGCTAGTGCTGCCATATGCTGTGATTCTTGGTGTACATTTTGACATCTACATTTTGTCACCATGTGAACAGTCTGATCTGAAATCAAATAAGCGGCAGGCTCTCTAAAACACAGTGGTTGAGTTTAGAGGGAAGTTGTCTGGCTTTATATTGAAAGAGGAAATTATTTTGCATTAGGATTTGAACTGGTCCCCCTTGCCCCTTCAGTATTAAACAATCTTTCAGCACAAAAATATATAGACCATATTAAGTCTTGTCTTACTGTAAGCTAATACTATGATTTCCTTCACAGCTCTAGCAAACCAAGATGAACATGATAAATAGCCTGATTTCCTACTATACAAGGCAGATGATCAAGGCAATTTTATTGCTTTTAGCAACAAATCTTTAGGCTCAAACTGATCTCAAGTAGGTCAACAGGTAATCTGATAGGCCTCTGTAAAGATAGGCAAATTTGCCCCAGACAGGGAAGCATAAATTCAGATTATGTACATTATTGTCATTGAACACAATAATTGAAAGAAAAATATTAAACAACAACCAAAAAAACCAGTGATTTGGGTACTGTTTGTGTCTAAAATTCTTTTGTAACAAGTTATAGTTTTAGGAAGAAGGGCTTATGTGAAGTGGACTTTCATTTCAAACGTTAGAACAAAAACAAAATAAACCCAAATAATTACATGAAAGTCAGAATGAATGAGCTCATTTTCTTGCAGATTTGTGTTTCATACTTGTTTTCTTTTGGCACCTGCCATTATTAGTTGAGTGTTGAAATGTTTCTTGAAACTGTAGCAATTATAAGAAAGCACTGTTTCCCATGTAGATATCCTGACATCAAATGTGTTTCCTTGGGTTTCAACCTTTCCCTGAGATGCTATCTAGCTTCTCTGATCAATTACTTGCTTTCATAGGCATTTTATGAATTTAGTGGACCAATTCCTGTTCCTCTCCCCTACAAAATTTGCTGATACTGACCAACAAGCTCAACATTTATTATCCAAGCTGCATAAATCGGTGTGATCACATGTGTCTCTGTTTAGGGCTCA
>VYZX01028845.1:7536-45628 GCA_013401335.1 Brachypteracias leptosomus | reverse complement strand
GACAGACCCACTACACCCTATATATAAGTGTTTTGGATTTTCTTTTAAGACACATTCTGATATGGCCCCCAATTAAGATTACAAAGTGTTAAAAACTTATTTTCTGTAATGTTTGCAAATCTTATTCAAATCTTGTGTCTAAATCTGAGCTAGTTCTTCTTGTCTTTCTTTTTATAGTTTTTCCTATTTCAGCATCGAGCTTACCATGTTTTGTGCTCTTCTCTGTTTGCATATGAAACTCAAGGAGGAACATTTTACCTGGCCTGCTTTGGTCTTTGAGTGTGATGAGTAGTAGTAAAACCTTTTTCAAATTAAATTTTACAGCTGTCACTGTTGTAAGTATATTGACTTAAATGCTGGCACTAAGCATATACAGCTATGGACTTCAGGTGTGTTTCATTCAGAATAAAACCTTTTTTCTTGCTGCTGTTTTTTCCTTTAGAAGTTAGGCCTCTGGTTAATTTTAGGCATTTTAATTTTCTCTAAACCAGAGACCCTGGTTCATGATGCAGTTTGCATAAGTGTGCTCTCAAATTTTAGGAGTCCCTGCAGTACCTCACTTAAGGCTGAATGATTCCTTTGAGACTATTTCTTTCTGTTGAGGTCTCTGTACAGAAGTAATGGTTGGTTGTTGTTTTTCTGTCTGCATTCAACTAATTTCTGCTGATTTTTAAATTTCAGTTGTTTAAAATCTTTGTCTCTGCAACTTCCTTGGCAGTCATGGTCCATATGGTGTAGGATAACTTTTTGTGCATGTCTTGCCTTTGTTTTGTTTACATAGTTTTGTTCTGTAGCAAATGTTTCTCATGTTACTTGTACATGTGCCTTTTCTCCAGGAATTCCTTATGCTGCATAAGAGTCAATTATTTTAGTTCCCAACTGCAGTGTCCTGCTGGTTCAACAACTGCTGCTTTATCTCTTCCAATCACTGTTGTGGGTATGAGCTCCCAACCCATTGTGTCATGGTCTTGAGGTGAAAGTCCAGTTAGCAAATGTTCTTTCAACACGCAGCTGTCAAATCACATACACTGATGGTGTATTTAATGGTAAATCATGCAGTCAATGATGGAGGTCTTTCAAATTTTATGTGTTTTTACAGGCTTACCGCTAAAAACTCCATTTGTAAAAATCTGGTTAGCCATATATTCAGAGAGGGACGTAAGATTGAAGAATATTTTGCTATGTGTTTAATGATAGTACCATATGGTCAAATATAGTTACTTTTTAGTGCAGCGGATTGTTGGAACCCAGTGTGACCAGCCTTTGTTTTCAGGCTGTATAAAAGTCACTTGAAAAAATGTATTAATAAGGAGAGAACAGTATTAACTTTCATGTGTATATACTATACTAAAAGGATTTCTGGAAAATTTCCAAACAAAAATGAAATAGAATATCTTTTTTTCACAAAAGTCGGCATCACTCTCCTTGTTTCTCCTACCAGAAATTAGATTTGGATGGAGCAGCAAATGTGCAGAATAAGGGTGAAGGATCAGTGAGGTAAGGTCTAGAGCTCCTGTTGCTTGAGTCTTTCCTGAGTTAAGACCAGCTTGTATGTTATCAGTGTGCATCTCCAGACTTGAGATTTGAAACTGGACTCTGGCTAATCTTTGTCTGGCACATGTAAAAGTGTGGGGGAGCGTGCAGAAGTTGGCACAGGAGGATGAAGTATTCTTGTGTGGGTCATCCTGGGTTTCCCTCCCTTCCCAGCTCTTGGTCGAGCCCAAAACTCACTTTCAGCTCTGTCCTAGACTCATGATTTTGAGGTGGGACTGACTTTTTGAGAAGGGGACTATCTGTGCTTAATACGGCTCTAAATGTTTTTACTGATCATGCCTTCTCAATATTCATCTGTTGTACTCATCTGTTTCTTAGAAAGACTTTTACTTCAGCTTTTAGGATCTGACATCTCTATGAAGTTCGCAGCCTGAGGCTGTAGAGGGGAGGGGATTATGTCCTGTGTAAAATACTTAAAGTAGCAACTCTAATCTGGGATAGAAAAGGTAATCCTCGACAGGTTTGTAATAACTATGTTAAAAAACTATGCAGTGGAGGAAGAAAGTTCTGTTTTTCTTTAACAACATAACACCATAAACCATTAAAAGTTGGCGGATGTATGCTGGATTATCTATTTTGCACTGATGTAGTTTATGCCATGCAAATCCTGGTCATGTAAATCATAGAATTATAGAATGCATTGGGTTGGAAGGAACCTTCAAAGGTCATCTAGTCCTACCCCCTGCAGTCAGCAGAGACGGTCTCTACCTAGATCAGATTGCTCAGAGCCCCATCAAGCCTGGCCTTGAATGTTTCCAGGGATGGGGCTTCCACTGCCACTCTGAGCAATCTGTTCCAGAATTCTACCACCCTTATAGTAAAGAACTTCTTCCAAATGTCTAATCTAAATCTACTCTTCTCTAGTTTAAAACCATTGTCCCCCATCCTATCACTACATGCCCTTGTAAAGAGTCCCTCCCCAGCTTTCTTGTAGGTCCCAGTGTGCTGTAGGCCCCTAAATGTCTGAACTAGCACACATGTGTCACAGCGAGCTATCACGCCACCTGCCTGCATCAGTATGGAAAATAAAATCTCACTCTGTTGCCAAACACAAGTCTGTGCAATGTCTGTAGATGTAAATGTGTTTGAGTCAAGTATCCTTAAGATGATTGAGAAGGAAGGGTGGTGTTGTCTACTAGAAAATACTCTCAGCTGAAGAGGTTAATTCTGAGTACCTGCTTTCTGTTGAAAGTACACTGCATCTGTTCTCAGCTTCCTGTTGACTTTTTGTTAAGTAATGGTAAATCAGCCCGATGTAATGCAAATATTGTAAAAAATTGTGGTTTAACACACTTATTGTGGAATGCTGCAATAAGAAGAAATGTTTTATTATCCCCTTTGAAGCATCTTCTATGTTTTATGCAAAATTAATCCGGTCCTGAGAGAATGCGTACCTAAGGTGTTTGAATCCCATAGTTAATTAACTGTATAAAGAACAAACTTTCAGACTTTGGGAGTAATGTATATTGATTTATCACCCTAACTCCTGTTTGTTTTCATGCAACAATTGCAGCTAAAAGAGAAAAGAAAACTTGGAAGCTGTCAATAGCCATAAGGTATTACAAACTTTACATTCTCTCCTATGCTATTTGTATTTCCTATAATTGGCAAGTTCTGTGACTAAGAAGTAAAACATAATTTTTCACTCCATTGTATTTGCTAACACCACAAGGGATGGCATTCAAATACAGCTCGTGTGTTGCACTTTTAAACTGTTGGAATTTTGCACGCAATCCAAAAGGCTTTATATTTTTGTCTGTTTTGCTCTTAAACAAAGCAGGAAGGAAAGAGAAGGTGATTCTCTATCCAATTTCCATTTCCTTCTGTCTTTAGAAGGTTTGTAATAATGTTGCTGTGTACATGCAAATGATGTTAATCAGGAGATTTTCATCAGCTTTGTCAACGTTTACATTCACTTTACACATTGAATTTGCATTTGAAAAGGGCTGTTATAATCAACATTTAAGGGATAACATAGTCAAATTTACATTTGATTGAGTAGAAATGTTAATTAATTTTAGCTGAGCTGTTGCTAGGAAACCCACCAATGTTCTTGTATTTTTTTTTTTTTCTTAATCCATACTGTCTTTCTATTTAATTAGCAATTCATCTGGTAATACTATAACACCAAAACTTAAACAGTGTAACTGATGTCTTTGCTGCATTTCTAGATGCATAGTTTTTCTACTCATCAGAACTTCAGGTGAAGTTTTGGAGAAATATGCTTGTAAGTGGTATAACAAGCATCCATAACTACTTTTTGTGTGTGTGATCATGTGTAGGATCAGCTGTTTGACTTGTTTAAAAAAACCCCAACAACATAAATTCTGGATATTTTTATGATAAGCTATCTTTTTGAAAGTATACTAATGCATATCCTTTTTTGTGATCAATGTTTATACTGTTAGTCACCATTCAAAGAACATCATGCAGCTGCCCAAGAATTCAGCTGAGTTTTATGTGTGACTCCTCAGGGTTTGTGCAGTACACTGTTTTTGTCCTTATCCTGGGTGATTATTTGATAATTGTGTTATTTTTATTCAAGTGGGCAAAATGAATCTTAGCTGCCAAAGGAAATCTTCTGATTTTGGATATGCTCTGGCCGTCGGTTGTGTATCTCTTGGAACTTGCAGGAGGACTCCACAGCCTGGCACTTCACAGCAGTGTTCATCTGGCAAAAATGCTAATTAAAGGGAAGAATAGTTCCTATTCATATCAGTCCCAAGGCATTTCAAGTGCATTATCTGTGTGGTGCATATAAATGTGGCTATCCCCTGAAACTTGTTACAAGGCAGTTGAAGGAATGTGGCTCCTTACAAGGCCAAATAGAGGCTCTCTTGCCTTCCCACCCCACTGAACCAGGCAGAATACAACTTTGCTGTAGATGTACTGCCCTTGCTTCATGTACCCCAAAGCTTTTTACAAGGCAGGCAGCCAGAGGCTGGTGGTACGGTGACTCTCTAGGCAAAGACAGCAACTGTTAGTCACATTTCAATAGTTCACAACCATCTCTGGGCACCCAAACTTCTGCAAACCTGGGAAGAGTGCTGGCCTACTATTATCCCTTTTTAATCCCTTCTGAAAGCAGCAGTAATTATCTTTCCATCTTCATGGTCAAGTGAAGTGGGCAGGTGGGCTTCTACCTTGTGTGCAGAACTAAAAGGGTTTAAGTCTCATCGTGACATGTGAACCTCGTGGCCTTCTGGCTGGGGCCTGGAGTGCTACTGGCTTTATTCATATTGGCAGTAGGTTTTGGGGCTCCTATTATTGTAACACTGCATAAACAGTACCAGCATTCCAGATCCATGCTGCAGGGAAGAACGCAGATTCCTTATATTTTTATGCTCTCCCAGTGGTATAGGCTGCATTCCTCTGATTCTGAATAATCCATGCGTGTGCAAAATATATATTATAAAATCTGATCAGGCAGGGCCTACCGTTGCAGTGGAGCAGATGTGAGTTTCCTTCAGCTCCCAGCACCTGTTGCATTCCTTACTGGAAAATACTGATTAAAATAGCTGTTTCTCACTACTCCTTTTATTTATTTATTTATTAAGACAAAATTGGCCTCTGTGGTACAATGTGGAAAGAAAGCTCAGGCAGCTAATTCTCATTTGCTGCCTGACTCCTCATTTTCATGTGTTGGTAGCTGTGAACATTCAGCTCTTCAGTGACTTTCAAAGTCTCTGACTCCAGGCAGAAAGGCATACGAGCTGTGTAGCTTGAGCCCCACTACAGAGCAACCGAGGGCTACAGTTTTGGAGGGTACATGGATTAACCTGGGAGAAGATGAAGAAAGAGCAGTGAAGGAACATACCTGCATATCAATATAACAAGAAGAGTTCTTGTTCATACAACATGAATAGGAAGAACAGAACCTCATGCTTGCATGTGGCCAATCCTAGTAACTTTAAATAGCCAGGAGAATTCAGATACTCTGCCTAGGTTTTTAAACAGCCTTGTAACATGCTCAGGCAGAGTACAACAAACTGAGAAAATCTGAAGAGAGTATTGAGGACTTTACTGTGGAGGGTGGGGTGCAGTCAGTGTTTCTTCATGAGTGGGAGCTTGGGTGTTTCACTTGTATCCTTCTTTGTCCAAGACATAACTTCATTTACCTTTCTTAGTATGAAGTCTTGGTGGAGACAGAAAGCACTTACAGATGATAACTGCATCTACCTAAAATTTCATGTAAATGACTGTCTTCATGTAGAAATTACCTTAAAGCTGTAAAGCTTCAGTTTAAAAAAAAAAAGTATGGACAGGGTCTCAGGTGGGATGCATAACAAGACAGGAGCTATCACTTAGCAAAGCTGTCTAGTAGTTTAGGTGACTGTTGTTTTCCAAAACGCTTTAACACCTTTCCCTCTGTGTTTCATGTGAAATGTTCAAATTGCATATGCAGTCACCTTTTTGGGATGCTGGCCATTGATACTTACATCTCTGTTATGTAGTTCAAGATCACAGTGTACTGCTAGTTTGTGCTAACTGGATGCTTACAACTCCTGTAGAACTTCCATTGCTCACTCTTTCTCTCCTCCCCCCCCCTGCCCCAGTCACTGCAATAGGAAGCAGGTATGGGGTTTTGGTTTTTTTTCCTGGACAGTATTGTACTAGAGATTGATGCACATTCTGATTTCACAGGCATGAAGATGCACAAAAAAATGTTCTTATCCGATTAATTCTGTATGCTAAACTCTTATTTTGTGTGCTGGATTTAATTTTTGGCATACTTGAATTTGTCCATCACCCACTGGTTTTCTGGGTTGGGAGAGGATAACCTAGAGATGGATGCACAAATGCAACTTCTGTTACACTCTTCTTTAGGAAGATTTCTTGTCCTAGCAAAGTCTCTTTAGTAGGTAAACTTCCTTGTTCATCTCTTAATTTTCATTATTAGTAATAAAATATCCCTGTTCAAAGTTTGGGTTTTTTTTCACTTGATCTCAGTACCATCTCTGAACATCTTTATCATTCTTTTCCTGAGTATACAGCACTGCTTATTCACTCATGCGTTCACCGTGTTTTATCTTCACCTTCAGGAAGGAAGACCAGGACTTGGTATGTTTCTTACTTGTGCTGATCCTTCAGTGTTTTACTGGCTGCATATTATCTGCTTGTAGAGCCATTCATTTTATTACTTGCTGCTTCGTTTTAGCTTCAGAGAACTCTCTTTGTTATTCCTCTTATCTTACCGATTAGCTTCCATTTCTATAGTTATTAGAGGTTGCTTACTGTCAATTCATGCTAATGGATTTACTTTCTCCCTGTGGTTACTGTACAGTTGTTTTCATTGTGTTAAATTTCCAGGTATTTGTATGCATCTCCTTCATGAGTTTCCAGTGATGGTACTGTTGCTAGTGCTGGCAGGTAGGAGTTTACATGATTTTAGTAAGGCTGATTTCTTTGTGGATATCCTTCTGTAGAACAAAAAAAAAGCTCAACAGCAGTGGCGAGCCAAAGGGGACTCCTAATATGATGAAAAAAATTACCTAGATTTTTGAGTGTTTACTACAGTATTCAGGTTTGTAAGAGTAATGACCTACTGAATTTATTATAACAGTACTTTAAATGTGGGGGAAGCTTTTTTAAATTTTTTTTATTATATTTTTAATGAGTATTCAATCTTTATCTCATCAATGTATTCCTTTGTGTTAAGCCTCTTTGCAGGAGGGAGGCATGATTGCATAGCTGTAAAAGCAGATATTCATCCTTCTGGATGATAGATATATTTAAATTGCTGTTAATAATTAATTAATCATGGAACTGCATACAGCTTGAGATATCTAGTGTATTTTGTTTGAATGACTGCAACAGTGATAGTATAGTCTAATATGAAAATAAAAGGATTTCCAACTTCCTTCCCCATAAAATGTTGCAGCTTAATAATACACACAGACTACCCTTCTGAACTCTGAGGCGTCAACATCAGTATTTCTGTATGAAATAGAAGTCTGTATAATTCAGCTCCATGGGTACTTCAAGACGCATAGAAAGAAAAGAAAAAACTTTACATCTCAATAAAGCTGATTCTTGGCCAGAGCTGACCACTCCAAAACTCTCATGTATACTATTAATACTGTGGGCAGGTTGTGTTTGACCAAGGTCTTCAATTTATAGAAGGTGATGAAGGATGATTATTGAAGGCATTATAATGATGAAATTCATGTGTGGATGAGACGAGAAGCAAAATTGTATCAGTTCTAGTGATGTTCAGTTAATAGTTTTTAATAAACTGCTTGGGCTTCTTGTGGCTCTGCAGCTTCTTCCTCAGATGGCAGCACAAGTTCTTGAAAAGGGTTGATAATTTTGTAAGTATGTACTGAGAATAGGCTCGAAAAAGGAGGGAGGAGGGGACAGAAAGAGGACTTTTTTGTTTTGTCTTTCCTCTTTTCACTATGTCACAAAATACTGTTCATCATGTATTTGCTGTATTCAGACATTGATCTGTGTTTGGTTTTGGCTCTCTAAGATACTATTCAAAACTTAGTTTTTCCAGCTTCATTCAGAAGTATATTTTGCCAATTTACATTTTAATGCATAGATGCTCATGTGTGTATGTTATGACAACATTATATTAAGTCTACACCATTATATTTGCTTCTATGTAGAAGCTCTAATTATAATCTGAACTTCTTTTATTAGAGGAACGAAGAGGTTGAGCTGGTTGCTGAACTTGATTTTGCTACTTCATTGCTTACATCATTTTCTTGCTGTATTGTCAAGAAAGCGATTTTTTGGCACCCTGGTCTGAAGATGGTTATTTAAACAGAAACTGGATATTAAAATTCTGTATGAGGCTGTCTGAAGGCATACTGCAAAGGTGAAACAGTCCAGTGTGTACGGGAGACAGAACTGCATTTTAATATCCACGTAGCAGAAAATTTTCAATTACCTACTGTATTGGGAGCTCTGGCCACTCTCATGCTGCTGCCTCCTCCATCTGCATCAGTGGAGAGGGCCAGGTCCCTGTCCCTCCTGCCTTGCTGATGTGCTTGAGTTGCCCAGTTGATCCTGGTATGTGAAAGGATGGCAGAAACCAAGTGTGAGAGTGAATGGCAAACCACAACTCAGTCACAGAATGTACATGCTACAAATGCGATGGGTATTGACCAAGGCTTGAGGGAGGGGCTTGTGCTGTATGACTCTGACTGGAGGCCCTGATATGGAGCCCACTTAACACTTGAGGAGCAGAAGGTTTATTTGCACTGTGGGGTAGGTATAGTCCAGCAGCCTGTCTCTTGTATATCCTAGATTCTGGGCTGACTGTTCCCCATGTTTCAATGCATACCATTGTGCTATACGACAAAGATTGTTTAATGTTTTTCTTCTGGTCTTGGCTGTGGAAATGAACTGGACCCCAGCACCACGTCTGACATCATCTCATGACTGTACTGGTCCTGGGTGGCCTGGTCTAGTGGGAGGTGTCCTTGCTGTGGTGGGGGGGTTGGAACTAGATCATCTTGAAAGGTCCCTTCCAACCTAGACCATTCTATGTACTGCCTTACTTTTCTAATGCTTGGTTAGTGTGATGATGAGTCAGGGGTTTTTGTACCCTCTAGCCTGGTTTCACATGCTTTCTCTGGTATATGGAGACCATGGGTCTTTTTATTCCCCCATGGAATTATCGTTCAACTGATTTTCTTCACAATTGTAACTTACATATCTTACAACTGGACTTCATGCACAATGTCATGAGCTTCAGGTAGTTGAAGGAGTGGTATGCCCACCTCAACAGCATAATGGACAACATGAAAAAGGATGTGAGACCAGTTTTCTATTTTATTTTCATATCAAAGAATTCTTTGTTGATTTCTTTAATCACTGCATGTTGATGTCTGGCTTCTCTGGATAGCCCACAGGCTGCAGCAACAGCCATAAGTTGCTGCCTTTGATACTGCGCCACAGGCATGGGATTCTGCCAGAAGGCCCAACCAAGTTCTCCTGCCTTCTGCACTGCTTTTTCTGGGCCCAGTACAAAAACCCATTTGTTTATATTGAACCAACTACTTGTGTTATGTGCCTCCTGCATGAACTGGAAAAGAGAGAATAACTGAAATATTTTGCCTTGGAGCTGACACAGTTCTGGTGTGAGTGAAATTTCAAATACTCAGTTGTACAGACTCCTTCCATCTCCACTGCAGCAGACTGACTCAATTCTCACTCTGGAGTCTAATTCTTTTGTGTATGAATACATAGGAGACCCCAGTCTCGGAAACGTAGAAGATCTGAGTCAGCACCATCACTTTCTGACCCTCAACTAGCCACAAACTCTTCCCTTCTTGGGTTGATTTTCATATGTTTAAGGAGAGTATCTGCTAAACAGCCAGCTGTGCCATGTGTATGAACACCCTATGAAATACAGCTAGCAGGGGTCTCAAGCTTCAAAGAGAGTAACAGTCCTGTCAAAGTGTCCCCTCTTGTACTTGATGGTGTTTACTTCTGGACTTTCAAAAAATTCTTCTTCAGCCCAGAAGAAAAGCCATGAGCTCATTCTAAAAGATCAGCCAGGTATCTCAAGGTGGCACTTAAAACCTGTTGTCTACTAAAAGAGTGCCCGCAGGAAGCTGGTGGTGGAGCTTGCTAGTCTGTGTCCTCTCTCCTGACCTGAGTTTCTTCACCTTCTCTGGGCCAGACCACTGTAACCTACAAGTCTTTGGCACAGAAACCACTTCTAAACCCTTCAAGACTGATTGCATCCAAGGTTTCAGAGTCAGGATGACATCTCCCTAGGTTGCTTGCAGCCTCTCAGAACCAACTTCTGGACTTCCTGAAGGCAAGAAAAGTATCCCCTAAGCTGATATGGCTTCCTAGCCTGTGCCTTGCCTGGAAAGGGACAGTGAAACCCTAAGGTGAGTTTGGAAACCCGTGAGGATTGGCTGTATGCTCTGTTGTCAATGTTGGGGAAGAATGTCAGTTGCCTCTCCTTTAAGCTGTCCCCCTGGATCATCATAGGTTATTAATCACCCAGTCCTTCTTGTTGGAAGAGACCTTGGGAATGCATGTAGTCCAACCTCCTCAAAGGGAACACTGAGTTCAGGTCAGGTTATTATGGCAGTACCCAAACTTAAGTAGATGTCTGAATTGGCTAAGATAATCTTTTTAGTGTATTGTACCTCTTGCCTTAAAATGAATCCCTCAGTCCTTTTGGTGTCTGCACCTGGGGCTGCCTTTTGCTGCTGATTCTGAATGCAAAAGCAAAATCCCAGACCCAAGGAGTTCCCATGCTCTCAAAGCAGACTTGTCAGCTCTTGTCCTAAACAGCACAGTGTTCTTCAAACTGGTGGCAGCCTGGCACAAAATGTACTGCCTGCTTGCTCTAGCAAATAAACTTAATATAATACAGCAACACCTGCAGTTTCCTAAGGATTACTTACTTGAACAGGTTTTACATTTAGGCTGAGGTATTTTTTTCTGACTTCATTCTGATGGTATTTTCCCATGCCTGGTGTCTATGTTTTGATTTTTGGGAGTGGATCTCAGTTTTGTTGATGTCTGTTGTACCCATGGCAGTCCCAAAAGCAGCCAGAAGTGCAGTGCCCTCTGGTCCCCATTGCACCTGTAGACAGTGGGTTATCAAGGTGATGTGTTCTCTGTGGTCTCTCTGCTTTCTCAGGCTGCTGACATATTGAACTGAGTGGCTCTGCTGCTGAGCAGCAAATGTTAGCTGGTAGCATTGTCTTACCAATAAAACACTGCCCTGTAACAGGGAATCCCCAGTAATCACATCACAGGTGGCAAATGGAACATAGACTTTATTTTATTTTTTTGTATGAGTATGTGTCAGTTCTGGATTACCGCTCTGTTTCACTCAAATGTCCAGAATGTCCAGTAATGCACAAAACCAACTGGTGGGTCAGTGCTGGCGTCACTTGTGTAGAGTAGGAATGATGAGAAGAATCACAAAGCCACCCAAGCGTCTGGAGCGAAGTGAGCGGCAGGGAATTGATTCATCAGTGCTCTGACTTCATTGCTACTTTTATTCTGATCTTTCTGGACTCATTGGGTTGTCTTTGAGAAAGGCTACTACAAATTGCACCTACAACATCAAAGCCCTGCTTTTCAATGTGACTTCCAACAGCATATAAGTCTTTTTTTTTTGTTGGGGGTGGTGGTGATGTTCTGTTGTTTTTTGGTGGTTTTTTTTGTTGTTAAATTGATTGCAGAATATTGCCAGTAGAAATCTGTGAAAAGAAAGGGAACTGTAAAAACAACAAAAATTTCTAAATTTAAAAGCTAGGGGATCCCCCTACTACTTGCTGTGGCTCCCAGGCTGCCTGGACTGTTGGTCATGCTGCAGACGCCCAGTAAAGTGAGGTGTCCCCTATAAACCTTCACTTACTGAAGCGGAGCTGACACTCTCCAGGATTACGGTGACACTTACTGAAAAGTGAGGAACTTCTTCAGATTGCTCTCTGGACCTGAAGCCCCCCTTAGACTATTTTCTCCATTTTCTTCTCATTACTTCCCTTTTTTTTTTTTTTTTTTCCTGACCCTCTATTCCCAGTGGGTAGCATGGAAAGCCCTGAGTCCAGCTGTGCTGGAAACATTTCAGTGCAGTTGGGACACACTTTATTCCTACGTGTGAAAAAATGCAGGTCTCCTTCAATCTGGGGAGGTGAAGAGTCTGCTTTCCTGCTTGGGTGCCTGCCCTCTCTATTGGTGAGACGTTTCAGGCAGAAAATTATATTTTGCATCTTTTAAGTATAGTGTAACACAAACTCTTTGTTGCAGCTCATGTTATTTAGCCTGTACTGATCCATAACTGATTCCTCTCCCTGCAGCATATGGTGCCAAAGCTGCCACTTAGCACTTCATGGGCAGCATCTGAACTTTTTTGGGGGGAAGTCAGAGAGGGGATGGAGGTGAAGCCTCTTGACAGCAAAACATGCTTAAACCAGATGGTTTTATAGGGGAAGAAGCTAGCCTGCCAATGTCTGTTTCTGACACAAGTGATCTGACACTCTGACTTAATAGGGCACTGAACTAAAGCGTTGCAACAGCAAACTGATGTTCTTGTGAACAAGATCTTCATGTTCAGTTTGCTCTAGAGCAATATGAAATGGTGCATTTCCCTCTGGATCCTGTGTGTGTGAAGTGCTGGGGCCTGAGCTGTGGGCCCTGAGTTGGAGTTGACATATGGATGAGTCACAACCCAGCAGTGTGTTTTGGTCCCCAAGTGGTTTCAGGCCCCAGAGGCAGAACCTGGCCCACTTGTGTGAGGCCCTGCCTTCCCCCAGGTGATCATGATTGGAGTGATGAGCAAGGCCAGGACTATATCAACCAGGAACTGATCAGTTGGAGGAGAGTTCCTGTTGGAGGTAGCTTGTTGAGCTCTCTTGGTGGTGTGTTCTCCCCTTGGCTCTTGTGGTGGCTGATTTGAGATAGAGAAGAGCAAAAAGATGAAGAATATGTAAAAGATGAAGGTATGCTGAGGGGATGTTGCTGAGTTTGGCATCAGCCTGTAGAAGGAGAGAGCCAGCAGCACAGTGTGCCTCTGCATTGCTGGGCCCAACTCTCCCAGACTTTTCAGGGATGATGTTGGATAGTGTTTGATCAGGAGCGCTTGGGTCACAACTCCCTTTATTCAATTGGGTACGTTATTACTTTTCACAGAATGGTAGGGTTTAGAAGGGACCTCTAGAGATCATCTAGTCCAACCCCTCCTGCCAAGGAGGCAAGGTCACACAGGAATGCATCCAGATGGGTCTTGAAAGTCTCCAGAGAAGGAGACTCCTCGACCTCTCTGGGCAGCCTGTTCTTTACCCTCAGGGTAAAGAAGTTTCTCCTCATGTTGAGGTGGAACTTCTGCGTTCCTGTGTGCCCATTGCCCTTCATCCTATCCCTGGGCACTGTTAAAAAGAGACTGGTTGCTCCATCTCCCTGACACCCGCACTTTCAACCTGTATTTAGGTTATTTAACTCTCCTGCCCCTAGGTTGCCAAAGCCTAATCTCAGGTGGTGTTTTGAGGTGAGAAGCTGTGATCTGACAGCAGGAGCTGGAACTAAGTAGGTGTTGCCAGACCTCGAGGCCGTTCTCCTCCTGAGCAGGAGCAGCGCTGGCTCTGCTCCTACCCAACAGCCGAGAGATCCACGCGTGTCGTGACTATCGCACGTGCCCCTCCCGCCGGCCCGCCCTTCACCTCCCGCCGCTGCCCGAGGCCGCGACGTCAGTCGACGCGGGTAGAGGGCGCCCCCGCGTGGCGGTCGCGGGCAGAGACCCCGGCCCGGTCCCGGGACAGGCCCCGGCTCCGCGCCGGCCGCGGGGCTCTCGCCTCCTTTCTGGCCGGGGGGGCTGGCAAAGCCGGTATCTGGCTGCCGTCGGTGATAATCTGCTTTTTGGGCATTCTCTCTTGGCTTTCTTCAGGGAGGCCGGGGTTGCAGAGTCAGAATTCGCCTTGTATTGTCCCTTTGTCTGGTTTACAGCAGTGCCTGTGCTAGGTATAAATATTAAAACAACTTATCATAAATTGTGTGCTGTGAAGCCCACATCTGGTTTAGTTAATGCTTTTTTGAGGCTAAACTTTCACTGTACAGTTCATAAACTACACATGAGTTTTAAATCCCATCCTTTAAACTCAGGTCTTTCATTCTGGTTTTGACACTTGTAATATTTATTGGAGCATTCATATGCTCTGTCATAGCTTTAGTGTGTATTTTTGGAGCTGAAATGTTAAAATTCCCCAGCTAATGCATGGGGGTAAGGATGAACTCTAATGAGATTGCTGGGTCCATTACTTCCTCCTGTCTGCGGTGAAGTGTTTCTCTCTGGGATACTTGGTCAGCAGGCCAAGTACCAGCATTGTAGCAGAGTTTATGTAGCTCTAGTACTACCATAAAAACTGACACCACCACCCTACCCTTAAATTCTTTAGTTACACTGGTAACATCCTAAGGAGAATGGTGAGACACTGGAACAGGTTGCCCAGGGAGGTTGTGGATGCTCTATCCCTGGAGATGTTCAAGGCCAGGTTAGATGGGGCCTTGAGCAACCTGATCTAGTGGGAGGTGTCCCTGCCATGGCAGGGGGGTTGAAAATAAATGATCTTTGAGGTCCCTGACAACCCAAAGCATTCTATGAGAAAGACATCATGTAGTTTTCTGTTTATACATGGGAAGCGAGTTCTCCATTTATTTTGTGAATCTAATAGCTTAAAAAGAAGAGGTGGCTTTGCTTTCCTGTGTGTCCTTTTCTGAATGAAATAGGCAGTTGGATTGATAGTTCAGTATATTATAATGGGTTCTTCCCCAGATTTGAACTTCCATAATAGAACAAGTGTTTCTATCATATGCCATAAGCCTGCCTTCTCATGAGATATCCTGAGAAACCTTAGAAATGGCATATCAAAATTGTAAACCATAAAGCATAACCTCTAATATAGCCCTGGAGCAAACCTCTGTCTTCTGAATTGCATGGCACAACGGAGATCATAGAATAAAAGAATGTTTTGCCTGCAAGGGTTTTTCCCTTTTTCCAAGCCAGTTCTATTATTTACAGTATCTCTGTTCTCTGCAGATTTAATTGAGTCAATTAAGATTCTTAGGCTCAATTCCCCCAGATGTAGGTTAAAAGTTTCTCTCCCCTTCCCCCTTACCAGCTGCTGTTTCTTGTTTTTGCCTGGTTATAGAGGAAGCAGCTAACTGGGATTTTGGAAAAAATTTTAAAGTGCTCTCAATTACAATGAGGTGATCCACTGTACCTGCAGACATGAATAACACCTGAATTCAGTCATCTTTATTTCTGCTTCCTCTTCTGCCCTTTGCAGTGTTTCAGCACTTTGAACTGGGTCTTCTGAGGTTTTTTTTCTATGTAGGAAACAGTCTCTGTGTTTTTCATTACCTTAAATACTTGTTGATTTCTTATGCCTTGCTGCAAGAACCAGAAGTGGACATGCCTATAGTTCAGCTTTCCCCATATTCAGTTCTGTTCCTTATAGAATGATAGAATCATTTTGGTTGGAAGAGACCTTTAAGATCATCAAGGCTGACCATTAACACAGCACTGCCAGGTCACCACTAAACCATGTCCCTAAATGCCCCATCTACATGTTCTACACATCTTTTAAATACCTTCAGGGATGGTGACTCCACCACTTCTCTGGGCAGCCTGGGCTAGGCCTTAAAATCTTTCACTGAAAGGGTTGTCTTCCTAATATCCAATCTAAACCTCCCCTGGCACAACTTGAGGCTGTTTCCTCTTGTCCCATCTCTTATGGGGATCTGTCTCTTCTCCCATGTAATCTCACTCCAGCCTCCTTTCAGGTGGTTGTAGAGAGTGATAAGGTCTCCCCTAAGCCACCTTTTCTCCAGGCTAAGCAACTCGAGTTCCCTTAGCTGCTCCTCATAAGACTTGTTCTCTAGACCCTTCATCAGCTTCATTGCCCTTCTTTGGACATGCTCTCACCTCAATGTCCTTCTTATCAATGCCATTACCAATGAGCTAAGTTGGTACATTCATGTGACTGTTGATTACCATTGATGCTGAAGCAGCAATCCTTAGGTCTGTACTTTGTAAACCATGTAGTCCTTTCTGATATTTCTGGTTTTGGTTAGCAGTGTGGTGTCTCTCACTTATTTGGTTTCTTGCTTTACTCTTTGGGCTACCTGAAGTTACCCAGGTGTACCCACAGACTGCATTTTCTTGGGCATTCAGGCATATGCCAGGCTCCTGTTGAAGTGCAGCTGTCAAAGGTTTTACTGGATACCAGGAACGTTTTTTAGTTCATGCACACAAAAAAGCACTTTCTCTCCTCCAAGATCAGGCTTCTTCATTTGGCACAAAGAATAATATTGTTCTTGGTGCTGTACTTTGCATGTGACTCTTGTAGTTGAACAATTATTTTATGCCAGTTGTGGTATTTTAAATACATGTTCTTAGAACTCCATAGCCACTTATGTGAATTCATTTTTTTTCCCCAGACATGGTTTTCAAGAAAGTACTGCTGCAGGTATTGATGCTTATTCAGATTACCTAAACTGACTATAGATATGACCAATTTAGCTGGCAGTAATGTAGCTTTAAAGGAATATTGGTGGGATTCTGTGTCACAGCTTTAATCCCAAGAAAATTGTCTTAAAGCAGACCTTGGTGGTGGTCTTAGTTTATCCAGCAGGTCCAGACAAGAGTCTGTTCTTAACTTGGAGCCAAGTTAATGCGTTGTTTTCTCTTTACTCTTTCTTTGGCTAAAGATTTGAGAATGGCTCGCTCCTCCTAAACTTCTTGCATAGGCAAGGCCAAAGATACTTAATATGTTCATTACTGGATTGGCAAGGGGAGCAGGTGGTAACTCTGCTCCAGACAGGAGCAGGGGAGGAGTGCCCAGAAGACCCCTGGATGTGGTCACAGTGTGTGCAAAGACTCCAGGTGTGCCATGTTCTGACTTGGAGTGGTCTTCTGTACAGAGGCTAACTAGACCTCAAACTTGGCTAGGGATTAGATGCTGCTTTGGGACTTTACTGTGTGTAACCTGGTATGGAAATCAGTAATGTTCCCACCTCTGGCTTCTATGCTGTTGAATAAATGACAGCTGTAAAAATGAACCAGCAAAGGTACATCTGTGATGGACTTCTCCTTTTTAATGGTTTTGGTTTTTCGCTATGACAAAACCAAGCAGCTAGCAATCTTTTCCCTTCAATCATGATGACTGGCAAAGCTTTACAGCATGTTAAAAGAAAAACCTACCAGATTTTGAGCAAATGATAGGCTTGAATATCTTTACGTGCATGTCAGGCAGCAAAATTTGTATGTTTAGTCTAGAGCTTTAATTCCTCTCAAAGGACCGAATTTATGGGAGTGAGATGACTTCTGGGGAAAGGAAAGAAAGAGAGTTATAAACACTGTGCAGACAGCTTGGGTCTATGTTGGAGTGCACGAGCAGAAAGATAAATATTTACAATGGATTTGAGTCCCAATCAAGTGCTTGCTTTCTTGTGTGCAGATATTCATGTGTCATCAGTGGCAGGAAGGGTCCAGAAGTGTGGTGAGGTTGGAGTGGGGTTTGCCTGCGTAGACTGAGGGAGGAAGAGGTTCATGCCTATGTGATGTGGGTTCTTCTGACTGTTTTGTTGTGGTGATGTCTCGCATTGAGAGAAAATACTGCATGTTGCGACTGGTAGACAAGTAATACTGTGCTATTCAGTGGGATTGCCCAGTTTGTCAGGTTAGCTTTAAAATGACAGTGTCTTACATATTTGTTTATTGCTTTTGGATTCCTGTTCCATAGGAGAAGTCTCAGCTCTTCCAGTGCTGACCCTGTGCTACAGAGAAATGAGTTGTGGGGTAAGAATTTCCTGGGCTTGATACTGTGTTTGAGCAACAGGAGTTTTAGCTCTGTTCGATGTTCTTGTGTAGATAATCCTGGCTCACAGGCACAGATAAAAGTAACTGTGTGCAACTGTGATTTATGTTTAGGCTTCGAGACTGAGTATTAGCCATCTATCTGTTCTTCCCTTGAGTGTGGCGGCTACTTCAAGTCTGAAATTTTTATTTTTAAAAAACACAATGAAACACAGCTATGAAAATGTGGTTTGCAGACCAGGAAACTTTACTCTGTGGATCTGCTCTGAGCCTATAGCACGGTGCTGATTACAGGGCTTCTGTGCCATAATACTTCTCTGAAAGCATGTATACTCTGATCTTGACCTTAACACTTCTAGTATCCAGTCATCTTAATACTTGGTAAGCTCTTCCAGTGCTTTATTCTCGCTATTAAAAACACATGCTTTATTAGGAATTTGGAATTCTGTGAATTAAAATTTGAGATCTTTCTAATACAGCCTTCCTACCCCACTGCCTCCACCTTGGTTCCCTAGTCTTTCCAAAACAAGTTTCCTGGACAGATATCCCTTCTCCACCATGTTGTTAAATGTTGCAGGCATTCTCAAGGTGACTTCTCACACATGGACCTGTTTTGATTCCCTTCATCCTGATTCCCAGAAGAAGTATTCTGCAATTTCTCTCTGTATCTCAGGATTTGTATTCTCGGCAAACATATCAGTAGTAACTTGCTTAGTAACATAAACTTTAAGAAGTTGCATAATAGGTGTTTAAGAACTAGTATAACAATGATATTGCTAGGAGCTCATCTGCTTGTGATGACTTCTCAGTTAAAAGAATCTTTTCAGACTTGCAACCAGTCTTCAGTTTGTTCAGTTAGTGAAGTGGGGATTTGAGTTTAAAACTCTATTTGGAAGTTTATATAGTACTGTGGTAGGATGTTAACGAGTAACCAACACCCCCAAATGTTGGGGAGGAAGAGAAGTATTAAGATTTCATGATGGGCAATTGAGGAGGAGGAGGCGTGTACGAGAGAGAATGAAGAACTACAGGCTGATACCAGAATGAGTGATGCAAATGTTTTTTTGGCACCTTCCTTATACTTGGTAGAGAAATAATGTGGTTTCAGATCCTCATCCAAGAAGGGCTCTGTTCCCCTTCTCTCTGTGCTGGTGTGTGGAGCAGAGGCCTCAGTAGCCATATTCTGCCCTGATTGTGGCCAGGAGCTTGTGGCTGCATTGGATATCTGTGCCCGGCTTGGCTATAAGTCAAGCAGACAGTAGTCAGCCCCTTGGCTTAGGTTGTCCATCCCAGCTTTGGATGCTGTCAAGGAGAGCAGCCATCGTGCTTCATGGGGAGAAGGTTTCCCCATACAAAAGAACTGCAGTCTGTCCCCTACCTCATGGTGAGGAGGAGATGACATGCAAATTGTATGTGGAGAAGACAGTATGTAGCCTTCAGGCACTTGTCCAACAGGCAGCTGCATTCTGGTGGTGCTAGACTTGTGCAGGCTGTTTTGGCGCTACTTGTATGGAGGAAGACTTTGCTCAGTATGTCTGGCTTAGGGCAATTCCTGTACCAGCAGATCTTCACTTCTCCATGTCCAGATGGAGAGCTCTGGGAGATGCGCTCCTTTCAGCCTACAGCCTTTAGGGCCAAGGCTGAGGTTGAAGGATACTCTTTTGGAATTGCTGGTTTTCTTTTTGTACTCCCTTTCCCCCACTCTTGTGCATCCCTGAATATCAGCAGAAGAACCTTCTGTGAAGTTTCATTTGTGACTTAAATGCTACTTACTTTATCAACAAGAAATTTAACTTTGTCAAAGCAGTGAGAAAGCTATTCAGTAGTTGAAGTTGATCTTCTTTCTGTAAGTCTGTAGTGATTGGCATTAATTATATTATCTTTTATATCTTTAAATATAGAATGCTGCTTTAGTCATTGTCAGTGTCAAGTTAACATGTTTATTACATGTGTTACCTTTCTTTAAATGTTTTCCTTCAAATTTTCTAAAACTTTGCCTTGTTGAAAATAATTTCATGAGCACACATTGTAAAAAGGTTTGAGATGCTGCTGCAGTCTGATTTAACTCCATGGCTCCAAAGACTGCAGCCCCTGTATTGATAGCAGTTAGGAGAGTTTCCAAAAGAAATTTCCTGAAGGCTGCATTAAAGAAGAGTATTTCTAAAATGAGTTTCCGTAGCTTTTGGCAGAGTTTCTACCACTTCACCTCTTGGTGATACCCATAGGTGTTGGTATGACAGGAGAAGATTCTTAGTTGGGTCAGGGGCTGTGCGAAGTGGTCACTCTGCTCCCTAAATTCAGGTATAATACCTGTTGCAGTGTGGTGTCCTGGTTTGACTAGGAATTGGCAGTCACTCAGTGGCCCGAGCACTTCTGTCTCTGCTCATTGCTTTCCCTCTAATATGAACAAAATCCTACTTCCTCACTTCGTACTAGTGATGAAGGAGATGAACGCTTTGCAATGTTCCATCTGCAGGATTAGAGACCAAAAAGAACTGTTATGTGTTTGTCAGCTTTAAGAAGGTGTGGGTTTAAAATTGGTTCATGTTTATAAATGCAGAATTAAGAGCAGCCACATGTCCTATTGGCAAAGTGTTATTGTAGCTGTGAAAATGAAGCAGGTCATCAAAAACTTGCTCTTTGACCTGGGAGGGTGAATAAATGGTCTTTACACTGACTCTTCTGTAGCCCTAGACATGTGCTCACAACTTTTTGAAAATACTTGAAGATTATTTATTGCTCGACTAAATTAGGATGAGTGTCTTTTAAATTTATTTCTACTAACAGATGCCAGGCATACGAAAGACCTGTGAAATGGCTTGGCTAGTCCTAACATTGTTTTAAAAAGAAACTTCACAATACCATCCCTAATGGAAATTCATAGCCAGTGTTTTAATCCATCCTTCTTTGGTAATAAAAGCACCAGTGCTGTGGAGGAAATGACTTCTATGCAGCAAGTCCTCTGGGCACTCTTGGGACCTTCTCAGGCACGGCTGAGGCTGGTGCCTCTGTGATTTCGTAACTCTTGGTACCCCAGCCAGCAATGTCACTGTTTGTCCATGCCCACATACCTTGCAGTGCCACCTCTGATGGCATACGTCATGACACCTGGCTGGCTCTCATATTCATGTAGTGGATGTAAAGTGTTAGGGGTCAACGTCACATGCAATGATTTTCTTTTTCTTTTTTTTTTTTTTTTTTTAAATAAAACAACACTGGTTTAATTTTTGCTCTTATTCCATTGCATTTAATTCTCTTAGCAAAGTTACATCAACTTTGAGGACAGAGGGAGAAAGGCCTTTGGTGGTGAAGCTTTACAGCACAACCATATGGCTATCTTGAATGACTTCTTCCATGAGTTGCAGGCTGGTGTACCTAAAATTAAGAGTGAGAAACATCTTGCCTTGTTCTGTTTTGTGGGTTTTTTGCATGCTTTTTTTTTTTCCCCTTGTAAATTGTTCTATTTATAAATTTGAGAAGATTGCTTCCAAGTCTTTACTGTCTTAAAGAAAAGAGGAAGAAAGTGAAACTCTTCCCCAAGTATCTTGACAGTAACTCCTTTGAGTAGAGTAAAAGATGGAATAGGAAACTGCTGATGCCGAAGAACAGTGCTGAAAGTCCAGGTGTTTGCTGATC
The DNA here is from genome assembly GCA_013401335.1 of Brachypteracias leptosomus. Lineage (NCBI taxonomy): Eukaryota > Metazoa > Chordata > Aves > Coraciiformes > Brachypteraciidae > Brachypteracias > Brachypteracias leptosomus. The sequence continues at coordinate 24,141 of VYZX01028845.1, read as the reverse complement.
TTTCTCATGGGCGTCCTCTGACTGATGGAGAATAATCTGTCTGTTCTCAGCTCTTATATTTCAAGCTGCGAGTTAGTCACTTGAGATTTATTCTAATGAAATTCCTGCTCTAATGGTTGTGGTTATCAAAGCATTTGTTTTATTTACTTAGAAGCTTAAGAACATTGCTTGCAACTCCTAGTTTTGAAATGATTCTTCATGTGTAATATTGTATCATCTTCATGTGTAGCTTACAGCCTCAGCTTTATAGGAGAGAAGAAAAGGAATTATTGTGCAGGGCTGCTTTCCCACATTTATTATTACTCTTTGGAGAAGATGCAGAAAAATCTTCCTGAACTTTTAATGAAAATGTGTTGTGGTGAATTATGACTGTATGTCTTGGAGCATTGTCTTTCCAGGCTATTGCTCTGCTTAACCTGGGTTGGTGGCCCCTACCAATAGGTTGGATGTTGTGCCTTGTTGCTCAGGAGGGGAAGTTTTTGCACAGTTCTGCAAAGTAGTGCCTTAAAAGCGTGTGTTTTAGTGGCCGACATGTTAAAATGTGTGCACTCTGTCACATACATGATGGATTCTTGTATTTTTCTTATTTTTGCTTCTTTTCAGACCCACCTAAGTTAGCGGCGTTCTTTACAATTCATTAAAGATCATTTTAGAAAGTGACCCAAATGATCCTCTTTTTGTTTCTTTTGTGTGTTTTTTGGTTTTGGTCTGTCCATCCATCCCCTGCTGCCCCCTTCCCCTCCTTCCCTCCCTCCATTATTGAACTGCCTGGATGTTCACAGTTCTAAAATACAAATACAGTGACTGCAATTCATCTGACATTGCTAGCAGTTTTATTGTCTGTTTTACAAAGATTCTGTCATGTTTTTGCTGTCTGGAATTCTGAAGAAACATTAAAATAATACAATTGAAAAGAGTTATTGTAAGAGGATGAAACATAATTTGAAAATACTGGAACATCTTTCACTGAAGTGGAAGAGGCATTTAAGGGAAGTACTTGTGGCAGTAATTGAAAGACATATTTCATGTTTCAGTAGATGCAAGTAAAATGCACATAATTTAGGAAAGGAAGTACATTTTTGTTCAGTGTAGGGAAAGAACTAATATTAAGAGATGAGTTAATAATTTAATTTATGTTGAGCAGTTTGATTATTCCAGAAACCTTAAATGTGCCTGCCACTGCTTGCAGCTTTGAATGCATATAACTTGTGATTTGAGAATCTTCTGATATAACTAAATTGAGAAATACTGTTCTATTTATTTAAATGCTTGTTTGATGCAATAAACTTAGCCTCCTGAAGTAATTTGTTACAACAGTTAATGATGGTGGCTAATGTCTCTGCTCCAGCATTGATAGCAAAACTTGGCTTAATGTTGAAAAAGTACATGAATTTACCATGTAGCTGCAGAAAACTTCAAGATACAAAGCAACAAAATTGTTAGGACTTCTTTCTTTTCTTTTTTTAATGGTTTCTTTGAATATTCCTAGAATCTTTCAGATTAGAAAAGGCCCTTAAGATAATTGAGTCCAACCATTGTGCCAGGTCACCACCAAACGATGTCCTTCAGCACCACATCTACACATCTTTTAAATACCTTGGGGGATGTTGAGTCCACCACTTTCCTGGGCAGCCTGTTTCAGTGCTTGAAAACCCTTTTGGTGAAAAAGTTTTTCCTAATATCCAACCTAAACCTCCGCTGACACAACTTGAGGCTTCAAGTTTCCTCTTGTCCTGTTGCTTATTACATGGGAGAAGAGACTGACCCACATCTCACTCCAGCCTCCTTTCAGATAACTGTAGAGAGTGAGAAGGTCTCCCCTGAGCCTCCTTTTCTCTAGGCTAAACCACCCCAGTTCCTTCAGCTGCTCCTCCTGGGACTTGTTCTTTAGACACTTCATTAGCTTTGTTGCTGTTCTTTGGACACACTCCAGCACCTCAATGTCCTTGTAGTGAGGGGCCCAAAATACTCCAAACATTCTCTGTTTGTTGAGGGGGGCAGAGGAGGTTCCCAATAGCAATCCTGAGCCAAAGCTTTATCTGTCTGGATATGTTGTCATGAGCACTTGGTCTGACCTCAGCTTAGTGCAGGCAGCCTCATCTGCAATGGTGCTGAACTGGGTCCTCCCTCCTGGGTTGCTGCTGGTGCTTCCACCGGGGAAATGGTCACCTGGGACCCCAGAGCTGTGAGTCTCAACTTTTGGTTCAAGATGTGCCTGTGGAATAAAAAGGCAAAGAAAACCAAACCGAGATAGCCCCTGCATGTGGGTTAGGGAAGTGTACTGCATGCAGACTGCTTAATGGAGTCTTCCCAAACTACTCTGAAGGGTCTTCAGGAGAAGGAGCTTTGGTGATGTTTTCAATTTGGAGCTAAGTGCAATTTCTTGTTGTCCTTCCTGTTGTTTTGAAAGCATCTCTTGTCATTGTGAGATTATTCTGTTGAAAGCATCCATCTGTCTGTGTTGCTCATTTAAATTAAAAAAAAAAAGTCACAACATGCCTGGCATTGAAATAAAGCATTTCTGGATCACTGTGGTTAAGGTTATGGGGATTGATCGACCTTTTAACTGGGAAGAAAGGGATTATGTTCTCTGTAGCTTCCTCAAACGATAAATACGGGACCTGTAGTTTTGTGAAGAGGTGGAAGTATAATTCTGACCTTCCCTTGTATATTTTTATATTATGGGATAACTTGCTGGATGCTCCTTTTTCAGGGAGCAGTTGTGTTGTAGGTTAACATTTCCTTGTGGGATTGTGTTCAATTGTGCAATTCAGTGCTTTTCCCTCCAATACGCTCTTTACCTTAAATATGCACACACATGATTATATAGAGACTGCAGAATTTTCACCGAGGGGTTTATGGCCCCCGTGCTTGCTGCTCTGGCCAGACGCTCCGGGGGCAGGTGCTGTGGATGCTGTCAGGGAGAGCACCGAGATGTTCCACTTCTGTAGGAGCAGCACCAGAGGGCACTGCAAGGCCGCGGATGGCCCTGCGCCACTGCCTCCACAGGCTTTGCAATCGGCTCTTAAAATGCCTACTCTCTTCCTTAAATATCTTAACTCTCTCTTGGAAATTGCGAGGCAATGCTGATACAACCCATACTTCCAGATTTCAAATTTTTGTGAAGCTTCAAAAGATAATTTTTAATTAATTATTTAAAAAATCCCTCTACTTAATATTGTTAATTTAACGCCTCAAAATACCATCCTGAGGCCACTGACAAAAATAGGACTGGGAGGAAAAGACAAACTGGACTGTTATGTCGATGCTATATTAAAAGCCTTTAAAAACACTGCCTCCAGTTGTACATTTGCTCTGTTCATAAATAAAACAGACAAATGTTTGTCTGTCATCTTGCTTCCTCCAAGCATGGTAACTGCTTTTGAGAATGGTTATAACTGGAAACCACATTCCTTCCTGTAACAGTTAAGACAAAACGACTGGATTGGAGATTTAGTTAAGTAACTGAGAAAACTACCTGGAAACTTGATGCCACTTATTTATTTCTTATAAAAAAAGAGATATTTATTTCTTATTTAAAAATTTCTTTAAAAATTATCTTTAACTTGATTTATTTTCATGAAATGTACAGACTAAGTTTGACCAAGCAATTCAGTTTTAAAATGTTCAGAGGTTTGGGGATCATGTGTATTATCACTTGTGTTATCAAACCGACCCGAAAACTAAATATAATTGTTTTAAAATTGGACCCTATTTAAAAATAGGTAAGTTTTTAAAGATTTTGATAATTGTTCCCATTTTACTTGTGTAATCAATATTAGATGATCTGTTTTGTGAACCTTTTGATTCAGTTAAGCACATTTAAAATTAGACTGGCAATGCTTTATAGTGAAGAAATTCTGAGATATTACAGATACTAAGAATCTGTTCTGTTACTCATGAAAACAAGGGCTTTGGCATTTTTTAGCGAGCTTTGGTTTAATATCCTGCTGTCTTTCTACCTAAGTTTTATGATGATGCTTGACTGTGCATATGGTACTTCATTAATCCCATGAAAGGCAAGGCAGTTTTAGCAAAGCATGTAATTTAGAAGAGTTTTCTGCATTTTTAAATATGTGCCTACGTGCTGCCCTCCTCAGGGCACTGCTGGCTTGTGGGAAAGCAAAGCAGTTGATTTTCTTTGGGCTTCGTCTATGCCCACATCTGCATGCTGCCATGCTGCACTAATACTGGATTTTGCTTGCAAAGTAATGCCTTCAATAAAGTAAATGTATGCCAAGTTTAATTTCAGATTATAGAGTCATAGGAATTAATGATGGCATTTTTAATTGGCACATAGAATTATACTTTTGTTCTGGTTTCAAAAAGTCATGATTTAGTCACACCACCACCCCCCCCTACTCCCCCCCCAGCTCAAATTGGTGCAAAAGCCACAGAACAAGCAGAGGTTGCAGTTGTGCTAAATTCTGTCTGTTTCAGTGATGCCTTCCCATTAATGCTGTTGGACCTTCATAGATTCCCTGGGTTAAATTTCTGACAGGGGCCTGAAAAGAGTTCATAATACAAGTCTGTTTATCAAAGAGCTTGTTACATTGAACTTGTGGCATTGTGAAGGAGAAAAATGTCTCCACTGTTACCCACCTGCTGGAGCAATATGTTGTCGGCATGGCTGCTTTGCCCTGAGCTTTCATGCGGAGGTGGCTACAGTTAGTCAGACCCAAGATCCCTATTAAGCTGCATTTTGGCACAGGCTTCACTGAGGATGCCTTTCTGGGCAACGGGAAGTGAAGAAAACCTTCCTGAGCCAAGGAGGCATCTCTGTATGGTTTACAAGTAGAAGATGAAAATTAATGAATGCTGCTGCGAGCACCTTAAAAGAATCCATGTCTGTAGCTTCCATTTTCCAGAAGTAAAGTTCCATCTGAGGGAATGACTTTATAATGCATTGAAGAAGCTCAGGGCTGTACAAAGCCTCAGGACTCATCTGTGGGGAACCAGATAGGTGTTCTGTCCCTGAGCTCCTCAGGTCCCTGGCAGTAGCTTTGCCTTCTAAGAAAATTCTGGTGAGAAGTAGTACTGGAGGTTTCCTGGTGCCTCTGGCCATGGGCTGTGTGATGCTCTCTGTGCTCAGCTTCAGGCTGTATTGGAGTAAGATTCACACATGAAAAGGTGCAAGAGGGCAGGAAGGTGTATGTAAGTGTGCACATGTACGCATGCAGAAGACTCTTGAGGGCTGACAGCCTTTGGTGTCACTTCAGAAAGCCTTCCTCCTGTGACCTAAACCACAGGTACTGGCAGCACTTTGCGCATTCTGCATACGCTTCAGTAAAAACACGGTTTTTAGAATGAGGGTAAATGATGTTGCCAGCTTGATGTAAAAAAAGTTTTCAGGTAATTAAAAAAATATATTCGTATGTTATTAAAACCACGTTCGCAACATTCTGGACTTTCAGAGGAATGGAGTGAGGGAGGATGACATGGCAGCATTTCAATTCTTAGTCTGTGTTATATATTTATACATAAAGAGTTTGAAAACCAACCCAGATTTTCAGTTTCATCTGGCCCAGCTAACCCTGTGAGTGAAGTGAAAACTCTGCAAACTTATATAATAGTTTCTTAGTTTTACTATTGTACTGCTCTGACAAGTTGAAAAATAAAGATAGGGGGTCCTGTGAATGCTGGTGTGTAAGTAAAAAAAACAACTATGCGGGTTATCGGTCAGTAATAGTCAAACTGTGGAACAGCTGAAAACATGGAAACAATTTCCTCCCTAATTTGGGCAGATTGGAATGCATCCCCAAAATCCAAACGGAAATAGTAAAATTTAAAAACTTTTTATTAGTACCTAACCCAGCTGCACCTGGCTGGCCTAATTGCCTTCAACCTGGTCATTACTCAAAGGCATGAAGTTTAGCCACCAACAGCACTTATTAATGTATAATAGGAATTTACTTGTAAAACAGAATTATTGGAACGGTGTGATATCATAAAGACTGAGGTGCTGACATTTTAGGTGGTTTTATGTAGGGATGTTGAGTTATAATTTAGGAGTTGGATATTCTTTGGGTGATTTATCATTCTTAGGTATAATTTTAAATGTCTCTTGGATATATGTAGAATTAATGTTTGTAATGACCAGCTCATGAAGCATACTTGCATGCATAAGGTCACATTTGGTTTCTGGACAATCTACTTCTCTAGCATTTTGTGAAAGGCTGGTGCAAAAGCTAGAAATGCTGAGGCAGCAGATTAATGAAATGTTTCAGCAGACAGCCCCTCACTGATTTCTGTAAAGATGTCAAAGCCTAAGCCCATAAAAGTGCCTGCAAATTCTCCCCTTCATATCAACAGTGTGAGAAACTGAATACATTAATTCTGTTGGACCTCAAACTTAGAATCTGTCAATATGATTCCAGTGATTGATGGTTACAGACTTTTACCTACCTCATAAATATAATGTGCCTTGATTACAGAGGCACTGCTGGTGCTGCTATAGTTAGTTATGTCAGCACTTCAATTGTAAACCCTGTTTCTTTAGAGGTTTATAACTCCATCATAAAAATTCACTCTGGGATGAAATTTATACCATAGGCTTCTAGACTGTAAGCAAGTCACTTAAAATAGAGATAGACTAAAAAAAATTGATTGAACAAAGGCAAAAACCCCAGACCTGCTAATGTTTTCATCTGTATGCGTTATTTCTATAGCTGAGAAATGACCTTGGCTTTGAGATGAAAGGTCGCTATGTTTTGCTCCCTAGTGGAAGGCAGGCTCTATGTGCGTGTCTGTATGTAGACACGTACATACATGTATATACTTCTGTCATAAACATTTTTAAAACACGGTATGTATACAATAACTTAAAAAGATCTTGTAGTGTTAATACCTTGAAGCTTTTATCCACAACGTAAACCAACACTAAACACCAATTTATAGATAAAATATAATTGCTGCAATGGAGCATGAAGGTCAGGGGGAAAAGCATTAAAAACATATTCAGTTAAATACAGGGATTTGAGTGTGATCCTCACCTGGGCTAAGTTAACTTCAGTAAACATATATAGTCTTCTACTAGCAAAATATCACTGACCCCATGTATGACCTTTTTTTAAAGGGATTTTTTTTTTTTAAAAGCTTAAAGGCTCTAATGTGTTACCTTAAAAACACCAATATTTTTAATACTTTATCATTACCTGCTAGAGGTTTTACTTCAACATTCTGTGTTTCTTTTGTCTAATGCAGTAGAACAGTCCTAGAGAGGTTTCTGTACTGTTGGTAGTAAACAGCACAGTAAGATAGGAATTTTCTTAAATTACAGTAGAGTTTTGAATGTTTTTAAATGGTCTTAGTCATTAACTCAGTATGAAATGCTTGTTTTGTGTTGTTTTGGGTTTGTTTTTTTTTTTTAAATACACATTTATGGTTTGGATTTTTTTTTCCTTGCTTTTGCAGATTGTAAAGCTAGTGTTTGGATTTCAAAGAAAACTGAAAACAGGGTATGTAACATACCAGAGTGATCTTCCCATGTTGAAACCTGGTGATGCAGTAAATAATGATTGGACCTTAATATGTGACACATCTTCCCAAAGGGGGTGTGTTTACAAGTAGTGTAAAATTGGCCCGTTACCATATAGCTAGTTAATGTATCTTAAGTTTTATTAATGTTTTCTTCCTGTGCATATAACTGCTTTTCAAAGACTACTGAAAAAGAGAAGGAAAACTTCATTGCTTCTTTCTCCCCATTCTTTCCCATCGTTGGTTAAAACAAAATGAAAGTGTCCAGCTAGCTATTATTTTTATGAATTATAGATAGAAATAGCTGGCGAGGAATCCATTAAAAGATACTTACTTCTCTGAGTACCTATAAAAAAAAATCTAGATGAGCCTGAGATGATGGCTGTTTCCATTACTAAACATCCTGTTGCTTCGAAATACCACAGCTTTGTGATAAAGAATCAAGCTTATCCTCTTTGTGTTTTAAAGATACAAGTTAATCTCAGACTGGATACCTTCATTTCTTTTACTGTCATAAGCTCTCCAGTTTGTTCACTGCTGGGTTTTTGGCATATAATTTCTAGCATGACCATGATTTTTAGGAACCTACAATTTTTCCATTTGTAGGAATTGAAGCTGCACAGCTTTGATTCCCTCTTCTCTTTTCTTCCCTCCTCCCTCTGCACCCACCCTATCTGCAAATAAAAAGACCAATCCTTCCAGAAAGCAGCTTGCATATATCAAAGAAGGAACCTGGAATCTTAAATAACTTTATTTATGAAAGAAGAGGGAGTGGGTGGTGGGACGCTAGCACTAAAACTTTTGAGGGTGGGCATCCGGCTCTCACAGTTTACTTGGCTGCTTGGGTATCCTGAAAGCCTTAATTTAAAAGTCATCTTACAATACTTTTTAATTGGCTCCAAAGTAAGTAGTTGAGCATTTGTTCTGATAAGGAGGGGTTTGGCTCTACGTATGCCATAAAATCAGCAAAAAGGGGGATCTGTTTAATACAACGATGCTGGGCTTTTTTGTTTCTAGGGTTTGCCCTAAACAGGATTTACCCCTTAAGGCAGCAGTAGCACACCATAAAAAGGCCATTCTTTTACTCCACAGCAGTAAGGCTTTAACTTTCTGGTTTTCAGATTTTTTTTAATAGGCAGCAATAACAAGACTTCCATAGGGTGGTTGCTATAAGTACTGTATGTGGTGTCTAAGATCAGAATGCGTTGCCTACAATGTTTTATTGCTTTGGTTTATAAAGGCCTGGGAAAGAGCATCTTAACACACTTCAAGGTTCAGCCTGTGTTTCTGGAAACTTTTCTGGTTGGGGAAAGCTTGTAGATGGAATAAAGTCAACCCAGTTTTGTTGACTTACACTTAGATTATTGCTTCAGAGCTCTAAAATCTGTGTACTCCTGAGCTCTGACAAATATCCTATGTAGTTTGTACTGTAACCAAAAAAAACAAACAGCGAAAGCCAGGAAAAGTAATTGAAAATGTGGAATTAAATACTTCCATGCATCATTAACTTTGTTGCTATAGAAATGTCAGCCTGCCTTTGCTCCCGTGTATCTATTCATTAAGTAGATGTAGTTTTTATCTGAGGATTTGTTCCTGCTTCCGCAGGAACTCGAAATCTAGTTTACATCTGTGGAGAGTATTTATTTGAAGAAGCTAGTTACTCTGTACCACCCTCTTGGTTCCTTTTATCATTCGTATTTTCACAAGGTTTTAAAAGTCTCCTCCTGACTAAGCTGTGGGCGGTCTGCTTTGACAGGTAGCACGTAGAGCAGACACACACACGGGCACATCACTGCCTCGTTCATGTGTTCAGTGTGTGTGATGTGAAATTTCACACAAGTCCTACGATGTTATAATTTGCTTGTTTGCATAAAATGATAGTTTTATGTTGCTTGTCCAGTAGGTTGGTCACAATTGTTCATTACAATTCTATTGGTAGGCTTTTTATCTAATAGCAAATTAATGTTGGGAATTGTATGGCTCTGAGAATCATGACTTCCCTGGAATTTCATGTTTTTCTAACACTATTTTAACGTGATGAGCATCCTGCAGTGTTGGTGATAGTCAGATGAACTGTCTTCACATGCCCCTGAAGCATGTTTGAAGGTGCAGCCATGCCCCTGAGGATAGGGGACCTTTTTCCTCCCTGCTGTGTAAGCCCGTGGTCCTGCATGTTCATGGTGCACTAGATAATGGTGATAAGACAACAATTTCAAAGGGAAAAGAGACATGCATTAGGAAGTAGTTCTGACCCAGGGTCTCCTACTCTTCTGGTTGCTGAATAAGTCTTAGAAATATTTTAATTTTCTGGTAGTTACTAGGAACTCCTTGAATTGAGCATTGATTTTGGCTGTCCTTGTGAAGCTGAAGTTGTATGAGCTTCTGTCTTTTGATGCTTGTTTGCTCACTCACACCCCATTTCTCATGGTTTCCGTTTGTACTGATTGATTCAGAAAACGTGGCAGACTTCTTCTGATGTTGGTTTGAACTGGGTTGTCTTATTGCTGTGAAGTTCTTTGGAAGGGAAGGACTAGCATGTCAGAAGAAGGGTACTCAGACTGGTACAACTGTAGCAGTACATCTTTCCACTTCTGTAAAAATGGATCCCCTGACTCTCCCTTCTGTCTCTTCTCTTCCTCTTAAAGTAGTAGAATGTCTGCTTTCTTTGCAGCTAGAGCTATAGTGGGCTTGCAGGAAGGAGTGATTATATTCATTCTGACAATGGGAGCTATGCTGGAGCACTACATGGTGTGTGCCCTGTTTTTTTTGCTCATGTGATGGGGTGTAAACTGAGCCTGCTCTTCAGAAGAGATGAGATTATTCACTAGTCATACACCAAATTATGCATAATATCTTGGAAAATAGCGTATCAGTCTGCATTCATTGAAACTGGTCACTCTGAGAAAGCTGGCCCTGTTTGGGAACCTAAGCAGTACTTGAGGCTGGGGAACTGCCCTCTAATGCAGTCCATGCAGCCTATTTTCTCCTTGATCTCTTTAAAAAGCCCTAGTTAATAGAGGATGCCGGGAGCCTTGAGCTACTTGTAGTAGCCTCTCCTTCCTCCATGAGGCTCTGTGGGTATGCTGGCAACTATGGAAGATAATAGCAGTAATGGTGTATCTGAATAGGGATTGTGTGCTTTTTCTTCTTTCAGTCCCTCACCCGTGTGTAACATAATTTTGTTGCTGTATCTAGCAACAAAATGGTCTGTCAAAATGTCTTCTGGTGACACTTAACTTCCAAGAAATTTTGATGACATTTGGCATGCAGTATTAACAGTGAGAACCTGAAGAGCATATCTGAAAGGTCATTTAGATATATAAGAACAATGTGTCAGAATCTAATGATCTTTCAGATGATTGTGAGGGGCTCAAAGAGTCTGTAGGAAGGTAATCTGGGTACTAATGAACTTTACAAACTGTCCAGCTCTGTGGAGGTTGCTTTAATGCCCCAGTTAACTGGTGCATTTCTGTTAATTCTGAAGTATGGCTGTCACTTAAATGCTGACAAGATACAGAGGAGAACTTTACTGACTTTTGAGGCTTTTCTTTATTCTTTTTTTGTGAATCCAAGGACTTTTTTTACAGCAAGTAACTCCTTCATTAGCTTGATGGACTATTCTGACATTCTTAACTCCAGAATAACTATGTTCTTTTCTCCTGTCAAAAACTGTTCATATTCAGTAGATTTACCATGACTTTTCAAGCTAGGTATTTTTTTGGAAGGTCTTGGGATATGGAATTTTTGAGGTGGCAAAAGAATTAAATACCGATTATCTGTCCTTTAAAAGGAGTCAGGATGTTTGTGTGTATATGTACATGCATGTCTCCCATAAAAAACCCGGAATTTCAGATAACTTAGAATATGGAAAATAGTTCTTTGACTGTAGAGTGTACATAAAAGCTTCTTTTGAAGCACTTTGAAGCTTCTTTTACAGAATCACAAAATGGTTGAGGTTGGAAGGAACCTCTGGAGGTCATCTGATCCAACTCCCCAGCTCAAGCAGGGTCACCTAGAGCTCAGGACCATGTCCAGATGGCTTTTGAGTATCTGCAAGGATGGAGACTCAACAGCCTTCCTGGGCAATATATGCCAGTGCTCAGTCACTCTCACAGTGAAAAAGTGTTTCCTAATGTTCAGATAGAGCCTTCTGTATTTCATTTTTGTGCCCATTGCCTCTTGCGACATCACTAAGCGCTTCTGAAAAGAGCCTGGCTCTGTCCTCTTGGCACCCTCACTTCAGCTGTTTATACACATTGATGGGACCCTCCTGAACCTTCTCTTCTCCAGGCTGAACAGTCCCAGCTTTCTCATCATTTCCTTGTAGGAGAGATGCTCCAGTCTCATTGTCATCTTAGTGGGCCTTTGTAGGACTCTCTCTAGTATGTCCATGTCTCTCCTGTACTAGAGAGCCCAGACCTGGACACAGTACCCCAAGTGTGGCCTCACCAGTGCTGAAGAGAGGGGAAAGACCTCTACTCAGCGCTGCTGGCAATGCTTTGTCTAATGCAGCCCAGGGTAGCATTTGCCTTCTGTGTCACCAGGGCACGTTGCAGGCTCATGTTCAACATAGTGTCCACCAGGACCCACGGGTCCTTTTCTGACAAGCTGCTTTCCTGCTGAGTGGGCTCCAGCATATATTGGCCCTTGGGATTTTTTTTCCTCAGGTGAAGGACTTTGCTTTTCTCCTTGTTGAACTTGCTGAGGTTAAGGATTCTGTGAACAACCTATGTAAGTTTCATAAGCTGAAAATAATTTCCAGGCTCAGTTATAAAGTACGCTCTATTTGGCTTCATTTTAGTATGTCTAAATGTTAAACCAGTTGAAATTTCTCAGTTTATCTAGGGGGTGAAGGGTAAGGCATGAACTTTTCTTTGTTAACTAGTGCTATTCTGAAAGTTTGTAGCAAGTCCGAGATGTGTACTGTGTTTTCTTTCTCATGCGAGCAGTCTATACAAAAATAATCCCCAAAGATCTGGCCATAAATGCTTGCTTTTAAACTGATACAGCTTAATATTTTCAAGTGGAGTAGACATACTTTTGTGACTGCGTTACCCTCCGGTTTCAGCATTTTTCTCAAAGAGCAGGTAGCTGCTGATTAACCAACCACACTTAGTCGCACAGAAGTAAATGAAATACAGTCCTTCTCATCCTTGAAAGTTCTTAATATAGCCTTTATTTTGTACCATGGCTACTGGTGTTTTGTAAGTCTCTGAATTTTCTAAAAGCCGTGGCTAGCAACAAATTGTAGGCATAGATCAGGCTATAAAGATCAAAACAGTCTTTGATTTTTCTTCCCCTGCTGCTGCTACTGAAAAAGAAGGAATGTCTGCTTGATAGACTGAATTTATTTAGAAGACTGGTGGATGCCACAGTAAAATTTGCTGTGTGTACTCAAATGACTAGACAGAGCCCTGCAGGTTTTGCCAGACTGTGGTGTCAAAGGGGTAGATACGCCAAAGTAAAAAAAGCTTTTAAAAGTTGAGTAAGTTTTATTAATACTCTTCTAGATTTAGTTTTTACCTTTGAGCAGTTAATTTTATTCTGCTGTCATCGTTCCCAAGATGATGGCAAGAATCTTGCCAAGTAGCTTATTGGTGAAAGATCTGCTCAAAACTTAGGCTGAAGAGAGATCAGGTGGAACTACTGAAGATGGAGGTGAAAATATGGCATTTGTGCTTTTTTCTGAAAAAAACTTGCTTTTTCAAAATACAGAAGATGAAATACTTTGTTCAAAACACATCCAACATACAGGTATTATATTGCAAGAATTTGTGTGTTTTCAAGTACTGTGGCCCATAAGAACGTTCCTTACAATTCTGAAGTGCATTACTGTTCATGGCACTTTTAAGAGTCAAACATACTAGCTACTTTAATCGGGATAATAATTTAGGTTGTCAAAAGGGTAGTGTACCTTCTCAGCATTTCCATTTGGTATTATTTTACTCCTTTAATAATACTTTGTAGTTCCCAACCTTACCTCAATTAGCAGTACTGACAGATGCTAGTTCAGCATTTTACCTCTAGCCAGTAGGGTGTTCTTTAGAATAAATGTCAGTAATTTTATGATGCTAATTTGAGGTGATATACCTACATGTAAAATTACATTTTAACTTCCTTGTTATACTTGTAGTGAGAGATGGCAGCATAAAGAAATATAAGTGAATGTGCCTGAGAGATAGTTTGGGACTATAAGGTTCATTATGGAACTTCTATAGCTCATTTTGAGGTGTACCGCAGTTTTTGTTAACTCTTTCTTCCACTATCCATCTGTTTGTCCTGATGTGTCTTCCTTCTTTCCTCATAAGACTATTTTATTTTAAAAAACTGTTTATTTCATTAGAAGTTTGAGGGAAAAGAGAGGTTGGGATTTGGAATTAATAAACAATCATTACTTCTTTAGTGAAAAGAAGGTATTTGTTAGTATACTAAAAATTTCTGTCTGAAAAATGTTGCTATAAGTGTTATGTAGGTAAAATAAGGAAATATGATGCTTCTTAAAGTCATGCTGTTCTCTGAGAAGGACCTTAAGGAAGCTTGTCCCAGTTAATAGGAAGCAAGCACAAGGAAAATATTTCTGAGAAATATGCTGCTGATCAAGCACAATAGTCATGACAATAGTAATGATTGATATCAGCAGATGTCATCAAGAAAAGCCTGTGCTTAGGCACTGTTCTCTAATTCACCATGCAGAATAGAGGGGAAATTGCTTGAGAAGGCAAAGCTGCAGTTTTAACAACACAAGAAATTGCAGTATTAACTGTTCCATAAATTACTCAGTGTTAATTTTTAAAGATGGTGTATTTTTTACCTGTATAGTTCTGTATTTCAGTCTTTCTTGAATGAGGTCTTTTTTTTAGTAGTTTAGAGTGTACTGCAGATTCTCTCAGTCAGTTACTAAATTACACTTTATCTATTTGGTAAAGAAAAATATGGCATGTTTGCAAGCTAACAGCTTCATATGAGGCAGCAAATCTGGCCATACACACTGATTGGAAAGTAAGCCAGTAATTGCGAAGTAGGAGGAAATAAATGGTTTCTACTACAGTACAAAAGCCAGTATACTGATTAAAGAACTTAGTCTTTTTCAGTATATTCTTATACCTATATAGAAATTTCTAAGGCATAGAACTCAGATATCTTTGTTATAAATAGTACAGTATTGCTTAATGTAGAAAAATTTGTTGGTTTTGTGACATACGTATAAAATTGTTCCTAAGAGCTGTTATTTATAAAGTTAATTGACACTTCCTATGTCATTGCATAGTTGTGAGTTTTTCTGTAGTCCTTGCTTTACTGTGTGGATGTGCACTGATTACTGTGAAGCAATTTCAGTAGTTCAATTTCTAAAATAAAATGATAGCTCAGTGCACTGTCTAATCTTTAGTCATTTTGTACATGAGAAATCTTCTATAAATTTACATAATGACTGTAATTTTAATTTAGTTGTAGCTGCAGAAATAAACTTGGCCTAATTTTGAGTTGAACAAGAGTGTCACGTTCATAAAGGTTTGATTAAAAATAGCAATGGTACTTTTCAAAGAAATTGAGAAACGTTATTAAAGCCTCTTTAGCACAAAAAATAAATTTCTCAATAGTTATGCATTCATGTCTCACTATTGATCTGAAGACTATAAAATTAGCCTGTGTGCATCTCCTCCTGCACATCCAGTTAATTTGATTTTTAACTTTGGGGCAGGGGAGGGCCATAAACCAATCAAATTCACCTAAAAAGTAGCAAAACTTTTCATTCATATCTCTTATTTTGCTAAAGCTGAGATGTGTGGTATGAGTGATACTACTTGTAGTCATCTAACGTAGGATGAAATTAAATATGTCATTTTTAGTAAAAGGTCAGCATTTCTTTCAAGAAGTTATAGAGACTTTTTTAAGTCTTCCAAACTAGCTACACAGATTTCTTCTTTTCTCTGTCTTGAACTTTTGGCCTTGCCCTCAAGAATATGGGTGGTATATGTTTTAAAATTGATATATTAATGTTGATTTTTTATTGTCACAGTTTCTGTTCGTGCGCCTTTCAAATCCTTCATTTGTTTGTTTCTGAACTTCGGATGTATCGTAAAAATGTCACCATTGTGGCTGAACATTAAGCACCTTCCCATTTTGCTCTGGGCCGTTGAAATAAATTTGGACCAGGTGCTCCTCTCATAACAGAAGTCCTTGATGTGCCCTGATAGTGAGCGGGAGAGCGGAAGCTGTCAGCCTTCAGCTGGCTTGAAGAATGCAATTAGAGCAGTTTTAATACTGTTGAGGGACCCCATCCAATCAAAGCTGTTTGAGTTAAGCCAAGTCTAGGATCCTAAACATGTAGTTTAAGCACATCAACTTTGTCTTTTTAGTCAGAGTGGATCTGTCATTCCCACACATGATGTGAGGGTGGGTTTTTGTTGTGTGGGTTTGGGGTTTTTTTAATACTAGGAGAGGTACTCCCATTCCTTACCAGCTTGACGTTATTTTAGCTGTTAGCTTTGTCTTTATGGCATTGTTAATACTCGTGCTTCAAAGCATTTATTGTCAAATTAAGGCTTAAAATGCATTTTAAAATGTCAGAAGTGCCTATGCCTTTACATAAACCCTAGATTAGGTAAATTCATAAGCAGTTCATCACTAGGTTTTCCAGATCTGGCTCGTGAAAGAAAAGGGAACATCAGTACAGATCAGAACACATGAAGTATGTAGAAAAAACCCTAGAAATCAGGCAGTACTATAATAGGTTACTATTTTTATTTAAGATTTACCTCGAGTTAATTTTAAAACTGGATTTGATTCATTGATAGCAAAAGCAGAGTGTTGGGAAACTTGCAGGCTCATCCTTTTATTTTTTTCTCCTTTAATTAGGATTTTCAGATTTGCTTGTTGTTTCCTCCATTGCTCAGTGTTAGGGTTGACTTCACTGGAATTAATGCTTCCCTGAGGGATACTTCTCAGCTGGATGTTTCATTTGTTTCTCTGCTTTTCCTTTGTTGCTGAAGTTGTGGCTTAGTTGCCTGTTTCAAGCCTCACACCATTGCAAAGTAGATAACACAAGTAGATAATGAAAAGAGCCTTTTGGTAAACTTTATACGAGAGATAATTTTTTTTCATTGGTTTGCTTTTGGAGTGGGTGAGATG
>VYZX01028842.1:0-41127 GCA_013401335.1 Brachypteracias leptosomus | reverse complement strand
GACAGACCCACTACAGAGTATTATTCTACATTACATTCCATATTTCAATGAGCAGTATCTTACAGAAGTTTGAATCCTAGTACTTCTGAATAATTCAACTGCTCAATCATTATCAGTCATGATCATTTTTCTATTTATATTATGAGGTAAAATACTAAAATGAGCATGCTAAATTATCTGAATTTATATCATAGCCCTGTGTGTACACTAGTGCATTTAGTATAATAGTGCCAAAATCATTACAAATTATTTATGTACCTACTTAGGAGTTCAAATATATATATATAAAATGAAACAGAATGGAGCAGAGTAGATAACTGCTTGGACAGCTCCCTGAGTCCTAGTGAGCTTCAAAGCTTTACAATCTGTGTCCTTTTGGAAATGAGAGCAGATTGAACCAGCTCAACAACTACTCAGCCTTTACTGTCTTTAAAACTTCAGTAGAAAAACCTTCTGTCATAATTTTTTCAATTATTTTTTAGAAAAAAAATAGACTTATTGTAAGATCCAGCTCAACAGATAAACTGCAAGAAAGAACAAAAAGCTCAAAATCCTCTTTCACAGACATACCTAGAAATTTGTAATTTAAGATGTTACAAGGCTTTTGTTTAGCTTGAAGACTATATTGAAAATCACTCTTGCATTTCACCATAGCAGTTTTTAGAGAATTGTTATTTATTACATGAGTTTTAGCCATGTGAAATTAACATACTTGTAAATTTCCCTAAGCTAAGTTGAAATTATGTGCTTGAAGAACACTTCTGTAGACACAGGATCTGCTTGTACAAAACTATACATTTACAGTTGCATGTAGCTACTAGTAAATAACCACAGCAACAGCAAAACAACTCTACTTCTTAACAAAGGTACTTAGCACTGGATGATATGTACTTCAGTGACAAAGTTGGTAAATTTGCAGCCAGTATAAATATGGCCAGTGAAGCCACATATGTGAACTTAACACTTCAATCAAGCATCGATAGTTCAATTTAATATAGGACTAAGATGTTGAATTTTATCACCCTGCATTACTTAGAAGGTTGATAATACAGTAGGTTTTTTTCTCTGTGGTTGTAGCCTAAAAATATCAAAATGTTAATTGCAAGAACAATAGATAATCTCTCCCTCACTAAGTACTGAATGCTATGTGATGAAGTATTTCATAATATAAATCCTCAGGGATGAGGGTGGGTGGGGGATGTTCTCTTTTTAAATAAGAAAAGGTGAAGTTCTGATGCTTTTAAGGTTGCCTAAAGAAAAAAAAATATTTTTGCAAGAAATTCTACTGATGAATAAGTTGTGCATTTTTATGTTCCATTCTGGGTAGAAAAATATATTCTTAGGTAAAAAGCACATTGATAGTCACAATGTGTTCTGTGTTATATATTATGTAGAAATTGGCCTGTCTCTAGCTTGTTAAAAGCAGGGAAAAAAGGAGGAAGTAAGTAAAAAACATTTTTCAAGTGTTAGCAGCTACAAAAAGTCTATATTATCTCAAAGAATTTTAGACTGAAGCAAAATTTCAGCATTTCGGGGTGTTACACTCTCAGTCTGCTTTATGTAATGATATGCTGAAACGATAAAATGGCAAATAAACTCCAAAAACCTGAAAGGGATATATGTTAACTTTTAGATATAAGACCTTTATTCATTTACTTTGAATCTTTTCCAGATGGAACTGGAAAGAATAGCATAAATTAGATGTTTACCATTAGAGAGTAGCCTCCTAGTGTCACTGAAGTCCCAGTGACTGAAATCTAGGGGATGATAGGCTTTTTTTTTTTTTAATAACATTGTGATATTTACAATGCATGAGGAATAGATATGATCCTGCATTTTATGTGCATTATCCCTGTCTATGACTGCTTCCTCTAGTGCTCAGTTGTGATTCCAGGTACAAGCTGTAATCCTGGTCTTGGCCAGAGCAGCTGCTTCTTCATTCTATTTCAAGATAGAGAACAAATGCCTATGTTCATGGGCCCTGTCCTTATCTTCATGCCTAGGAATAAGTGGAGTTATATTCTGTCTTCTAACTCATCAGATATGATTCCCATGTTAGCTTTTAATATTTGGATCCTTCCATTTGAGGTCTGTAATCTTATGGTCTTCTATGTCTTTGGTGTCATTTTAGTATTGTGTCGTCTTGGTATTATAAACCTAAATTGTTTTATTAATTTTCAATAGCTAATTGCATATATATAATGTTATATATATAGTTTGTATTTCTTCTCTTTTCCTTCACTATCCGATGTCCTTTTCATGTTTCACATGTTCAGAAGCCTGACTCTCCTCCAGAGTCTTAATCATACCCGTGTTTTCCATTCTGTTCTCTCATAGTGATGCAAGTTAGACTGAAATAACACCTACATCAACTTCTCCTCAGTAAAGAGTATCCACTTAATGTTTTGTTATACTCACTTAAGACAATATGAAGTAATACACTCTCCCCTGTCACTCTGTTTGGATTCTCTTTTTTTTGAGAGGTAGGATACCTTAGACTTATTGCTGGATAAGAGCATTCCCAAGCATTCTCTAAAATTATACGTTTTAAGTTCAAATTCTATCTTCTGTTAAGAGTTTCCTGTTCATCTGTTCTTTAGTTGTGTTATTAGTAAGGACTTCATCACCTATTAACACTGATAGCTCCATTTAAATCTATCTAGAGTATTTAATTTTAAAATTAGGCTCTTGGATTCCATCTTTCACTTAACCTTTACTGTGGGGAAAAAAACCTCCACAGTTTTAAGCCTTATAATGAAAAATTCTGTTTATATACTTTGTGGTTTTTCATCTTCAGTAGTTCCTTATGTGTAAAGCCATTAAGGAAACACTCAGGATGAGTAATAGCATAGACAGATAGTTTTTCCTTTTTTTTCCTGGATGTGTATGAAGTGGATTTGAGCCTCATAGAATTGGCAAGTTTGTAGCAACAACAGTTCTCAGTCATCTCCTGTAGGCAGGATTGGGCATTGGAACTGAGGGAGAAGGGATAAGATGTTTTTAAGTTATCTCAGGAGACTAAAATTGTGCTTTTAAATTGTTTTTTCTTAAAGTGGAGCTGTCTAAGAAATAAATATGAGTGAAGATGACTGGTGAAGCATATCACCATTAAATTCTAATAAAAGAGTGCAAAAGCAGTTATCTACAAAACAAACTGAACTACTTGAAATGCAGAACTAAGGTGAGGGATAGAGCTAACTTCAAAACCCGAAGGGAGGAGTCAAGGCAAATTAGCATCAGGCAGTGTAGCAATGATTTTGAAGGTGGCAAAGATAAATTAGAAACATATTGTTGAGAAAGAAGCATATTGCTATGGGAGAAGGCTGTAGTTAAGAATCTCAGTAGTGTTTCAGCAGATTAAAGTCTGGGGAGGTACTTCAAGCCAAGTACTTCAAATACAGTGCAGTCAACAGTTTATTTTACTAGCCAAGCCAGATGTGCTCTTATAGAAAGTTTAGAGCCTGGCAAACTTGCTAGAATCTGTTCTGCAGCTTCTGGAGTTTTACGGGGATGAACAGACTATAGTCAATTCAAGGCAGTTAATTTGGCCTGAAGGTGAAGTGACAGTTTAACGTGCCAGCCATGTCAATGTAGGCCTTGTGGTAAGATAAATAACATGCTTTGGAGTTTTTTAATTTGAATGGATTCAAGATAAAGATAACCTCTGTTATTTTTTGGTTATGACTACTATTTTTAATTTTTTTTTTCCATGCCATGGGGACACCTTTATCTAATTAATGTTTCAAATACCTTTGCAGAAATAATTTTAATTTTACTTAGAAATGTTCATAACTTTTCAAATCTGATGTGTACTAAGACAATCAGACCACTTTTCTGAGTAGGTAATGTAAAAGGCTCTGAGCCAAGACACTGCTAAGGCAGCAAATGGTACAGCAGAGCGTGCCAAAGAGTATGGACTTTCTAACAAAGTGTAGACATTTTTTAAGTGATTCTGAATGTGTTAGAGTTGGCAATTTGCACAAATACTACTATCCATACTTCCTTTTTCCTTTTTACCTTTCATTCAGATCAAAAGTCCTGCTTGAATGAAGCGATGTTCTACTGCACAAAGCAACACTAGACATTGTGACAAACACAAGGGGAATTTGCACAGGAGTGTCTGGAAAAGAAAGAATCCCTTAAAATGGCAAGGCAGTATCAACTAAATGTTTAAGGAAAGAAAAGACAAAAGAAATTAAAGAATGAATGAAACTCAAATTAAGGACCAAGAAAGAACTCTATTGCATTCTGAGGAAGTTAATACATGACAAGTGCTCAGAACAGGATCAATACAAGCTACACAGAAAAATAAACCAAAACCCCGAAGTGACTAGAGGTAGAATTTTATGAAGTTTACACTGGAAAAATCCTATGGCTGCAGAAATAAGAGGAAAAAAAAAATGCAGCTAGTCTTTAGGGTACCTGTACATAATCTGTATGCATGTGGGAATTTAAGGGAAAATGTACAGATGAAAAAGTCAATGGTCCTACCTTGCTCTTAAGCTGAATTATGACCAATCTTTGTCTGATGCTATGAATTGGACATTGTTTCTCAACACTCATACAGCCCATTTTACACTTCAGATGAACTCAGTTTTTCTGATTCTCGTACTCACTTATCAGTTTATCCCATTTCCAAATGCCTAAACAATAGGAAAACAGTTATAATATGTGGCTCAAATCTTCCTTTTGTTATATATATC
The DNA here is from genome assembly GCA_013401335.1 of Brachypteracias leptosomus. Lineage (NCBI taxonomy): Eukaryota > Metazoa > Chordata > Aves > Coraciiformes > Brachypteraciidae > Brachypteracias > Brachypteracias leptosomus. Next base: position 36,424 of record VYZX01028842.1, on the reverse strand, counting down.
TTCTACATTGTAAATAATCTAATCTGAATTTTTACTATAGTCATATCTCTACTGTTCTAGTTTTCCATTTCACCTTAATATTGCAATATGTACAACGGTGTACTTTTTGCTGTTATTATTTTTTTTAAGAATGAATCTAACTCTTCTCTTTCAGGTCATTAAAGTATCAATACCAGTTGTACTTTAAAAAGAAGATATCCAGGATTTGACTTCTTACAAAAAAGCAGCAGCTGAGAAAAATTTAAACTTAAAAAAAGGATTTTCACAGTTAACTAGTAATAATTTGAGACACAGAAAGATGAAGAAAACAATTCAGAGTGATAATATCTAAACTTCTAAGCATTAATTTCTTTGGAATATTCTACTGGAGGGACTTCAGTTAGAGAGGAACAGTATGTCAAAGAAGTGACCTTTTTTTCCTTTTGGTCAAACTGTTTTCTTTGTTTTATTTCAGGTTTTGTTTTGTATAAAAAAACACTTAGTACCCAAACAGAACATTCTGGTGCAAATTCAATTCTGAAATATTTAAAATTCCCAAAGAGTTTTAAGTTAAAATGAGATATGTTAATATTTTATGATCATACTTTTTGAAAGGAACAGAAATTAAAAGAAAGCACATTTCTTTATCAAATCAAGATACTTGTATATAATTATTTATTGGATTAGTGCCTTAATCACAAACTTATCTTCCCCTTTTTTGATAAACTTACTTCATGTTGATTCTGATCATATTATTATTTAGTATTGATGTAGACAGAGCTGAGTTTTCAAAGATATCCTTTGAACAATAAAAATGACATTTTCATCAAGTGAGTTTTAAATCTCTGCTTTTAGCAGTTTTCAGTTAAAGAGAGCTGTTATTCATTGTTTTCCATTTTGTAACAACTGACAAACTACTTCCTTGAGGCATTTTTAACATGTTTTCAATGATCGGGTTCTGAAAGTTCTTGCATTGACCTTTCACAAATGAATTAATCTTATTTTCACATACACTGTTCTTTTTAAGATCAGACAAGCTTACAAGTTTTTTATGTTCATCTATAAATCATATATATATTTTTGACTGTCCATTTCTTGCTAATATTTGTGGATCATTTTTCCTTTGACATAAAACTTAAACATTTTTTTAAGACTATTTCAGTGGCAATTTTATGCGCTGCTCAGTAGAAAATAGGAAGAAGAACCAAGCACAGAAAAAAAAAACAAAACAAGCAAGACAATTTGGCAAAGGGATAGGGGAAGCAAAAAAAAAAAAGAAAAGTAATAGAAGAATGATTTATTGCAATAAAGTTTGAAAGATAGGGTAGCCTTAACTGTGACTTGCAAACGAGAGCTCAATTTCAGTACACGCATTTCAAATATGGACAAAATACAGTCTAGGCTTGATTGGTTATTCATGTTGGAACACAAATTTTCATAGAATCCTGAACCTTAAACATTACTGCTTAGTAGAAGACCGCGTATGTGAAATTCGAAACATTACATAGTCCCTATCTCTAGTAAATAATGCAAGAACAGAAAATAATGGAAAAAAAAAAGAAAATAACAAACAATGTAAGTAGGTAAAAGAAAGAAAACAGCAAGAGGAAAACAGGGAAAAAATGCTCTGTAAGACAAACCTTTAGAAAAATGTATGGAAACAGAGGGTGAGGTAGTTTCCTATGTAGTTTTCTATATATGGTAAAAATGCTTTTCTATCCTTCTGCCTTCAGGATGCAAGACTGTTTAAGGAACTTAGACAGTTCTGGAATAATATGTATTCTTTGTATAATGGAAAACCCAGTGAAATCCTTTGAAAAATTATTTCAGCTAGAGGAGTCAAACAACACTGGGGAGGGAGGCTAGAGAAGTTGTGGGGGAATCCTTTTCAGAAACTTTATATCACCTTGCAATGCAAAGGATAAGATTTTATCTATCCTTTTCTGAAAGACATTATTTAAATATAATGTATTCCAGCAGTGAAACAAAAATCAGACTATTTGTGGGACTCTAGTCTTGACTAGTTCACTAGAATGATAAGGCTCTGCTCCAGCTGGTTATTGGGTGAAACAGCAGCACAGCCACACTGAAGAGAGCATTCTGTACAGATGCTTAATGAAAGAGGTGTAAGAAGAGAACAGTCCAAGACACCGACCAAATCATATCTGTATGATCTAAAAAGAAGATGGCTAGAGCAGCTACAAGGACTTCATCACAGAGGTTTTGTTTGGTTTGTTTTGATTCGTTTTGTTGGGGGGTTTTTTAATTCTAAATTTTAGTGGAGGTTGATGAACCACACTAGTAAATGTTTTTTAGTTCCTCAGCAGCAGAACTTCAACATGTTTTTCTATTAATTATTCTACCTTGAAATAAAACATCTGATCTCATAGGAATTTTGACAGAGTTTTGTTTTTCAGTTGATATAAAAGATATTCACCACTGTAGCACTGTTAGGCTGTTTTCTGTCAGCCTCTTAGAAGAATTCACTCCATGTCTCCTTAAGGCCTAAAATGCAAAGAACTCATCTGGGAGGCAAATATGATTTTACTTCACCTTTATCTCCCACAGCTGTGAAAGCTGTCAACTTCTAAAGCATCCAAATAGAGAATTCAGAATATCCTCAGAATAGCACAGTTGTCTCACACCAGTGTTTGCTTCACTTGCTCCTGCCTTTCTCCTGGATTTCCCTTCTTCATTAATGATTGTAAGATCAATTATGCTCTCTATGTTTATTAATTGGATATATCCTTTGTATTTACTACAATGATTGTGTAGGTATAGAGTTACCTTTAAACTAAATAGTTTTATATAAGAGAATGAGTCCTGAAACATCTTAAGAAATGTTCTAGTAGCCAGTAATCATGAATAAGCCTTTTAAGACTGGAATAGTTTCAAATGTTATTTGCTCTGCTGCCAAAAATCACATTTTTAAATGTCTACACTTAGCCTTTATCTCACACACAGACATCACTGGAGCTGTGCAAGATGTTACTTCTTATTTAACTGAAAACTGGCATTTTAGAATTTGTTCTTGTTCCAAATCAAATAAAAACTTATTTTTCTTATCATTTCTCAGGAAGCAGTTTGGTTTCTTTTTTTAAATACCAGTAAGTTTTCAAATCATAATTTTCTAGAAAGAAAAAATGTTTTCTTCTTTTGATTGTATAATTTGATGGTATTTCATGGCATAATAGGTTCCTAGTATGCACTAATAATGCTTTCTATCAACATATGCCACATAATTCATAGAATCATGGAATATGCTGAATTGTAAAGGATCCATAAGGATCATTGAGTCCAACTCCTGGCTCCACACAGGACAATCTGAAGAGATCAGCACCTCACTCTGTGCTCCTTCCCCACCATGACAAAGTTATAGGGAACAATCTCTCCCCTCAGTCTCCTCCTTTCTGCATTGAACAAATCTAGTATCCTCAATTCCTTCTCATAAGTCATGCCCTCTGGTCTTTTCATCATGTTCAATGCCCTCCTTTGAACACATTCTAATATTTTTATATCCTTACATTGTGAAGCCCAATACTGCAGACAGAACACAAGGTGAGGCCACACCAAAGTGGAGTACAATGGGACAACCACTACTTTTGACAAGTTAGCTATACTGTGCTTAATGCACATAAGGTTAGGGTAATTGTCATGCTTCAATTTTAAAAGTTCATATTTTTAATTTTCAAGAAAAATATGTATCATTGACACAAAAGATGGGGCTCATCTCAGCCAAATTTAGTTGCCTACAAATTAGGCATTTCATCTAAGTCAACTAGACTTTATAACTGGTTGATAGAAATAAATATCTCCAAATGAAAGATCTTTTGAAATATTTATAACCGTCCTATTATGTACTTGTTTAAACTCTCACTGCCAATAGAAAATGGCCTACAGTTCTCATATTCTGTTGTCACTTTTTCTTGCTAAGACAGTGCCACATTTCCTGCAATTATATAAATATTGGTATGTTCTCACAGTTAATCACATTAAAACTGACCCACAAGGAAAATATAATAGCATTTCTACTATAAATAGTTGAAGAAATAGCTCTACATGTGTGATGTAAAAGAAACAGAAGAAGAAAGGTAATATTTGCATAGATTTTTTGTATACCATCATTCATGTATAAATGATAAAAATCATAACAACTGGACCTGAATAATTTACATGTGAATAAATTGTTTCAATTTTTGTTATCCACAGACACTGCAATACGAAAAAGATTCACATAATTACCAATATACAAATGCAATTGGAATTATTCTTTTCAAATTAGGTCTTTTCATTCATGCTTGCTTAAAATACAATTTAGTTCTGAATTTTTATATCTCACAAGAAATTATCTTATAATTCATAAGTATGACATTAAAAATGTTAAAACATAAATATAAATGAAAATACAAATGAATTTTTATTTTTACTTTAATATACAAAACATTTAAAACTCTGGTTAAAAATATTGCTTGTAAAAAAAAAAAAAAAAAAAAAGCATTGTAGATAATATCAATTACAAAGAAAAAGGCCTTCAGGAAACTATGAACCTGACTCTTAAAATGTTTTACAGCAACACATAAAACATGGCTTGTCATAGAAGTTCCAAAACTTTAGTTAGCCTTTAACATATTGTTTTCTTTTAAAATGTCCCTCTTAATTATTCATGGCAGTGAAGCAGACTAATTATGCTTCTTTAATAAGAGCACATTTGCTCATTAATCTTTCTTTTTCAGTTACATGTAAACATCAGCTATGATGAACAAGAAAGCATTTTTTTTGGTTATTACTTTTTTGCTTCTATTAGACAAAGTCTGGAATCCCAAGTTAAGGCAAATGTTATTTAAAGATTATAGTTAGGATGGTAACATTTATATGAAATGTTAAGAAAAAAATAAATTAAACATCAACTTATTTCTGAATTTTGTCATCAAATAATTCCTGCCATTAGTACTTTTTCATGGTGGTAGCTATTACCTTAAGATATATTTGCTTAGGTTTTCCCAAAACATTGATAATAGATGTAAGTATTCAATACTAATTAACAAACTTTTAGGACACGTAAGGAAAAAGTTACATTAGTACTATTTCTTAATTTTAAAAATTAATGAGAAAAATTGAATATGTTTAAGAGTTTACTCTTTCTCTCTCATTTATTCTTAAAACCACAATAGCTACCATGTGTCACACTGCCATTGCATTCTCAGTTCCTGTTTCTCTAAGTTCTTGTTGTGACATATTATTATTGTGACATATTACATAAATTACAAATATTACATATTTGCTCTGGTTAGCAAATGTAGTCCATTACTCTGCTTTTAACTGTAAGGTTAAAAGGCACAGAAATTAAATATCCAAATTGTTGAAGCATTCTCCTCATTTTCTAATCAAGATCTATAATTTTTGCTTTGGTTCCTCAACTCGTCTCTTTTTTCATGTGCTCTTGAGCTCACTTTGAATAGTTTCAAATTATAATATAATATTATTGTTATAGGGAAACCTACAATATACTAACACATACATGCCTTTTCATTTACAATCCATTCTTAAGACTTAGATATCTCAAAATTTAAAAATCAGATCAACTTAGGTAGTACCTCTGGAGGACATAGGAGGCAAACACCTGCTCAAACCTGGACCAAATTCAAAACTGTAATTAGCTAAGAGTTAGATCTGATCATTCAAGGCTTGTCCCATCAAGTTCTGAATATCTCTAAGTATGCAGATTACACAGCCTCTCCAAGCAGCTTGTTCTAGTGCTTGGCTAAGCTCACTATGAAGAGTGTTTTCCTTTTATCTAATTAGATTTTTTTTCTTAATGCAAACTGTGTGCATCTCCTCTTGAGCTTTTACTGTGCACCTCCAAGAATATCTCAGCAAAAATTTTTCTTGTACATTGTGCTCCTGTCCCCAAATAATTTTAGTGATTCTTTTCCAGACAAATCTGATCCAGTTTGTCCATATCTTCCTTGTAAAGGGAAGTCCAAAACTGGTCTCAGTACTCCAGATGCAATTTCATAATACTCAGTAGAAAGGAATAGCATTTTTTTGACCAGCTGTCTACATGCTTGCTAATGCAACACAGTATATTTTTTGCCTTCTTTGCTTGGGTTCTTGCCCACCAGGATTCCCAGGTCATTATCTGGAAACCTCCTCTCTAGCCAATTGGCAACATCAAGACTGTACTGGAGCATGGGATTATTCCACTTCAAGTACAAAACTTCGCAAATTTCATCAAAATTCAGGAGATTTGGCTGCAAAGATATTATGGCTGGCTGTGAGAATAGAGCTAAAATCAGAGTAATTTACATACATGGCTCTCCCCTCACCCACACAGCCAGACATCTCACCAGTAAAGACCATCAGGCTGCTAAAGCAGCTTTGGTAAATACATGCTAGCTGTTCCAAATCTCCTTCTTTATGTAGGTGTAAATGACTTACAGCAGGATTTGCTTCAAAATCTTCCAGGGTAATGAGGTGAAGCTGATTATAATTTAATTCCTCAGATCTTCATTCCTTTTTTATTTTTTTTAATAAATGTGAAATTTATACTTTTTCATTTTGAGAGCGACATCACATAGCTACAAGCTGTTGTGAATTAGCCCAAGTAGGCAGCTTAGCCCCACACAGCTGCTCATTCATTCCCCACAGCAGGATGGGAGAGAGAACTGGAAGGGTAAATGTGAGAAAACTCATGGGTTGAGATAAAAACAGTTTAACAGGTAAAGCAAAAGCATGTACAAGCAAAGCAAAATAAGGAATTCATTCACTGCTGCCCATTGGCTGGCAGGTGTTCAGCTGTCTCCAAGAAAGCAGGACTCCATAATTCTTAACAGTTACTTGAGAAAACAAACACCATCACTACAAATGTCCTCCTACCCCCTTCCTTCTTCTTCCCCAGCTTTACATGCTGAGCATGACATCATATGGTATGGAATATCCCTCTGGTCAGTTGCAGTCACCTGTCCTGGCTGTATCTCCTCCCAGATTCTTGTGTCCTCCCAGCGTACTTGCTGGTAGGATGGTGTGAGAGGCAGAAACTACCTTATTCAACAGTATCTATAAACCTGGCTGTATTATCAACACTGTTTTCAGCATAGAACCAAAACATGCCTCACACAAGCTGCTATGAAGAACATTAACTCTATCCCATCCAAAGCCAGTATATCAACTCCCTTAATGTTCTCAGATGAATCCTATCTGTTCCTATGAAATTCTGTATGTCCAGTTTGCTGAGGTGGTCCCAAACTCTACCTTAATCTACCAAGTAGAGAAGTAGGACTTCATTTCCCCATACTACTTTGTACTGGGCACTTGGGAGACCAGACAACAGTGCTAAACATTGAAGACTGATAGGAAGGCTAATTTTTGCTCTTTGAATGTTCCCTTATTGGCACTAGAGAAACCAGAACAGGTCTTTCCAGACTGTGGAATTAAGTCAGATACGGCTCAAACAAAGGATTTACAGTCTACAATATGAAGGTAGTCAAATACTGGAAGAGGTTACCCATAGATGTTGTGAAGCCTCCACCCATGGAATTGTTCAAGACTCAACTGGATACCATCATGAGCAGCCTGATCAGATTAGATCTGCTTTGAGCAGGGAATTGGACTAGAAATGTCTAGAGGTCCCTCCCAGTCTAAATTATTCTGTGATTTTTGCTTCTCCATGTTGATAAGATGCAGGGTTGTTCAACACATACTTCAGAACAATCCCAATCCCAAGATTTGCTTTCCTTTAAATTCACTCCCCCCTCCTCCTCATCCCAAACGTTCTTGCCTTTTACCACAGTACCTAGACTAAAATACACAGCTGGAGGTTCACTCTTTCACAATGAACCCTGATTTTGTTGACTTCATATCCTTATCTGTTGTTTGTGACATAGCTGGTAAATTCTAGGTTACTATTTGTAACACCTTATAATTTCTCAAGATATGTTTAAGCTGCATGTCAGGATTGGCTATCCATATACAGACCATAAGAGCAATGAAAAAGGCCACAAGTATTTTACCTATTTAGTGTCCTTTGTCATTATAATGCACACCCCATGCAAAGCAGCCCCACATTTTCCTTGGGTTTTATTTCAATGTTGATATACCTCTGGAAGTCCTTCTTGGTGCCCTTCAGATTCTTCAGTAATTTCAGATCCAGCTGAGTTTGGATTTTCCTAATTCCCTGCATGCCTCGACAGTATTTCCATAATCTTCCAGGATTAGTAGATAACTTCCTGGATAGCTTCCAGCTTTTTGCATTTTGGTGTAGTCAGGATGTCCTTTTTCAGGCATTCTAGCCATGCTTGCTCAACAGTCTTTACACCAAAATAGACCATTTTCGAGCTTTGAGAAGATTAAAAGGTCACTTAAGTTCAACAAACATGCCTTGGCTCCTCTGCCTTCCAGAGCAAGCTCTCCTACTAGTTCCCTGACAAGATCAAGTCTGCTTTCCTGAATCCTGACCTGCCACTTGTTTTTCTTGCTTCTTTCAGGACTGCAAATTTCATCATCTTATGGCTTCTTCAGTATAGTTTGCTGACATCTTCCACATCTCTAACCAGTTCTTCATTTTAATCAAGTTGATCAGTTAAAAAAAAAATAAAAATCTTGTAACGTTACTAGTAGCAGGCCATGGGCATTGTATTGTCACCAATACAGGCCTCATATCTTGTTTAGACTCACTTTGTCCTGAATAGGCATTAGCTTGTTCTGGCTGTGACTAACTGCTGTCTAATAGCTGATCAGATGGTTGTTGTCTATCTTGTTAGCTGAGCTTGTTGAATAACATGTTTAGTATAAAAACTTGTGTAATCACTGAGCCGTATTAGCCCTGTATGTTAACAGTGGCTGGGAATGGTGCTATTGGGTAGCTACCTCATAGCTAATCAGAAAAAAATTAATAACATTTGATTTGGGAACCAATAAGGAAAGAGCAAATAAGCAAGCTATACAGCTAACCAAGGAAAATCCAAGACAGAAAAGGAACAAACTTCTGCAGTTAACTTCACGTCTCTCCTGGCAAAGAATTGGAATACTGGCAAACCCTCATAACTCTCCCCATCCTTCCTGGGAGACTGGTACTATCAACCATAGGTTCCATGGGGGCTCTGAAAGGCATAGTACCCTTATAGCAGAAAAGGGGTAGATATTAAAAAGTTTATGTGGAACAATTTTGATTTTGACTAATTAGACAATTTGGACTATAAATGTTAGTATCATTTTAACTAGTTTGACACTAACTTCTGTTGTATTTTTAATAGGCAGTTAGAACATTAATTAGTTCCATAATAAATTACTGGATCTGTATATACAGTGTGTTCTTCTTGTTAGTAAGAAAATTTTGAATTCATTGGACTGAAAGAGCACATCCCTAGTTGACTATCCAGCATCTCAATAAAAAAATTGTCCCCAGTGCAATTCAGAAGTAATTTGAATTGCTTATGTTATGCCACACTGTCTTTGTACTAGATAACAGGATGGTTAAATCAACCCGTGAGAACCAGAGCTTATAAGAACCAGAGCTTTTGACTGTGTATCTTCCCATTATTTAAGAAATGTTTTGCCAACTTGTTCTACTCAATTTGGCTGTTTGTAGCAGATACCCACCATATTTTCCTTTCTGGCCTCTTGTGGTGGGTTTACCTTGGCTGGGTGCCCGGTGCCCACCCCTAGTCCCTCTATCACTCCCCCCGCCCCCAAAACCTCCATCAGCAAGGCAAGCGGGGAGACAGTAAGATGGAAAAGGAAAACCCGTGGGTTATGATAAGAAGCAGTTTTAATAAACAGCAGAGAAAGCAAGGCCGCACGTGCGTGAAGCCAAAGCAGCAAAGTTGTTACTCTCTACTTCCCATCCGCAGGCGGTGTCGGGCCTGTCCCAGGAAGCAGGGCTCCAGAACACGTACCGGTTGCTTGGAGGACAAATGTCTTCCCCTGAATCCCCCCGTCCTCCTTCCTTTATAGCTGAGCTGACGTCATATAGTATGGAATATCCTATTGGTCAGCTCGAGTCGGCTGTCCGGGGTGTATCCCCTCCCAGATCTTGTCCCACCCGTACTGTTGGTGCTGTGTGGGCACTGATAGTCATAACAAGGGTGTGTGTTATCAACACCCTCTGGGTCCTAGTACTGCAGCATGAGGGCTGTATGGGGAAAATCAGCTCAGACAGACCCACTACACCTTCCCTCTGATCATTGCCTGTAATTTTTTATTCATCCATTCAATAGCAAAGCTCTGTGTATTTGTGCTGCTCCTTTGCATATAACACCATCTTTCTACTTTTGTTTTCCTTGCCAGTTCTTTCCAAAAGCCTATATTGATCCAGAACTCCCACTGTGTTTCTCAAGTTGTCTGCACTCATGTATTGGCACTTGAGACTGACTCCAGCTGTGCCATTTGCTGTGGGGAACTGTGAGAGCCACCCCTACTATGTTGTCCCTAGATGTTTCCACTCTACCCCCCATTCCTCCACTTTTCTGTAGTTTGGTGTTCATCCACCAACTATCCCATATAAATACCTCCTTCAAATACATCTCTTAATGAAACAAAATTTATTTAATATTTACTTTTGCCTTAAAAAAAAAAAGTAATTATACCTGTATAAACTAGCATTGGTGTCTACAGAGCCATGACAATTTATGCCATCAACATGTTGCTACCCAGATGTATTTAAGCTTTTAAATATAATTTGAATCTAGGCAAGAAAATACAATTCTCCTTGAATGTAACAGAAGTTGGAGGTTTAAGACTCTTAAAAATATGTTTTTAAATGGATTTAGGAGCCTTACTTTGTGTAAAATTTAAAAATCTTGGATATAAATAATGGCTCATCCTTGTCTTTTTGCATTTACATATAAATACACTCACAGATCTTCCTCTGGAAATGTGTCATCTTTAGATTAAATCATTTAAACTATGTTGTAAATTATTAACTGTTCAGAGAAAAATCTTATGTATGAAAAATATCTAACTATACAGACTTTATTTCTCCTTTGATTTTGTGAACAGCACTTTTACTGTCATCATTGACTGCCAGATGAAACCTACAAATGACTCTTTCACCAGCCTTAAACATTTACTAATCCTTGTTTTAAAAGTATTTTTGAAAAACATAAGAAAAACCTTAAGTTTTTTAAATTTTACTGAGTAGATCATATATATGAAGTTATATAACTTTCTTTACCATACACATATGTCTATACAGAGATATCAAAATGGCAAGCTCTAAATTTGAAACTCTAAACATTTCTTGTATTATGACAGATTGATTATATTAAGGATAAGAACAATGAGGATGTTCATTTCAAACAAACAGCTTTAGAATCCTGTGTTGGAGAAATAATCTAAAAATGAACTATTTGTCTGCATGTTCTGTATCATTAACAAAGACAAAATGAATTCTTTTGAACAATTTGTGTGACCTATATTAGATACCTGTTTTAGGAAGAAACAAACAATTCCTTGAAGATACTATAGACCATAAAGGGAATTGAAGGATGAAAAAATGTCAGCTAGATGCAGATATTTATAGTGCAGATGACTAGCCTGACCAAGTCACTATAGGCTTTCTTTCTGATTAATGAAGATAAAGAGGCAGTGATATGCTACAAGAAGTTTAAAGACAGTAAAAACAGCCCTCTGGGTCAAACAGACATAGAGAACACTATCATCGGTTCCACAGCCAGTGCGGAGAAAATGTCTGAAACAATCAGCTTGGTTCCTGGCCTCTGGGGCACTTCCTGTGAAATAAAGCCAGATCAGGTACTTGCTATTTGTAGGCTTATATATGTTAGGATTAGAACTGACCTTCTACTAGAATCCTTGCAAAGAAACACAAAGATCTTTGCCAATGTGTGTCTATGTTTAAGTGACTCTTGCCTTACCTGCCTTAGGCTGAGACTCTTCTTTGGTGCATCTCATATAACTACAGTTCTTTGTGTTCAGGTAACTGAATTAAGTTGTGGGAGTGAGATTCAATTCAAGAGAAAATATTAGAAGTTAGGCGACACACTTAGTCTAGGTGATTAAATATTAATTTTCTATTTTAAAATGAAGAGTGATTTAAAGAATATAGTCAGTGGAGCATCTAGAGGTGCAATTTAGTAGTCTCAGTATAGGCATCATGAACAGTTTCAAACACATAAAGCCATCCATCCTGACTTCCAAATGCTTCTTAGAGAAGATATAAAATTGTCATTCATCTTTGTCACAACTTCTATCCCCGTGCTTATTTCTCATACACCAAAAAACATCTCAAAAGAACTTAGAAGCCCATGTTTGGTGAACCAAGCCCTTAATCTCTATTAGCAATAGTACAAATTTAGATACTCACAGTTTTTGTTTGCTAATAAGTGTGTGTTAACTCTCAACTGAATATCATACTGAAACACTAACGCACAGTCATCATGTTCCTTTCCTTCACAGATTTGTAAACTATTGTGAAAAAATGTGGCAGAATTCGGAAATATTTTAAATCTTCTGCTTGAGGGTTAGGAGGCTTTACAGAGGAACCTGAAGAGGCTGGGTCGATGGGCCAAGGCCAATAGTATGTGCTTTAACAAGGCCAAGTGCTGGGCCCTGCATTGCATTACAACATACCCCATGTAACGATACAGGCTTGAGGAAGAGTGATTGGAAAGCTACCTGACAGAAAAAGACCTGGGGGTATTGGTAAACAGCTAGCTGAATATGAGTCAGCAGTGTGCCCAGGTGGTCAAGAAGGTCAATGGCATCCTGACTTATATCAGAAATAGTGTAGGCAGCAGGACCAAGGAAATGATTGTTCACCTGTATTCGAGGCTGGTGAGGCCACATATCAAGTTCTGTGTTTAGTTTTGGGACCCTCACTAAAAGATGGATGTTGAGGTGCTCAAGCAGGTCTAGAGAAGAGCAATGAAGTTAGTGAAGGGCCTAGAGCACATGTCTTATGAGGAGTGGCTGAGGGAACTGGGATTATTTAGTCTGAAGAAAAGGAGGCTCAAGGGAGACCTTACTGCTGTCCTCAACTACCTGAAAGGAGGTTGTAGCATGTTGAGGGTTGGTCTTATCTCCCAAGTAACAAGTGATAGGACAAGAGGAAATGGCCTCAAGTTGCTCCAAGGGAGGCTTAGACTGGATATTAGGAAAAAATTCTTCACAGAAAAGATTGTCAAGCACTGGATCAGTCTGCCCAGGTTGAATCCTGGACATGTTTAAAAGTTGTGTAGATGTGGTGCTTAGGGACATGGTTTATCAGTGGACTTGGTAGAGTTAGGTTAATGGTTGGATTCTATGAGAAGAGAACAAGTATCATTCCACAAGCCATGATCCCATATCATAGACAAAAAATTGCTATTAGATACTGCTCCCCACTACATTAACTAGCCTTTTACCACAACCTTTGCCTAAGCTACTCTTGCTTTTTAAGACTCTTACCAAATCCCATGACAACTTAAAGTGATCTTTTTGGCCTGCTTAAGTATGCTAGAGGAGATGTCACAAAAATAGAAGTATAGATTTCCCAATTTCCTCTAATACAAGAAAGAAGAAATGAAACCTTTGTCTATGATAGACCTGAAAAAAGACAAGAACAATTATTTCTGTATCTGTTTAAGTTTTATGGTGACCAATTCACAATTAAGTGAAATAAAATAAAGTATCCAAAAGCTATCATCAAAAAAAAAAAAAAAGCTATATCTCACATCATACAAGAAGCACTTCCATCCTGTTTCCAAGGGACCCACGGAATATATTATATACTTACAATAAGACTAGACATGACTGGGACTGTATTATTAGACTGTATGGCACAGAATGTATTCACCAAGGTCATAAATGTTTTGCATTTTGAAAGCAAATATTTCCATTTAGTCACAGATGTTTTATAATCAGAAGCAGAATGTAGACCAAAAAAAAGCTCGAGGTCAAGTCATGTACCTGTTCTTGCAAGGATCTTGATAACATATTTTAAAAATGTGTCTCTAAATGATTTACAGCTTCACCTGGAAGCCTTTAAACAAAGAACAAAGTTATTTGGATTTTTTTTATTCTAGTAAGACAAGTCTAGGTAACAGTGTAAAAAACTTAGTCTAGTAAGCTTAATAAGGCAAATACTGTCAGACTGTTTGCTAGCGTGGAGGATATATTAGTAACTATATTGCATGTATTTATATATGCAATAAATTAAAATATTTTATATTAAAATATATTAGTTTATTTTGCAGAAATTTTGATTCTAGGAATAGTATTCCAATATGTAGAAGGCTTGACGATTCTTCACTTCTTGTGCAGAAACACAGAGCCATGTCTCTCCAAGATCTCCAAAGTCAGTCTGTAAGCAGTTTTCCTTGTGCTTATTACAACTAAATTTGTTTCCCAAACATCCTACCCCTGCAAAAAAAAAATAAATTCCAAATCTCCAAACTCAAAAACCCCACCAAACACATTATGAAAAGAATTTTCATTTATATTTCAAGGAAAGACCAAGGAATAAAAAAAATAAAGAACATCAGAGTCCTAAAGCTAGCAACCAGTAGTGCCTAAAACAAAAACTTAAGTGGAGCAGCTACTTGAATTATGTAATAATTACTCTGAATTTCCACAAAGAGACTTGTTTAACACAAATAAAAGGTTAGACTCCTTCTAGTCAAAGACTGATATGAACTTCCAGAGAGTGAGTTAATGTTTCTTCATCTGAGGATGGAAATTGTCAAGTAAAGCTAGACATGTAGAAAAACACTTTTATTCAGGAAAAGGAAAGATTAGGAGATTTGAGGTTATTCTTTTTCCATTAATGGCCTATTTTTCTTAGATGAGAATTGTTTTCTGGAAGAATCTCTCTCTCCATTAGTTTTTGAGGCAGCCTAAATACTACAGCCTTAGGACCTGGTGTCTTGCTATTCAATGAACAGCTATAAGGCAGATATTGTACTGCCTGAAAAGATATCTCTTATCCTAGAGATCAACATGCTAAAAAAATGGAACAATTCAGGAATTACTTCAGACCTGAGACATGAGTAAAGTAATAATTACCTGCGTGCTTTTAAAAATTGTTAATAGGGAAAATGTGTTTGTAAGTAAATTCTTCTTTGTGCTCAGAAACCTCTATTACTTGTTTGTTTCTGATCATCTGTTTTGAAACATCTGGCTCTGGAAATTTTTAATTGACTCTGTAGAAAAGAAAAAAAAAAAAAAAAGGAAACAAATGTTAAACCAAAGCATTAGTAAAACTTTCAACTATGCTTTGTTACACTCAGTTTGGACTGTTATATCTTTAACATGTCTATGAAACAAATTCATTAACAAGTGCATCTATTGTTCATTTTATTTGCATCTTCTTAAGAGAACTGAAACTAAGACACAGAATAATAGGTCATTCCTAACAGTGGTTATACATGACAGGACTTGGATTGTCTCCAATATCAGAGAATATTTGATAATATATTTTTATGTATTTTGTGAACAAGGAAAATTCTTAAGCCAACTCAGGATAAAATCTGTCAACTATTGCTTTTCTGTTATTAGTGGCACATATTCATTAGTGTTGCCTCTTATGTTCAGTATGTTGTTCAACTATTAGGGTTAGCAAATTTTTGATTCAGATGAAAAATTTTATGAGAGATTTTACTTTCTGTTCCAGCCCTATAATTCCCACATGCACTAAGTTTCTCTAGGATAACTTAAGGCAAAATTTATTCCTGTCCTTTAAGCAACACTGCAATAGAGGGAAAAAAATTCCAAATAAACATATCTGAAAAAACAGGTAGTGCAGCATCCTAGCATAGCAACAGCATCATTGAATGAATACATTCATATATTATAAATATATATTTTGCTACATTGTATTTATGAAAAAATCCCAACTGTTTTTTGCAATTAGAAAAATGATCCTTTAAGATTTTTCCTAGGGGATTAGTTGTTCACCATGTTTCATAACTGAGAAATAGTTTTCAGGTGACTTATTTGTACATGCAGTTGCACCAAGAATTGCTATCTTCTTATGCAGAAACTCTTTTGTGGTAGAAGAAATGCAATTTTACAGACAGATGTAAATAAATAGCACTTTGAGTTGAAAATTATTAATTTAAAATTCATGAAAATCCTCAGAAAGTAAGACAAAATATAGATTGTTAAGCTATAATTATTTCTGTGAAAAACAAATTGTTACCTCATTTGTAACCCAGCCTTACTTGTCTTATTCCTTATTAATATTTTAACACTGATTCATGGATTAATATTATCTTCATATATATGCTTATATGATGTATCTCTTCTTTACATGGACACAAGGATCGCTGCACAGCCTATTGAATATCATGGAAGTGGCTAGCTCTCTCCACTGGCTATGGATGAGACCCTGGATATTACTAATTTAGTAATTTCTGTTAGATTCCTTTAATTTGGTATTTAGTCAAAAAATAATCCAGGATGAAAATTCTGTCACTGCTTTTCATCTCTGTGATGCTTAGACCAATGCCGACATACCTGTAGCATATCTAATAATAAATGTATTTAATTTAACCTGAAGAAAAATTGAAAAAAAATAATGCGAAATTTTTTATAAAGCTTGGTTTTACAGATGCCTAGGTTTGGATGTTTTCCTAATGTGAAATGAAGCATTGACTAGAGATATATTAAGAGCTCAAATTACCTAATAGGTTTGCCTGAGTTAGTACAGAACTATTTAAGGATATTAACTCGTGGATTATAAGCAACAGTGTACTGTTTAGCCCAGAGCTGATACAGTTCCAATTGCATAACTAGCTCCTCCATAACTAGCTGAGACATTTCTGCACAAGACACGACACTGTGGACTGGACATACCTGTAGGCTATTAAGCCCAAAGTAAATCACATTTACAGAGTAACTGACCTGATTTTCAGAGTGAATGAACCTCTTCAAATAACACTGTAGGTTTCAAAGAAGACTGTAGAAATTTCAGGCATGTATATAGTTAGTTATGGATGTAAATTTCCCTATATTATTCCCAAAATAATTCTGGAGTAAATTCAGGGGGAGAATGGGTGTTGTTTGTTTGGGTTTTTAATTCCAAATAGAATATTATTTTTTACAGAATAAATTAGTTAGCTCTATTCAGAAATTCAGCATTGGTGCATCATATAAAAATGTTGAAATATGAGTGTATTAACTGTGGGGGAAAAAAGTTCCTATATGATTTTGGATACAAGGACAAAATCAACTAGACTATAAACTTGTCCCTGAACTTCAGCTGTTTAAATGGGGGATAGGGGAGCTGTGGTTTGGGCTTTTTTTTAAAGTCAAAGATTGTTTTCTTCACAAAAAAATGAAATTATGTGGTTGTCTTCGAATCTTCCAGAGACACATCTATGAAACTAGGTTTAAGTACTTAAGTTAGACAAATTGGCTCTGTTCCATCCTGAGAAGAAGTGATAGACTATTCTTGTGATTTGTATTCTAGCCATAAGAGAAATGTGTTTTTATTATGTAGAAATACTTATATATATTTTAGCCATTTAGAATTTTAGTTTCTTTTCATTTATTCTTTGAAACAATTGGGATTTAAACAAATACTTAATAGGTCACTTGTATGCTTTATCAAATAGTTTACATCATCAGGATCAGAAAGAACATACAGATGCAAAAAGAACTTTCTCCAGAGACTTCAATTCAAGGAGATGGAAGACTGATTTGAATAGAATTGACCCTTATTTCTTCATTCATTAGACAATGCTTTTGCTCTCCCATCAAGATGTAATATATCGGAGTATTATCCTGAAAAGAGAAATGAGAGAAAGAACAAATCAATTATTTGAAGTTGTTTTCATTCTTTACTAAAAACCTCCTACCAAAAGCTATTAACAACAAAAGCCTCCTAAAGCATAATTTTCTTCTCTTCCAGGGTTTACTGAGACCTTCCTCCATTGCAGATCAATTTATATAAGGAACAACATTTATTGATATTTTTAATTTCATTTTTATAATAGAACTTCCTGATTTTTAATTTCTATTATAATTTCAAGAACAGTTTTTAATTTTCACCATGCTTTCTTTGAAACAGAACACACAGACATTTATTTACAACTGATTTTCAAAGATATATCACTTTTATATACTGCATTGAGAACCTCTGTCCACATTATTTAAGACCATGACTTTCCCAAATATCTGGGAATAACAGCAGAAGACAGAAGTTAGGTATAAAAGATGATGTGGTAGGCAAATAGATGTCTATTGAGTGTATGCTTGCATACAGATGTGCACACATCATGCTACACATTAGCACATGTACATAGAAATAAATTTATTTTTAGTAGAAATAATTTGCATACTAACGATTTCTGGAAAGACTAGATTTAGGCTGATTTCCCTTTTTTTTCTAAGGCAAATCTATTTTTATGTCATAAATTCTCCAACCTACACTTCCAAGTTACAAATACTTCATCAATAACTAGCTCAAACATTTTGGCCCACCGCCTGCTTCTGATGTGAGTCTCACCTACCACCCACCTCTGTCTGTGAAATATCTTCCTCTCATGTGGCCACAATTGAATTTCATAATTTACTTTATCCACATGAAAACTAATTCAATTTTTGCAAGGTTTTCCTTTACTTGGATGAGAAAGGTGATATAACATCTCACAGAAGCCCAAGAGCAAACACTACAAGGAGAGCATTCAGTCAGGATTCGGAAGAGAGGAGAGGAGGTTCAGACTGCTTTTTCAGCTTGGTGCAATCACAGATCAGCCTGAAGTCAAATGAGGAGCTACATTACATATCTAACAGAGAAACCCTAGTAAATGATCTTATAGGCCTAAGTCCTTGATCTGCCATTCTGTCACAGGTGTTAGGGTGTTCATTTCATTTAAGTACAAATTAGTACTATGCTGACACAATAAGATGATATTTCTTAGTCTGTACTTTAGACATTTCTATTAATATCTTTAAATGTTTTAATAATCAAAATAAACAATAAGATATTTTTTCAAAATAATGTAAAATGTTGCATATCTTTTAGGTTCTACTCCCAGAAAAAGAAATCTGTTCTGAAGGCATGCAGAAAAGAGAAACATATAAAAAATAATAGAAATGGACATTTCAGTTCAAGACTGCTTATAACATTATTTTCTGGTTTTGCTTTGCATGAAATCCAAACACAATTTCTTATTTTTAATACAAAAAGACATGGATTTTCCATGAGACAGATGTGTACTCTTTCCTAATCAAACATGAAAAATATTTCTTTACTACAGTTATTTCATTTCTTCATATAATTTTGCTCCTGCTCTTTAATGTTCATTTTCAGTGCAGTGTCTACCTATATAAATACTTTGTTGAGACTGAAAGGAATATTCGACTGAAATCCACATAGTTTTAACTACAGACTTGGGAGAAGGCGAGTGTTCTGAACTTTTTTCACTGCATCTGAACACTTCTTCTTGCCATTCACAGGACAGTTGCTTCAATGCTACATGACTGTCCTCCCACTCAACAGATGCCTCTCCCCATACTTTCATCTCACAGTTTCCTCTTTATCTCAGCAATATATCACTGAGTAATAAGCACTGTCCTGCACTGACATGCTCAAGTTGAAAACTGTACACCTGGAAGAGTTTATTAGTTTAGATTTAGTGTGCAACTAACCTCCTACTTTGGACAGGTGGACAGTAGACACATATGCAGGCATGTACACAAACATCCCCTTCCTCATGGACCATTGTTTTGAATGAATCAGGTTATTTTGAATTCTAAGACAGCCTTCCTAAAATATAATCTCAACAGAACTGTAGAATAAATTACAAGAAAATCCCAAATGCAAAAAGCTTAGACACGTAGTCCAGTCCTACTGATAATAATTAAAGTCAGATACTACTTGGAGTTGTTAGATGACGTAAATAGCTTTTGAAAAATTTCTGTAGTGAAATACCATTTCTTTCACAGTCAGAGGAGTCTTTTAATTAAATGAACTTGTGAACATAAACCTGGTCATTACTTTGGACTGTTATGGAGCTAGGCAACCAATTCATTTTTACTTTTTCTATTTGGGTTCTTGTGGTGGGTTTACCTTGGCTGGGTGCCTGGTGCCCACCCCTAGTCCCTCTATCACTCCTCCCGCCCCCCACCAAAACCTCCGTCAGCAAGGCAAGCAGGGAGAGTGTAAGATGGAAAAGGAAAACCCATGGGTTATGATAAGAAGCAGTTTAATAAACAGCAGAGAAAGCTGTACCCTTGGTGCTGTGTGGGAGTCATAACAAGGGTGTGTGTTATCAACACCTTCTGGCTTCCAGTACTGCAGCATGAAGGCTGTATGGGGAAAATCAGCTCAGACAGACCCACTACAGTTCTGCACATCAAAATATACTACTCCATATCAAATAATGGTTCTAGTTCAGCATAAGAACCAGACACTGTAAATGTGTTTCTTAAAATCTTGTTTTTTCACCAATTTGATTGAGTCAAGTAACATTCTTTTATATATCATATACAAATATACTTTTACATGTTTTTCATGCAACTGCTGTATCAGCCTTTCTCTTCCTTTATAGTTTTCCTTAGATAATTTGAGATGATAAATCAGAAAAATCTTTCTCTGAATACTGCAGACATTCTCAAGTACAATTTCCTTTCCTTACTCTTCCTCTTACAAGGAAAAAACAATCTTAATAAAGTAGCATAAATGATCATCTTTTTGATGTATATGACAAGCACTTACAGGATGGAAAGACTGAAAGTATCATTTATTCTTTCTAGAACAGCTTCACAAGGTGAAGAATCTTCTCACTCCACAATGGGTGGTTGGTAACAAGCTCAAGCCAATTACAAGTTTGGTTCCTTTCATGCTGAGAAAAATCTAAGTTACCTGANTAAAACTGCTTCTTATCATAACCCACGGGTTCTTCTTCTTTTCCATCTTACTCTCTCCCTGCTTGCCTTGCTGACGAAGGTTTGGGTTGTGGGGGGGGAGTGATAGAGGGACTAGGGGTGGGCACCGGGCACCCAGCCAGGGTAAACCCACCACAGTTAGCTAAGTGTCTTAATCAGAAAATAATTATTTGGAAAGAGTATGAGGGAGAGATAGCTGCCATCTTATTACTTCCTCCTGTATGCATTTATTAAAAGAAAGCAGTGTCAAGTGCAGCCTTTTTGTACAGAGCTCATTCATGAATTGTGCTCTAACAATTACAACTGGAAGGAATCCCTCAGGCAAAAGCATATCAAATTTCTGAATATGCTGTCTGCTTGCATGAGATATAGAATCATAGAATAAAATCATAGAATATCTCAAGTTGAAAAAAATCACTAAGAATCATCGAGTCCAACTCCCTGCTTTTCACAGGACTACCTAAAACTAAATCATATGACTAAGAGTGTCATACAGACGCTCCTTGAACTCTGACAGGCTTGGTGCTGTGACCACTTCCCTGGGGAGCCTGTTCTAGCAACAGACTGACCTCTCAGTGAAGAACCTTTTCCTAATGTCCAATCGGAGTTTCCCTGGATGCAGCTTCATTCCATTTCCTCATGTACTATTGCTGGTCACCAGAGAGAAGAGATCAGCTCCTCCCCTTCCACTGTCCCCCTTGAGGAAGTTCTAGACTGCAATAAGGTCACCTGTTAGTCTTCTCTAAGCTGAACAAGCCACATAACCTCTTAGATCTTGCCCTCAAAGCCTTCCATCTTGATCTATGGACATACCCTAATAGTTCGATGTCCTTCTTATATTGAGGTGCCCAAAACTGCAAACAGTACTCCAAGTAGGGCTGCACCAGTGCAGTGCAGAGTGGGACTATCACTTTCCTCAACTGGCTAGCTATACTGTGCTTGGTGCACCCCGGGACGTGGTTGGGCCTTTTGACTGCCAGTGCACACTCTTCAGTCATATTCAACTTGCCATCAACCCAAGCTGCAGATCTCTGAACCTCACTTGTGACTTAACCACTAGCCTGATGTAAACCCATTTACTATAACTCTTAGAGCCTGACTTGTCAGCTAATTACTCACCCAACATATTATGGGCTTGTCCAGCTGTGTGCTGGACATTTTGTCCAGAAGGATACTATGAAAGTATCAACAGCTTTGCTAAAATTAGAAACCACTTCATCTACTAGCTTCCCTTGGTCAGACAAGTGGGTAACCTTATCATAAAAGGAAATTAAGTTAGCTAAGCAGGACTTTCCCTTTGTGAACCTGTACTGGATATGACCAGTGACTGCATTGTCACTCCAGTGTTTTTCCATAACTCCCAGAATAGCCTTCTCCGTAGTTTTACCAGGCACTGAAGTGACACTGAGTCTTGTAATTACCAGGGTTTTCCTTCTTACCCTTCTTGAAAATTGGGACAACTTCTGCCAGCTTCCTGTTGACTGACACAGTTGAAAAACAAGACAAAGTGGTCCCACAATGACATCAACCAGCTCTTTCAGTACCCTGGGATGAATCCCATCAGGACCCATAGACTAAGTGCAACCAACTGGAGCAACAAGTCTCAAACAAGTTCAATCAGCAGGGAGTTTGTCATCCCCCCAGTCACAGCCTTCCAACACAGGGCACCAGGGGTCCCAGAGCCCATCATTAGTGTTGAAGACAGAGGCAAAGGCAACATTAAATGTCTCTGCTTTGTCTACATCCCTATTTGTGAGGTGGCCAGTCTAATCAAGCAATAGACCAATGTTATTACTGATTCTTCTTATATCTAAAGGCACCTAACTGCTCATCTCTTGTCAAGGCTGAGCTGCTTCTCAACTGAAGCAAAAGTTAAATTATAGGCTTTTGGAGAACTTTGCAAATGGAAATATAATTCAGAGAAATGGAGATTGAATAGGATTTAGGATTTAATATTGGTATTAGGCACCTAATTTCAGGGGAGAAAGAGGGAAAAGGTTCAGTTGTACAAATATATATCATTTATGGGAAGTTTACAGCTCATTGATAAAATCTGAGAGTTCATAAGTGAATTTAGATACTCCATAGACAGAAATGGAAAAAGACTGGATGAAGAATTGCTTCATTCTGGTCATATCTGAAAGCTGTGCCTTGCACTATTTATTTCTGAAGTTGTTTTTATGGACTGTATCCATTTGCTGTAGAAAGTTTGGTTGTTTTTTTCCCCACAGTTCACAAAACAGTTGTTCAAACTATACTTAAGATTTGTACAAATGACAGCTTGGAAACAAAGGGAAAATAAAGCATTACTCAAACTCTTGTCTTGACATAAATTTCTCAAAGATATCAGTCTTTCATGCTTTCTGAATGAAATGAACTTTAGCTGCAAGAGTTCTGGAACAACTTGTTTAGTTTTTGACATTTGGTGGGCAGGAAAGAAACATTGTTTAGATTATATGTCCACGAAGTAAGTGTGAACGGAGGAGTGACATTCTGAGGATTTCTTAAGGTAAATTTCAAATCTGAAAAAACAGGCTTTCTAATTTCAGTTCTTATAGCCTATATTAGGATTTAATTTAATATGAATAACCTTTGTAAATGAATGTAAGGAATAGTCATTCAGTTTAAAGATGCCAATTTTCCATTAAGCTTTAGTTTTAACTTTCATCTTTCAGATCAAGACAATTTGTTACATAAATTAAAAAAACCAAAAAACATCATATATCCTGGCATGTAATCAATATTTTTGATTAATTTATTTAATTATCACATAATTGTGCTATGTACTGTAAGCAGAATTTTGCAAACAATTAAGGTACTCTTTTGAAACCAAGTAAGAATATATCATAATCTGTTTCTTTTTACAGGATTACATTTCTAATCAGTTCTTTAATATTTCTGATACAATAAATAGTGCTCATCTTCAAGCACAGGTATAAATGAACTTTCAGTTGACTGTATAGCAGGTTTACAAGGCTATGTAGATGTTGTCCTTGTTATGAGCGTCAGAGAGAACTCCATGGTCCTTGGGCCAGATTTCATGTTCTGTCATGTCAATATAGTATGTAGGGTCCAGAAATCAGCAGAGACTACTTCTGAGTGTGTTTTCATTTTTTTACCTAAAAGTCTATTAATTCTTTCTTGAATGGAACAATCATTTAAATTAAGCTATATGGAGTGTATGCCATCAGAGGTACATAAACTAATATGAAGTAATTTAAAGTAACAGAAGTGATCACTTCACAAGATAGTCTGGTGTTTTCCTATGCCAGTTTATATAGATTTACAAAACCAAGATATGCAAGTAATACTGTTTAGCTCCAAAATAAAATTCTCTGAAGTCTGATTAAAAACTCAAGCAGACCCAAAAAGATAGCTTTTACTTACACACAGCATGCAAAAAAAAAGGAGACTTCTTCTTTTTTTTTTTTTTTTCTTTAAATGGAATCTTACCAGTTTTTTTTCTTTCTGGTACATTGGTGGATAGCGTGCAGGGAAAATGACTGCAAACCTAAATGATTCAGAGTTATTATCACAGGATGAGGTAATACCTTGTTAAGCACACTAGAGTTAGATACTAACAATGTTAGTATTTACAAAGCTCAATGCCACACAACAATACCTACGTGGCAATGTGTTAGACTGTTTACCCTTCTGACAATACTTATTCTCAGGTTGCTCGGCCAACTACGTGAAACCATATTTCAGTGTGGATATACCAGAGCTTTTCTGAGTTCTCTGTTTTCTCTTGTAAGATCAAATTTCTATGGTGAATTCAGTAAAGCCCAGGGTCAGTGCAGTGACCTCCCAGCAGTCCCTCAGCTCCTAGGCATTAAGGTGCGTGGGAAAAAAGGCTGTACAAACTTAATTGTTTTGATGTCCAAAGAAAAAAGTTATACCAATCAGATTACAATTATATATTCTTAATACTTTGCAGGTCTGTTTCTGAGGGTGCCACAGTGGATAATGAACTAAGTCCCTTTGAAGAATAGCTGTTCTATTGGCTTATACTGTTTTGTTTGTTTGTTTGTTTTCTTGTCATTTTGTGAAATTTGACAAGGCTAAAAGAGGCAAATTCTCACAGGATTCAGTTTCTGGACTGATAACAAAAGCAATTGAAGAATATGGGGGTTTGTTGCAAACTAAGTGGACGCTAGAAAAGCAGGGGAAGAGTAAGCATTACAAGTAACATTAAGGAATAAAGTCCTGAAAAGTCTATTTTAGATTAGACAGGAGTATTCAGCTGTGCCTTGTTTGAACAAAAGTATTCTAATTTCAGATGGAAGTGGTATTGTTACCATCACCTATGAAACATACTTGATATTTAAACATATCATGAACATTAACAAAATCCATAAAATTTCTCTTTTACTATATTCTTTCACAATATTTTGAAAGCCCACTATCTATAATGAAAGAGAATAATTGGCATAGTTCATTATAAATGTGTAATTGTTCAGTGTAATTTCTATGATAGCTTGTTTTTTGAACGTTTTAAGCAGTGGACCTTCTTTAGGTGTGATTTGGTTCTTTCAGAAAGTCAAAAAAAAATCAGTTACACTATTTTAATGCATTCATGATGTTAAATTTTCTTGGTTTTGTTTAGTTGGTTTTGGTTTAGTTGGATTTTTATGTAATTAAAAACAACAACAAAACCCTCCAGGAAGGATTTCTGTAAAAGCTCTCTCATACTTGAGCTAAATCAGCTATCTGTCAGTTGGAATATTGTTTAGACTACATAGTAACTATGCTAAATAGATGGTCAAAGATTTCAATGGATGGGTAGCCAAAGCATGAGAAAAATGACTACTCTGGAGCATGAAGGGCCTAGATTTTGCATGTTTGAAAGAACAGGAATAAAATGTTATTGCCCTTTTTTCAGTGACAGTGTGGAAAAAATTGCCACAACCTTTCTATTTATAATGAAAAACATTTTTTTCTTATGTCCCTCTCTAAGGTTAAGAAATAATTTTTCATCTTAAATTCTTTAATTATTATATTTTGGAGTATTCAGAAAATTTAGACATAATGGTTTAAGTTCTTTTAGAGGTTACGGTGTCCCACTCCTGATCTTTGTCAGGTTTTAAGCATTAACAGCTTTTAATTGTAAATCATATGTGGACTTAGTGAAGCAGAACATGCATGTAGCTGGTTCCAAATTTTGGAAGTAATACTATGATTATTACTTTGTCAAAGTTTAATTAGATATTAACTGAGTTACTTATATGAAAAATAGTACTGAATCCCCTTTAGAGCAGGTTAACCTACTGAATGTGAATTATTTTTTTCTGTATATTTTCAAGTGCAACAAATCATACAGTTAATTTAAAATAGAATCCTCACAAATTATGTAACTGCAAAACTTTTACTTCCATGAACAAACGGTTTAAACAATGGAACAATACAGACAATTCAAAATATAATGTTAAAGCTCTTTGAAACACTTGTCACTTTCAACACACACACACTGCAATTCAGACAAATTATAGTTATATCTTTTGTTATATTCATACTATGATGTAGTCTAAAGAAATAGAACAATTCTGAAGTAGTACCACTCAGACTTGACATGACCAAACTTGAACTGTCATTTTTCTTCACTACTAGACATTCTGAAATTCTATGTTTTGAAATTTATGAGTAGGTGAAAGCATGTTTCCAAAGTCCTCATTATAGAGTACTTGTCTTCTGAGTCTTCATTATATATGTCTTAGTGTTAACTATCAGAGAATGGTTCCATCTGTCACAGTTCCCACAGTGCTATGGCTTAATGCTGTGGCATTTTTTTTTTCAGAAGAATCCCCTTTAATGATTCAGGTTAGGTTTACTAGATAAATACACAAAGACAGGTAGACTTCAGTTAAGGCACTGGGGAAAATTCATTCTGACATATCCATATCTTGTTCCCTCTTTTCATTCATGCAAACTTGTTTTCTGCCATTTAAGACAGAAGAGAAAGGCTTTAAATATGCTTATATAAAACTAAATTATTTAATTATTTTAGCATGATAGCTTTTATGTAAGATAAAATAACAGATAGTAAGGTGTAGGACTACAAACAAAGGACATTTCCAATTACTTGTCAGGAAGTGAAAAATAAACACATCTGCATAATTTTTTATTATCAAAAAAAATCTAGAAAGTGATTTCTAGACTGAGTAGAATTAAAATGGCTTCTTAAGAGAACATATTAAGTCCCTGCTTTTCAGCATGAAGTACCTGTAATTCATGGTCACAGATAAAAGCTGTACTGGCCTCTGTATGTCAGTGCAGTTATATTTCTATATATTTACATATTTTTATATATTATATTATTTATGTAAGAATTTATGGTTACTCAAAAGCATGAGAAATGCAATTTATATGTTGCTACTCAAAATACTTGCCAAAGCATTAACAACAACAGATTTATTTTTGCAAATTTTGTTGTCATTATGTATCATAACTCTTCTAATATCATGTCCCTGGACTACAATAAGTTCATTCTAAAGTAACTAAGAGGATAAAATCCATTTGTAGAAATTATTGTGAAAATAGCTACTATATATATATTTGTTAAAACATTTCTATACTTAGAATTTTATTCACATAAAAGATATAGGGAGTTTATTTACAAGACGCTTTCATTTCTAGTCTGTTTACATATTTCAACAAAGCAGCAAAGGATTCTTTTATGTATTAACCTGAATCTTTTTAGATTTGGTATGATTTTCTTTTTACCAGCGTATGTAACAGGTTGGGTCTTTCACAGATCTTGCGACAGTGTAAAACATTCTGGCACTATGCCTCGAATCATGTTATCCTGATTACTCACAGTATACTGTGTGGTACAGTAAATTTAACAAACTAGTAGTTTTTCCTTTGTTATAAAAAGAAATCTAGACAAACCTTTTGGACTATTAGTTATGTTCAGTTTATTGAAACTGAAACTAAGACATCCTTGAAATATTTCAAACAACAGACAAATTTAATATGCACATGGTTTTATGAATGATTACCATAAATAATCAAAGTGGTGAGGCACAGTTGTCCTTCCGAATACAATCTTCTCAAACTGAAATTTTTAATAGGCTATTGCTCTAGCATGTTATATTTAGTTCTTAATGTCTTCTATATTGCAAACATCTATCTTTTCACAGTAAGCATTCTTTAACAGTCTTTTCTCTGTGGACCTTGTCGCACAGTTTACTGCTATCACTGAAGTGTAAAATGTTNGCCTGTTCCAGTGCTCTGCCACCCTCACAGTAAAGAAGTTCCTCCTCATGTTTAGGTGGAACTTTCTGTGTTCCAGTTTGTGCCCTTTACCTCCTGTCCTATCACTGGGCACCACTGAAAAGAGTCTGGCCCCATCCTCATGACACCCAACCTTTAACTATTTATAAGCATTGATAAGATCTCCCCTCACTCTTCTCTTCTCTAGGCTAAAAAACCTCAAGTCCCTCAGTCTTTCTTCATAAGAAAGATGTTCTTGTCCCCTACTAGAACTAGATGTTCTAGTCAAGCTGCTTCCTCCAGAACCAGCCAGATCCCTTCACTCAAAGCTTGATAATGCTTTTGGAAGTGTCTGTTCTAATATGTCTTAGAAAAAGAGAAGTATTTCTAAAAATATCTTATTTTCCCTTTTTTATCCAACAACTGCATAATTTAAAGCAATTTAACCATCTTGCCTTAATGAGGATCTATAAAATAGTTACCACAGTACCCTTTGAAAGAATCGTCTTGAACCACCAAGACTATTTTAAGCTTCAAGGGAATATGTAGCAATTTTTGAACATCTCTATTTTCACGTATCTTACTGGGAACTTTATATGAAATATCTTAATGGGAAGTAATAGGTCAGCTTTCAGGTATTTCAAACCTGGATAGGGAAGTACCTGGTATGTGCAGAATCTGCCTGTTCTCTGAAAGTTCTATATTGTTCTTTACTCAAAATCAACTCTAAAATTGACAGCAGAAATCATTGCTTACTTTGAACATTNAAAAAAAAAAAAAAGAAACTTATCTCTCACCATGGTCTTCTTACTCAAAACCTATATAATCTTGTAAACAAGTAGATTAATCTCATTCAGATTCAATCATCTATGACAGAGATTTTTTACAAAATATATAGCAATTATTTTGAAGTGTGTTGTTTTCTGTTAAAGTTGAAGTTAAATCTCTCTTTGTTATTAGTTTGTGTTAAGTTCATTGAAACTGAAACAACAATTCCTTGGCATATCTTCTAAGAAAAGAAATATGATATTCTTGACCCTTGCTTCATGACTCACAGTCTTTAGCTGCCTAATTCCTGCCAAGAAATGAGGGGGAATGTAATGTCTAATTTTTAAAAGATTCTGCTTTAGTAACTGTATGCATGTGCATATGTGTAAATTGTGTCTGTTTTGAACAGTCAAAAGCATGGATCTTTCACTTATTAGAAACAGCCCTGACATACTTGATGCACAGCTCTTACCTATTCATCAGCTTTAGACAGAGAATCTCACTTAGAACTCATAAAAATCTTTCAACCATTTTCCTGTTACGGAATCACAGAATGATAGGGGTTGGAAGGGACCTCTGGAGATCATCTAGTCCAACCCACTTGCCAGAGCAGGTTAACCTAAAGCAGGTTGCACAGGATAGAGTTCAGGGGAGCTTTGAATGTCTCTAGAGATGGAGACTCCACCACCTCTCTGGGCAGCCTGTTCCAGTGCTCTGCCACCCTCACAGTAAAGAAGTTCCTCCTGATGTTNAACTCTAAAATTGACAGCAGAAATCATTGCTTACTTTGAACATTATAAGTTACTCGGGATATTCTAAGCTGTCTTTCTATGTCGGTCTACAGACATCCGGAGCAAAATAACAAATTTCAGGCTCCATTAAAAATGAATTACAGTTTAACAACATAATTAATGCCAGTCAGCATTCTTTTCTTAACAGTGGGTCTTCTAAGAAAACTTGTCTTTAGGCAGGAAATGTAAAGAGAACAAACATTTACCTATACCAAAGAAAACAGTATCTATCCTGTCCAGACACATGGATCTGAATATCCGAGTATACAAGGCTTAGGACAAATTTAAATACAATAAAAAGTGAAAAATATTAAAATTATTTCAAACAAAATTAATGGGTTTTCTGATTAATCGATGACATACATATATGTATTTCACATAGGGTATATGTGTTTGAATCTGTCAGAAGAATGAAATACAAAACATCCATCTGCCTGGACTTCAACAAAGCACTTGATATAGTATCATGTGGAAAATGACAGGCTAGATTAGAAAAGATAAAAATTAGTAGAATCACAAAATTATCAAGATTCTAAGTAAAGGGGAGAAGACAGTAGAAATTAGTGATACTAGATGTGAAATAGTAGTATTTCAAGGGTTGAGTTGGTAATAGTCTTATGTGAAATTAATGGTCTTGCCTATGAACCAGGAGTATCTTGATGAATTTTGCTGATGTTGCAAAGGCATTGTAATCCTAGGGATAATGAAGATTCATTTCACACATGTTCTGCTCAAATAATTAAAAGCAATCAGAATAGAGTTGTTGAAGAAAATACAAACAAATCAGGAAGCAACTTCCTCTGACCATGTTTGTCTTTCCATTCTATCAAATAGAATTGGATTTCAATGCTAATTTCAGCTAACATATTTCTCTTTGTGTGGTAGAAGGTTACTTGTACAGATATGTACATTTCACTAACTGGTGTATAACTGATGAATCAGTTCTAGCTGAGAGACTAATAATTTAGGAACTTTAATCTGATTTTTTAAAAATCATCTCTTCATACTCACAGAAGAAAAACTGGGTGAATTATGGGATCGAATAGATGGAGGTAAATAGTACAAAATTCTGTGTTGTGACTCTGGAAACTAGCAAGAAAAATCGCTGACAAAACCTGAGGACAAAAATTCATGTTCAACAAAGGAGCTGTTTCATATTCGGTCCTATGAGGTACCAATATGTTACAGCTGTGAAAAATGGAAATTGTGTCCTGGGATTTGTCAGCTGAGTTAGGACGATGTTAATTCCATTATAAGAAATTCTGGTGAGATAGTCTCTGAAATATGTGTTCTGGTCATTCATATTGAAAGAAGATGAATTCAAACTGACAGATGGAGAGAAGAGCTTCTGTGACAATGTGGAGAATTGGAAGTTTTGTTATATGAGAAGAGACTAGAAGCACTAGGCTTGGTTAACCTGGTGACATAAAGACATAAAAGGGATAAATTTATGAATTCAGAAAAAGATACAGACTCTGCAAGGCAAAGGATAATATTGGTACAGGAACAATGGATATAATGAGTACATTTTTCCTGAACTTGGAGAATAGCTAGTAATCCTATCCAGTGACTATGGGTGTCCAGCTTTTTCAATGAGTAATGGAGGGAAAAACAAAGAATTAACAAAACAAAGATAACTTTAAAATAGATCTTTATTTTTAAGTATTAATGGGTGCGATTCCTGCAATAATAGAAGTTATTGTTATATTTATGTATTTCATGCACAATAAATAGGTTCCATGTATTGAAAGACATAAATAGGTTGGAAATATATGTTGAATAGAGGTCAAATAGCTTCAATTATGAATCAGAATAAAGTTGACCAAGGGATTTGCTATGGAGTCAGTTGATGGCCTGGAAATAACATATCCTACTGTTTCTACTGGATGGAAAGAACTTTTTAAAGAATTCTTAAAGAAGAAATCTTCGGCTTGCTTCTAGGTCAGCATGAATTTGCACACTAACGCTGTGGCTAAAAGAACTAATCTTGTTAAACTGTCTTAGTTTAATAAAATAAATCACAGCCATAAACTATAATAGTCCTGAGCGAGGAAAGATAGTTATCGCTATCAGAGTCTCTCAGATTACCTAGAGAAGACTATAACTTAATACAAGCAAGTGGAATGGGAGAGAAACTAGGACTGTCTAGAAATGGCCTTCAATGAATATATCGGNGAGGTGATTCTGCCACTTTACTCTACCCTAGTGAGACAGCACTTGGAGTACTGTGTCCATCTCTGGAGTCCTCAGAACAGGAAAGACATGAACCTCTTCGAGTGGGTCCAGAGGAAGGCCACAAAAATGATCAGAGAGAGAGCGTTGAAGNCCTTCAATGAATATATCGGTGAACAAGAGAAGAGCTATGGATGTGTTTTATCTGGACTTCTGCAAGACTTTTGACACAGTCCCCCACAACATCCTTCTCTCTAAATTTGAGAGATATGAATTTGATGAGTATACTGTTCGGTGGATAAGATGATCACTTCAAGAGGGTAGCAGTCAATGGGCTCAATATACAGTTGGAGATCGGTGACAAGTGGTGTCCTTCAGGAGCCCATATTGGGAGCAGTGNCAACCCCAGAAACATTCAAGGTCAAGCTGGTCAGGATGTTGAACAACCTGATCTAGTTGAAGATGTCCCTGCCCACTGCAGGAGGGTTGGAACTAAATGACCTTTAAAGGTCCCTTCCAACCCAAAGCATTCTATGATTCTATGAAGTGACTTGATCTGGAAATAAATGCAGATTTATTAGGGAGAAAAGGAAGGAGAGAACAGAAGTTATCTGATCTATGACACTGTGAACATAAAATGTTGGAAACAGTAGGAAAGTTAAGGTAAGATAACTCCAGGGATACATTTTGGTGNTGCACCTGGGCTGGGACAATCCCTAGCACAAATACAGGCTGTGAGGAGAATGAATTAAAAACAGCCCTGTGGAAAAGGATNCTCCAGGGATACATTTTGGTGAAAAACAAAACCAAAACCAACAAGCCAACGAAACCTCTAACACCAAAAATCCCTTAAACCTGCAGCTGAAACTAATGACACATTAGGTAAAAACATCTAAGAAAAGGACTAGTTGAACAACATGCATTTTGGTAGACTGGTACATTATAGGAAGAGCATATCCAAGTCCTGAAACTCTTTCATTTTTTTTCTGTATAATCTTCTACCAGTCCCTAGATATCTGTTTTCTGTAATCACTCCACAGGACTCACACAAAATTAATTTTGCCTCTTTCTTCTATTCTTTCTGCTCATACCATTGCTATGGAAGGTTCTGTTCTAGAGGTCCTTAGGTTTATGCTGAGTTTATGCAGTTATGGTTCTGACATAAATACAAGATAGTGAAAACATTGTAAAAGTATTTACAAGTAGAAGAGGAGTGGCCTTACATAGTAAAGTGTAAATATTGCTTGTGTAAGACAACATCTCAAGAATCTTGTATCTCAAGAAATGTGATTCAGATGCCTTAACACGGGCATCTAGTTTCATTTTGAATGACATCCTTTGACATATCTTCCAGTTCAGTGTGGGTGTCTGAGATCTTGGGTGTCTGTGATGGATGTGCTTGACCCCTTAATCAAACTAACAGTAGTTAGGTCCAGACTCCAAAGGAGTTAAAGCCCTAAGCTGTATCCAGGACAAGAACTCCTCTAGTTCCAATTTGTTCTCTGAAAACCCACAAAGGAGCAGACTGACACACTGAGCGTTGGTGTATATGAGCTTGGAAGACTGATCATGCAATTAACACATGAATAGCAGGTGGTATTTCCAAGACTAATTTATCAAGGAACAAAGAATATCCAGTGGTGTCCAGTGATAGGACAAGGGGCAATGGCCACAAACTGGTAAACAGGAGGTTCAACCTAAACTTAAGGAAGCACTTCTTTACTCTGAGGGTAACAGAGCACTGGAACAGGTTGCCCAAAGAGGTTGTGGAATCTCCATCTCTGGAGACATTTAAAAACCAACTGGATGCGTTCCTGTGTGATCTACTCTAGGATCCTGCTTTAGCAGGGAGGTTGGACTAGATGATTTTCAGAGGTCCCTTTCAATGCCTATCACTACCACTCTATAAAAGTTGTGGGTACAAGAAGTCTTATGCATACCTTTCCCATTACATGTAAATTGACTACAAGCCAACCACTTTATTTCATAAATATGACAGCTTACTGAGCTTTCTTTTTGTTTTCCCTGCTAGGCAGCCTGGTTTCATGGCAGTGATCTCCCCTTGACCTGGGACACCTCTCAAGATTGCTGCTCAAGGCAGAGAGACCTTTTACCAGTGGAAGATCTTTGGTAAGTAACAGATATCACATATAACCTTGAAGTATGATAAATTTTGATTTGTGCCTTGATAATATATATTGTACTTCTCCTTAGCTTTACAAACCTAGTAAATAGCACAAATGCTTAACAATGTTTCCAGAGTTTTTCCTGACCTGTGTTGTTAGTTAGATATAGATAAATATTGTTTAGATCTGCTCAAAATTAATTGATAACTATTTTTTCTTGTTGTTTAAAGCAAATCTTAAAAATAAAAATATTATAAGGAAATCATTATTCATATGCTTAGATTCCTAAAGTCCATACTGAAACTTAAGAAAAAACAGCTAATCATTCTTTTCATGCCATAACGACAATTAAATTTTTCTAACAGGAAATAAGAATCAAGTTCCTGTAATGAACTGACCAAAATGATTCCTGAAAGTATTATGTGCTCTCTAATGTATGTTCATTGAAGTGATTTCTGAGAAAGTGCAATAATGTCTGAAAAAAACTATATGATCTAATGTATGCAAAAATCGTGAATATTTTTTTAAAACAAGAAATTAAGTAAAAACATTTCCAGATTTATAAAGTATTTTAGAACAGCAGTATGATTTTATAGAATAAAAGACTCTCTTGTCTTATTTCTCTAGAGGGATCGTCATCGCTATATAAACTTATTATTGATTTGCATACAATATCTTCAAAATCTTGCTATGTGTTAGTTTGCTATAAAACCAGACCTAATTCAATAAACTGTATGACTGACACAAAAGCCTAATTGCAGGCAACTGCATTAAACCATGTTAATCTAGAAGCAGTTGAAAGCCCATGGGGTCTCTGAGATGCCCAAGGTGGTGTGAGAACACACAGGACCTACAGAAGAGCTGCAGTGGCTGCTGGCGAGCAGAATATTCTGCAGCACCTTAAAGAGTATTAGATGACTATGCGTAGGCAACAGAATCAAACCACTGGTATCTAACTTAGGATGAGATGAATTATTCTTTAGGCAACACTGACTACTCTGATTAGATTTTCATTGACTATAGTCTAAACTCAGTCACCAGACTGACATAGAAACAACTGGGTATAGACAGAAAAATAAAGTTACTGCTGAGCTGAATCCCACCCCTTAGGCTCATTTCATTTGTTTATGTTCAGGCAATTGAAAAAAGCCCCCTGCTTCTTTTGCTCTCATTTTCATCAATAATCTTATACTATGTTTAGAAATACTTGGCATGGAATAGCAAGGAACTTTTGGAACCATAAACACTCACTTTATTATATAAATAAATCTCTGAGAAAGAGATTTTTAAGGATACAAACAAAGAGTAGATGGATTTAAATAATCAGTTTTAATCATGACTTAAACAATCAGTTGCAATCTTTTGTTTTGGGTCTTTTCCTATAAAAAAATGAGTTTCACTAGTTAGTAATCATTAAGGCATTCAGCAAAACAAAGCTTTTACAGTAAATTTGCTGCTTCTTTTTTGCTATATTTGTAGGTACTTTTTCTACCTGTCGAGAACTAGGGAATTTAATCAAAATATGATAATTATATATGCATCTTTTGAAAACTATTTATGAAAAAGCAGGCAGAACTTTTGTTTAATAGGCTGTTTATTTACTTGTGCAAGGCTTGCTGAGACTGTAAATTGGAATTCCAACAGAAATGTAGAAAAAGAGCTTTTGAAATGGTTAATTAAAAGTTTTCTTTTTAAAACTATTCAAATTTTAAAATCTACCTTACATACACATTTTATTTTTATACTCTTTCATTTGAAAATAATAACTTACAAAGTATGGCTGGTGTCATATATTTTAATACATATAACTATTTCTGCTTTTTATCCAGTGTGAACTCGTACCACTTCATGGTCTATTTCCCATTAATGTTTACTGGAAGGCAGGCACTCAGATGCCATTGCTGCCTTTGAAAATCATTCCTCAACCCTTTTCTACAGGAAGAAAAAATGCAGTCAGCTTGTTTTCTTTTTTGTGAAAGCTAAGTTTATAAATATTGTCTAGCCGCAATCCAGAGCATATCATAATTTGAAAATACTGTACAATTCCATTCTAGTTATCTGTTAGGGTTTTAAGGAGAAAATATTTTGGCAGAAGTGGTAAATATATTGTCATAAACTTCTCAGAAAATTATATCACCTATCTGTGTGATCTGACAACTAAGAACAATCAGTTCAAATCAAGACAAGCCACATGTTGACATGATGCCAAGAAAAACTTACAAGCAGCAAATACATATACCCCCAGATATTTCAGAGATGCAAATGGTTCAGATGGCCTAATTTTAATTACTGAACTCTACAGGGGTATGTCTTTCAAAACGTATGTTTTAGGCAGTACACCTTAATTTTTCAGTAGCTTGTCATATGAATGGGAATCTTTGACATGACAACAAGAACAAATCAAACCGAAACAAAACAGCAACAAAAAACAAAGATATTAAAATGGGACAAAATTAAGCTATAAGTTTTGAAGAGGTATAATACAGCGAGATCTAATACCAGAACCATTCATGGAACATTTTAGAATTATAGAATCATTACAGTTGGAAA
>VYZX01028839.1:2446-15619 GCA_013401335.1 Brachypteracias leptosomus | reverse complement strand
CTTTAAGAGAAACCTGCTCAATTTTAGAGAAGCCACAAACTCTCCGGAACCAGGGTAAAAGTGGTGAATGCAGCAGCAGCCGCTGCTCGTTCGCTCTTCATCTCTCGTAATGTTTCTCAGATCAACCGCCATAGGGTAGCCATTTTTGTGGCTTCTTTCGAACCTCGGCTAACATACTCCCCGAGATGCTTGCCAAAATCTTCCCCGGTGCTTNCCAGGTGCTTAGCTCAAAAGCCTTTGCAACACTGAGGATCAGACCTTTCTCTTTAGCCCACTGCAATAACCGCTTCAAGTCATTGCCATCATAAGATAAACCTTTCTCAGAAAGAATATGTTGGAGGAGCTTACCGACCGCCTGCTCTTCTTTGCCAAGCGTAGTCTTCCATCCCCCTGACTGCTCACTTGTCCTGGGTGAGATTCCGCTCAGCACGTGCGCTTTTTCCAGTCGTTGGGACAACGGCTGCTTCGGTCGGCTTTCCCTCTACCCTCTCCTTCCAGCTGTTTTCATACGCTTCTGCGAAGCAACAGCAAGAGGGTCCCTGTTCGGGCGCCACTTACAGGAGATCAATGGACAATACATACACAGACTAATGTAATCCAAGCATTACCATGTATTACTGCAGACAGTCCTTTTTATCCCTAAGGTTACATATTGTGTACTTCATTTATTGGCTAAGCATATTACTAGCATACTCTCTATTGGTTAATAGCTTTTGCATACTTCTGCTCACGGTTAGGAAAACATCCCTATCTTGTGGTTGCATGTTCGTCCTTGTACTTGTTTATCTCTCATTTTCATGGGCATGGTTTCAAATTGTCAAGGTCAAAAATATTATTGAGGCCTGCAGTCCAGCTGCAAACCTTCACAGAAAGGCATATTGAACTCTGTGTTCTTCTACTATTTACAGAAGCTGAAATATTATCATGGTATGTTTACAAGTAATATCCCATTTAATTTCATTTATACTACTAAGAAGAACTTGGGAAGTATTTTCCCATCTTCAGAAATCACAAGTATTATGTAAACATTCCTTAGTTGGGAATGATTGGTGTATTTTTTCTGTGAAGGCTGAGGTAGGTTTTCAGATCATCTCTTGTGATTTTAATAAGTAATTTTCAAATAAGCTGTAGTATCAGTGTCCCATGTGACATCTAGATACCTAGATTCTTCTTCCTTATATTCTTTTGATCTAAACAAGGACCTTTGTGCCAGAATCTTGACATTTTTTCCATTTCTATCAACAGATCTAATAAGAGATACTACTTCTTCTCACAAGACTTCTTTTAGTGTCTAGCTTGTCTTTGTGCAGCATCATCAAAAATCTGAATTTAATATATTATAATTCATTGTGTCCAGAAGCATATACGTAAATGTCAATGCTGAAGCTTAACCTTTCTCTATTATTGTCAACTATATGTTGGCATCTGTCTTTCTTGTTTTATTTTCTGAGAAAATGTAAATGGTTTAGCCCTCTTGGCAGGGAATTTCAGCATACATAATAGAAGACAGAGACAATAAGGCACAGTGCTCCTGTAGTGGCTAACAGAAGTAGCAGACAGCTCAAAGCTTCATGCTTATCTGCTGCTTTCATTCAGGAACCAAAGTGATGTTTCCTTCTGTTCCCAACTGATAACAAGTGCAAAATACAGGCAAAAAAAACTGCTTTGGGCCCACTACATCCCTATCAGAAAAGAGAAAAACAAGTTGCTGGGCTGAGTGTCAAGAAGGTGGTGTAAGCATTCATAGGTTTGCTAAGACTTAAATGTGTAGATTTGGAGGCTAAGGGAAAGGGAAATGAAGTTCTAGGAAACAAGAGGAGGAAAGAAGCCAAAAAAGGACATAGGAAAAGACTAAGTACATTGTAAAAAAAAACATAATAATTTAAGAAGAAAAGAGATTCTGAGAGAAAGAAGTTAGTTGCTTCACTGGAATGGAAAATGTTATTACAATAACTTATCAAAAGAAAATATTAATTAGTTGCAAATTCAACTTGTGAGGGTATAAACAACAAAGAGAGTTTACAGATAAAGCACTTCAGAGACATTTCATTCTTTCTTCTGTACTCCACCCATTTGTCTTTCCAGTCTAAACATATCAGAAAGATAAGCTTAGATTCACCTGTTTGCTTATTTTGGAAAAATATTATGTGTTTGTCGTGAAGTGCTCTTGAAATTCTCCCTGTGAAAAAAAAAAAGAAACTCAAAAACATTTAACAGCTGGAAAAAAGTTCTAGTTCAGTTCTATTCTAGATAGCTATTCATGTTCAAATCTGTAGACCTACTGAATTAAATTTGTCTGTCCCTAAGAGGATTTATGTGTATGAATAACATCCCCTAAAGCTTGAACTGAAGGAAAGAGTAGAAAAAGACTTCTGAGAGTGCAAATTTTCTAATTATGTCAGTCTGCTACTGCAGAGTGTTCATGGAATTATATTAACTTCCTGTGTCTGAGATGAGGAATTTTATTCTTTCTTAGAATTAGAACACAGTAGAAAGAACTTTCAGGTCTTAGAAAATTACAACATTTTAATTTTATGGGATTATTTTAGTTCTTTATAAGGAGTGAATCCTTGACCAGCTAGAGGACAGGAGAAGTGTTATTGAAATATTTCAGTGGTTGGATCACAATTATTTTTCTGAAGAAATAAAGATGTACTATTTACCTTCAAGGAAACAGCACTAAATACATAAAGTAACATTAGTACATAACACAGTTTAGTTCTCCTAGATGGTTACACTGTAAATGAAAAGTCACAAATTTTTCAGATGTGCAATGCCTCTCCAACCAATGTTTGTATACAACATTAAGGAACTATACTGTTAGTCATTCTTCTTGTCTGGACTTATTATAACCAATCATTGATTCATAAGTTGTATACCCTGTAAGGCAAGGGATGTTGATGGATAAAGATCTCAAACTTTAATAAACCAGCTATGATTTTCTGAACATTGCTATCCTGTCCACAGTACTGGAATAGAATATAAACTCACTATAAAGTTGTTTTAAGCAATGAGTTTGTGAAAAACTATTCCTTCTCTAGAAATCCATCCATTATGTTGTAATGCAGCTGAGAGCTGTAACATGATGGTTTATCTTTATGTTTGTTTAATGTTCTTTTAGTTGAAAAACAGATATATCATGTGGTCAAGAAGGCAAAATAAAGTTACTGAATATTTTAATGTTACAGACACAATGAATGACATTTTTTCCCCTCTGTGTTTTTCCACATATCACACACAGAAACACACAGAATGACGGGGGTTGGAAGGGACCTCTGGAGAACATCTAGTCCAATCCCCCTGCCAGAGCAGGTTCATCTAGATCAGGTTGCATAGAATGACATCAGGATAGGTTTCGAATGTCTCCAGATACGGAGGCTCCACTACATCTCTGGGAAGCCTGTTCCAGGGCTCTGCCACCCTCGAAGTAAAGAAGTTCCTCCTCATATTTAGATGAAACTTCCTATGTTCAAGTTTGTGCCCATTACCTCTTGTCCTGTCACTGGGCACCACTGAAAAAAGGCTGGCCCCAGCCTTTAAGTATTTATAAGTATTGATAAGATCCCCCCTCAATCTTNGGTACACTTCATCTAGATCATTGATTTAATGTATTGAACAGGACTGGAGCCAGTACTGACCCCTAGAGAACACCACTTGTTACAGACCTCTGACTAGACTCCATGCCACTGATCACAACCTTATGAGCTCTGTCAATGAGTTTTCAATCCACTTCACTATCCATTCATCTAACCCATACTTCCTATCTTGCCTATGAGGATTCTGTGGGAGACAATACTGAAAACCTTGCTGAAGTTAAGGTACATGATGCCCACTGCCCTCCCCTCATGTATCCATCCAGTCATGCCCTTGTAAGAGGCTATCAGATTAGTCAGACATGACTTTCCCTTGGTGAATTCATGTTGGCTGTTTCTGATAATCTACTTTTCCTCCATGTGCTTGGAAATGAGCTATTCCATCACTTTTCCAGCAATGGAAGAGAGCCTGACTGGCCTGTAGTTTCCTAAGTCCTCCTTTTTGTNTATTCCTCCCCAGGTGCCGTACCTTACACTTGCCTTTGTTGAACTTCGTAAGGTTACCCTGAACTCCATCCAACTCTCCAGACTGTTCAGGTCACATTGGATGGCACACAGCCTTCTGGTGTGTCTGCCACGCCTCCCAGTTTTGTGTTATCAGCAAATGTGCCAAGGGTACACTTCATCTAGATCATTGATTTAATGTATTGAACAGGACTGGAGCCAGTACTGACCCCTAGAGAACACCACTTGTTACAGACCTCTGACTAGACTCCATGCCACTGATCACAACCTTATGAGCTCTGTCAATGAGTTTTCAATCCACTTCACTATCCATTCATCTAACCCATACTTCCTATCTTGCCTATGAGGATTCTGTGGGAGACAATACTGAAAACCTTGCTGAAGTTAAGGTACATGATGCCCACTGCCCTCCCCTCATGTATCCATCCAGTCATGCCCTTGTAAGAGGCTATCAGATTAGTCAGACATGACTTTCCCTTGGTGAATTCATGTTGGCTGTTTCTGATAATCTACTTTTCCTCCATGTGCTTGGAAATGAGCTATTCCATCACTTTTCCAGCAATGGAAGAGAGCCTGACTGGCCTGTAGTTTCCTAAGTCCTCCTTTTTGTCCTTTTTTGAAGACTGGAGTGACGCTGGCTTTCCTTCAGTCCTCAGGCACCTCATCTATTCTGCAGAATCTTTCAAAGATGATGGAGGGTAGCTCAGCAACGACTTCTGTAAGCTCCCTCAGCACTCATGGGTGCATCCCTTTAGGACCCATGGAGTTGTGGATAAACAGTATATATAATAAATACAATATATATTGATTTCTAACTTGGTACTCCTCAACCAAGGGAAGTCTTCCTTCCTCCAGGCTTTCTGTTTTACCTCCAGGGTTTGGGATTCCTGAGGGCCAGCCTGAGCAGTAAAAACTAAAGCAAAGAAGGTATTCAGTATGCATATATACATGTTTGTCCTTTCCAAGTGGTATGGAAACTATGAATCTCAGTTCAGATCTCAGATATTTAAGAAATGCTCAGTTTTGTATTACGTCATTGTCATGTCCCACCTATGAGATAAGGAGAGATGACTCAGATTCACCGATTCCCTTTATTAAAATACAAGACAAACAATGCCTGAAGTCTATGAACNGCCTATGAGGATTCTGTGGGAGACAATACTGAAAACCTTGCTGAAGTTAAGGTACATGATGCCCACTGCCCTCCCCTCATGTATCCATCCAGTCATGCCCTTGTAAGAGGCTATCAGATTAGTCAGACATGACTTTCCCTTGGTGAATTCATGTTGGCTGTTTCTGATAATCTACTTTTCCTCCATGTGCTTGGAAATGAGCTATTCCATCACTTTTCCAGCAATGGAAGAGAGCCTGACTGGCCTGTAGTTTCCTAAGTCCTCCTTTTTGTCCTTTTTTGAAGACTGGAGTGACGCTGGCTTTCCTTCAGTCCTCAGGCACCTCATCTATTCTGCAGAATCTTTCAAAGATGATGGAGGGTAGCTCAGCAACGACTTCTGTAAGCTCCCTCAGCACTCATGGGTGCATCCCTTTAGGACCCATGGAGTTGTGGATAAACAGTATATATAATAAATACAATATATATTGATTTCTAACTTGGTACTCCTCAACCAAGGGAAGTCTTCCTTCCTCCAGGCTTTCTGTTTTACCTCCAGGGTTTGGGATTCCTGAGGGCCAGCCTGAGCAGTAAAAACTAAAGCAAAGAAGGTATTCAGTATGCATATATACATGTTTGTCCTTTCCAAGTGGTATGGAAACTATGAATCTCAGTTCAGATCTCAGATATTTAAGAAATGCTCAGTTTTGTATTACGTCATTGTCATGTCCCACCTATGAGATAAGGAGAGATGACTCAGATTCACCGATTCCCTTTATTAAAATACAAGACAAACAATGCCTGAAGTCTATGAACAATCTTTATTTCACAACTGGGCTTGGTAGCAGATACTTAAATGATGGGGAGAAATGGGATTTAAGAGAAAGAAAGAGAGAGAGCAAGCACCAGTACGCTTTCCAGCATTGGTCCAGCCAATGGGGGTCTCTGATCTGTAGGAGCAGTCATCCAAAAAGTCCCACAGTATTGTGCAGCTTTTAGAGTGTCAGTCCACCCTGCATGTCCTAGGAGGGTTCTCTTCACACATAGTATGATTTGGGAGAAAGAAAATATGTTGTGGCTAGCATGTTCACCTCAATGCTTATCTCTGTATGCATGAATGTTCCCCCTTTTACGCATTTTATGCTTAATGAGGCAAAGTTCATATTTTGGCCACCTAAAGGGCCAGGACAGGGCCACCTCATCTCTGCAGGGCTCCTTCCCCCTGCCACAATGGGTACAGTTGCCATGGTAACTGTTCCTCCTGAATGTTTGAGGAAAAACAGCTGGTCATAGAGTTCCTTACAATCATTAATATCATTAACATTTATCATTACCTTGTCTGCTCTGCTTATCTCTCCATTCCAGCAGTCCGGTTGTGTGACTCATTCTACAAAGTCTCACTAATACTAATGACATCATATTTCTGAGAACTAATCAATACTTCTCATACTGCTTGTGTTGGTGTACAAGCATTTCATACACGCTCCTAAGCCCTCCATGCTCCCAGGAGCAGTGTAAATGTTCCCACTAGCGTTGCCACTCTCAGGCAATGCTATGCCAACCATTGGTTTGCTTACTGCAATCCTATAAATATCCTCTTTCTCCCTCAATTCTAATTTAAAGTTCTCTTGATCAGCCTAAAGATGTATTTTCCCTATAAAGACAGGTAGATCCCATCAGGCCCCAGCACTTTGTTTTCCTGAGTCCTTCTTTTCACCTCTTTTTGTAGATTAATATAATATTTGTCACTTTTTTATTTGGTTGGAACTTCTTTTTATCTTCANCCTTATGAGCTCTGTCAATGAGTTTTCAATCCACTTCACTATCCATTCATCTAACCCATACTTCCTATCTTGCCTATGAGGATTCTGTGGGAGACAATACTGAAAACCTTGCTGAAGTTAAGGTACATGATGCCCACTGCCCTCCCCTCATGTATCCATCCAGTCATGCCCTTGTAAGAGGCTATCAGATTAGTCAGACATGACTTTCCCTTGGTGAATTCATGTTGGCTGTTTCTGATAATCTACTTTTCCTCCATGTGCTTGGAAATGAGCTATTCCATCACTTTTCCAGCAATGGAAGAGAGCCTGACTGGCCTGTAGTTTCCTAAGTCCTCCTTTTTGTCCTTTTTTGAAGACTGGAGTGACGCTGGCTTTCCTTCAGTCCTCAGGCACCTCATCTATTCTGCAGAATCTTTCAAAGATGATGGAGGGTAGCTCAGCAACGACTTCTGTAAGCTCC
Source organism: Brachypteracias leptosomus (assembly GCA_013401335.1). Classification (NCBI taxonomy): domain Eukaryota; kingdom Metazoa; phylum Chordata; class Aves; order Coraciiformes; family Brachypteraciidae; genus Brachypteracias; species Brachypteracias leptosomus. The sequence continues at coordinate 8,206 of VYZX01028839.1, read as the reverse complement.
CTCAGCACTCATGGGTGCATCCCTTTAGGACCCATGGAGTTGTGGATAAACAGTATATATAATAAATACAATATATATTGATTTCTAACTTGGTACTCCTCAACCAAGGGAAGTCTTCCTTCCTCCAGGCTTTCTGTTTTACCTCCAGGGTTTGGGATTCCTGAGGGCCAGCCTGAGCAGTAAAAACTAAAGCAAAGAAGGTATTCAGTATGCATATATACATGTTTGTCCTTTCCAAGTGGTATGGAAACTATGAATCTCAGTTCAGATCTCAGATATTTAAGAAATGCTCAGTTTTGTATTACGTCATTGTCATGTCCCACCTATGAGATAAGGAGAGATGACTCAGATTCACCGATTCCCTTTATTAAAATACAAGACAAACAATGCCTGAAGTCTATGAACAATCTTTATTTCACAACTGGGCTTGGTAGCAGATACTTAAATGATGGGGAGAAATGGGATTTAAGAGAAAGAAAGAGAGAGAGCAAGCACCAGTACGCTTTCCAGCATTGGTCCAGCCAATGGGGGTCTCTGATCTGTAGGAGCAGTCATCCAAAAAGTCCCACAGTATTGTGCAGCTTTTAGAGTGTCAGTCCACCCTGCATGTCCTAGGAGGGTTCTCTTCACACATAGTATGATTTGGGAGAAAGAAAATATGTTGTGGCTAGCATGTTCACCTCAATGCTTATCTCTGTATGCATGAATGTTCCCCCTTTTACGCATTTTATGCTTAATGAGGCAAAGTTCATATTTTGGCCACCTAAAGGGCCAGGACAGGGCCACCTCATCTCTGCAGGGCTCCTTCCCCCTGCCACAATGGGTACAGTTGCCATGGTAACTGTTCCTCCTGAATGTTTGAGGAAAAACAGCTGGTCATAGAGTTCCTTACAATCATTAATATCATTAACATTTATCATTACCTTGTCTGCTCTGCTTATCTCTCCATTCCAGCAGTCCGGTTGTGTGACTCATTCTACAAAGTCTCACTAATACTAATGACATCATATTTCTGAGAACTAATCAATACTTCTCATACTGCTTGTGTTGGTGTACAAGCATTTCATACACGCTCCTAAGCCCTCCATGCTCCCAGGAGCAGTGTAAATGTTCCCACTAGCGTTGCCACTCTCAGGCAATGCTATGCCAACCATTGGTTTGCTTACTGCAATCCTATAAATATCCTCTTTCTCCCTCAATTCTAATTTAAAGTTCTCTTGATCAGCCTAAAGATGTATTTTCCCTATAAAGACAGGTAGATCCCATCAGGCCCCAGCACTTTGTTTTCCTGAGTCCTTCTTTTCACCTCTTTTTGTAGATTAATATAATATTTGTCACTTTTTTATTTGGTTGGAACTTCTTTTTATCTTCATGACCTTTCAAAGGTGATAGAGAGCAATTTAAAATTGAAGTACTTTTTCATTAACCTTCTGTTTTAAAAAAAATAGTTTGTCATAATTTTAAAGACTATAGTCCATAATAAGGTGAAAAAATTTTGAGAAAATAAATAACACCCTAAGATCAAAATAAATATGAATCTTAATTCATATTCAATGTAGATACCTACATTAAATTACATTGCCCTGAAACACTCTATTTTCTTCTGCAGGATTTTCTGATTTTACTTTCTTCAGTATCAGCATTTAAAAATGTGTATCTTATATGAATAAATATTTTTCTAAAAAATTTAACAGTTACAAATGCATAACAGTAAATTTTAGAAGAAATTTTTTATCACAAAACCCAATATTCTTTAGGGTATTTATTTATATACATATTCAAGGAGAACTCAGATGGTATAGTAGGTTATGCTTCCATCCTTTGTTTAAACATTCTGATGAACCCTTAATGTGACAGGCAAAGATAATGTAATGGATGTCTTATTGCACTTGGAAGATCATGAAAAAAAGTAACTGACATAACATTTCGTTTCAGGTGGGAGTAAAAAGCAACTGCTTTCCTGGCCCTTTGCAACCTAGTTAAGAATTTGACTGACAGAATGTTGGCACCAGCTGTAGGAGAGCAGACCAGCCTCAACTTCAAGTAAGTGAAGTCTTACACATTTAGAGGTTCATTTCAGGCTAAATTTACAAAGCCTGCTGATTTCTAACAACAAACATAAATTAAAAATGCAGTTTCTAAGACACTGTAGAGCACTTTGGTTTCTCATGTTGTGGAATTTAATTTATCATTTAAATATATGTTTAAATCAGTATGTAACTTCATTTCTTCATAATGTTATTTTACAAACTTAATGGCATCACATTCTGATTCCTCTTCCTTTCTAGACAATTGAAAGCACTCTCTTAAAGTAATGACAAATTGTTATGAAACATAAATACGAAATATGAACATATATGTATATATTAAATGATCAAGAAAATATAGATAAATAGTAATCTGTTTGATTTAGAAGACAAACTGGTGAAAAAAATGTAAGGAACAATACTTGAGTGCTAATTAAACAGACCTTCCTTCCTATTTCATTTTTCATGGAAGAGAATTGTGGATGAAGGATAGAGTCAGAAACCTTGGTTGTCCAAAGATGGCTTCTAAGGGAGTGCTACAAGTTATCCTTCATGTGCTATGAGAGAGGGTGACAGCAGTACTAAAGCCACAAAGTATAAGAGCTATACACATACATAAAAAACCTGCAAAAAACTTCTTAATAGAAATATGTGGAAGCCACCAACTGTATTAAAGCATACTTCACATCTGTGTAATCTTAGTTTTTTTATTATTTATGAACTCCGTTATCTAAGTTCAACTTAAAATATTTTATTTTCCCTGATATTCTTTCCTGGTAAAAATACAAAAAAATCTACTTTTCTGTAGCTAGTAGGAGCTCACAGAGAAGATCAATTTTTTTTAAGGATGGTTTTAAGTTTGTCAGATCTGCTTTTTACTCACAGTTTAATACAGTGTAGTTTCTCAGTGAAAGTCTACTTTCCTCTTTGAACAACTGCTAAGAAACCTGGAGAACACTAGCCTGGGAACATGTGAAAAGCAGGAGAGGGAGAAAGAGAAGAAGAAAGAAAGAGAGGTAGTGAGGGTGGAATATCAATAAAAGATGCATATGTATTAGGAAGACAGGCAAGTTATGATATTGTAAAAATAAATTTAATATCTAAAGACATGCAAATGTCACCATAAAGTAAACTATTAGCTCACGTTATTACAATGCCTGATGTTTTTGAAATTGCTCAAAATGTTTATTTCCAGAGCTCTTTGTATTGAGACAGTGTAAGAGAGAAGCCAAATTCTTCTTAGTGGCTACGTTAATCTTGGATCACCAAATGTTTTACTGATTATTAGAAATGCTGGTAAATTGAATGGATTGTCTTTTTGTCCACTGCTAGCCTAACAAACCTAGGCTATGACTCATAAAAAGTATTTGCTACATAAAATAAAAGAACTAGGACTCTTCACGGGTTCTCAAATGTTTTGAATAAAATACATTCTGTCTCATGAGTTCTTTTTAGATCAGGCATAGAGGGGAAAGAAAATGTAGCATATTCTTGATTCACACTGAGAATAATGTTTAAGTCAGAAGTTATTTTTCTTTTAAGTTTCAACTAGCGATTTCACTCTATGAGTGTTTGATGTGTGACTCAAAATTTTCTGGAGGATTGAGAGCATTCCTTCAGCAATTTGGTGATTGACAGCTGCATTTAGGAAACCCTTCTATTAATTATAGGCAGGTTATTTTCTCCAAATTTCTATTACACATTGAAAGCAAAATACCTGCTGCCTAAAGGGAATTTATTAGTGGTTACTGATAAAGATGGAGCCCAGAGATGCTTTAAATAAAAAGAAACCTGAGACTTCAAGAAGGGGAGTTCTTTGGTATTAGACAATTGCTAGTGGGAGAAAACAACTAACATGCAAGATCCCACTATGACATTTTAGATAAAATATGAGTAACTGCAAAGTCTGAATGAAATAAAGAGAACACACCTTGAGCCTTTCTAAATCTTAATTCTGATATGACTTTCTATGGCATCCTAGGGGAAACTAGAAAGGGAAAAGGTCTTTGAGTTATCTTCTAAAAGTAGTGCTCTTTTTGTGGAAAGACCTCTGTTAAAAGCTCCATTCACCACTGCTTACGTTGAATGCAGGCCTTTTGAGATAAGTAGCCTGTAGCAGGCAGAAAGAGCTGAAAAACAGACAAAAGTCATCAGGTTTCTTGGGATGAACTAACAGGAAGTAACACTAAAAAACACAGATGACAGCAAGTGCCATCCTATACCGTATTTGTACACAGTATGCAGTAGAGCTGCTTTGATTTCTGCATGAAATATAGAACAGCTCCTAAGTGTTAACAATAATTCCAAGGTTTTTTTATATCTTTGTCAACATCCAATCATGAATGAAATACACATCTAGAGGGGATAAATCTCAGGCAGGAGATGTCAGGCTAGAAAATAATTATCTTGCTAGCCATGCTGAGTCTAAAGAGGATGCCTGTGGCTATTGCCTAGGTATCCTGGAGATTGATAGGCTTGCGTAATATACATAGATTTTCCAGTTGTCAACTTACTGGGTTTTGTTAACTTTTGCAGTTGCTTGCGCATAGAGGTTTTTCATGTTAAAAGTGAAGCATTAGAGACAATTAATTTTTTGTGTTTTCTGGCACAAATAGGATTTTTAGAAGGCAACCTTGAATTTACTAAACCTGGAAAGGTTTACTACTGACAGCACTTTGTGGAAGAATCTTTCTTTCAAATTCATGGTCTTATTGTCTCCATGGCTGGAGCATTACTTTTTCTTTCTTTTTTGAGATGGATGGGGGGTTCCCTGACCCAGGGAAGCCTGAGGGAAGAAGGAGACACCTGACAGGAGTCAGCATCTCTCATGGGTGAAGCTGAGAGAGTGATATGGCTGGGGGTGTTGATGGGGAAGCCGCGGGAGATTTAAACGCGGCAAAATGGTAAGTGGCACTCAGACTGCGAACAGTGAGACAGTGGCCACCTCACTTGTTGGCACATGGGAGAACATGAAAAGAAAGAAGCCAGGAGGAATCACTGACAGGTGGTCTGCTCCAAAATGATCTCTATCCAACAGAAGAAGACCATGCTCCTGCCACCAATCAAAATGGATGTGGGAACCCAGACAGAGCTCCCACATAAGAATGTGGCTGTGCAGGTGACAGGCTGCAGGGAATGACACAGCCTCTCACTGATCTCAGGGGGCAGCTCTGAGTATGGCTGTGTGAGCATATATATGATCTGCTCAGCTGAGCAGCACAGCCACAAGACTAGGTTGTAAGGATACAAGCTGAAGTAGAAAGGCTCAGGGAGGCTGAAATGGAGATAGACTGGTGTAGCAAGGCTCTGCGCTCCGTGCAACCGCCAAATAACACCCAGGATCAAGGGACCCCTGTATCCTGCCCCTCTCAGATGGGAAACAGAAGCCTAAGTAAAAGGAGTGAGTGGAGGGAAGTTCATGGCCATGGCAGAAGGCAAGCACCCCCCTTGCTCCCCTCACCCCCCCAGGTGCCTCTGAGAAATAGATATAAGGCCCTCCTGGAAGACAGTCAGTCTAATAGGGATATAGATGATAGGCAACCTATTCCAGAGGTCTTATCACAACCAGATAGGCCTTCCAGCAATATGACAACCTCTTCCACAAAGAAGAAAAGGGTTCTAGTTGTTGGAGACTCACTCCTGAAGTGAACTTAGGGCCCAATATGCAGAGTTGACCCTTATCACAGGGAAGTCTGCAGTCTACCTGGAGCCCGAATCAGGGATATCACTAGGA
>VYZX01028838.1:70245-174799 GCA_013401335.1 Brachypteracias leptosomus | reverse complement strand
TTGACCCTAAACCTCGACAGCACCAAGCCTGGAAATTTAGAAAAGAGCCAAGGTTTAGGGAATATTTTCCAAAGTATTTGGGTCATCACAAGTTCAAATATTCTCAAATGAAACTGTAAACTTGTAAAAAATGTGGTGTAGGGGAAGGGGACAGTTTTGTAACAGTGAAAAGTACAGGTTAAAGACCATGGCCGTTGCCATGAACAGGAATATGACCTTTTAGAAGGTACTTAGACAAAAGAGCGATTTTCATAGATCAGTGAGAAGTTTTACATCAGCAAAATTGAGAAAGCCTTGGAAAAAAATCTGCACTGCTAAAGTGCATTTGCTGTTTACAAAATACGCCTAATCTTAGTGAGTGGGAGCAGTCAATGTTGTACATAATGATGAAGAGTAAGAAGAGATACTATTTTTTTTTCACAATGCTCCTACCACTGTGTTAAAAGAAAATATGAACCTTACAGAAGGAAGTGAGCTAAACAAAGAATATGAATATATTCTTTTTTACTTGCTTGCAGAAAAGTGTGGGTTTTAGTACCACATTATTTAAGGTAGTTTTATATAGTATGCATACTGAGTACCTGATGTATGCAGTTTATATCTGTAAAATATTATCAGCTGTAACATTTTCATCACAGTCCTGTGTTTGAAATCTTTGAAGTTTGGTAAAAATAAAACTGTGGGGAGTGGAACTGCCCAGCCCATATCTTTCTTCCTCTTTCTCTGGGGAATATCCTCTTTCTTCTCCCTCCTCTTGCTTTTGGTGATGTAATAACTGTGCACTTTGTCAAGTCCAGCAGAGCCCCAGGGAAAGTTTGTCATTCAAATCCACAAAAAGCCTCACCTTTGTAGGAGACTGTGTTAAGTCACTTGTTGCTTGCAAGTCCAGTGAAGAGCATAGTGATCATAGTAGTTGTTTATGTGGTGTTAGGAGCACACCAAGATGCAAGAACTGGGCAAAAGGTTTGCAGACTTTCGTTGTGAGTAGATAGGGCTGTTTGTAAGGAACATCCCAAACTGTCATCAAATACCGAATACTATGGGAAATGGTTAGGAAGGATGGGTTACGTAGTGGAGGTGAAGACAGGCACGCCTCTCCTGGAGGTCAGAGTGGATCTTTGGAGGTAGATATGACTTGGGTGTTTGTGAGCCATCCTGATGGAAGGCTAGAAGAAAAAGCCAGTCTGGTGTAAGACTCAGGCAGAAGTTGCTTTAGTTCCATTTTCATTTGATAAATCCCCTCTGCAGGGGCAGAGGCTACCTGTGGACAACATCATTTGTCTCTCCTGCTCCCTCCTTATGGCACGCTGTAGATATTGTCTCTTCTGTTACAGGCATTCAGCTCCCTGTGAGGCTGGGGAAGCGTCTGGGCATGGAGTTAAAGACTCCTGGAACAGACACTCTGTGGGCACTAGTAGAGAAAAAGCTTTGCTGTAAGGCTTCCTGCAGTTTTAGGTTAGAGTGTTGGTGGTGGGTCCCATGTCCTCTTCTCACTTTGTATGTGTCAATATAGTTCTTTGGGAGGAAGGCAAATCTGCAGAGAAAAAGGGGATGGACAACTGACTCAGCTGTGTCTGTGGCCCTTGCTAGCCATGTGTAGATAGCTAGAATGGTTCAGGACTTCTGCCCATCTCCTGATGCTTGCCCATTTTGAAGGTGCCTGGGCTTGGGACCATCAGATGTATAGTTTTGTGTCCATGACATTGGTGACCTTTGTCCTATAGCAGGTTGGAAGTGGTGCCTGGTGATAGAGTTAAAGAGCTTATTTATTAAAGTGTGTTTTGGGGATATTGGTACGTGACTCATTTGTCTATCGGCCTCCTAGGCACAGCTGTGGAGCCCATCTCTGTGGCACAGAACAGCCAGTTCTCCTTTGCCAGACGTTGCTGTAATTGTGTTGTATTTTTTGTACAAACACCCATTAGCATAGTATCTGAACACCTGTGAAGAGTTGCTGCACCAAGATGTGGCCAGGTTTGGAGACACAGACACTCATGAATATCACATTCTACCTCTTTAATTGCCACCCCATGCAAATTTTTTTGGGGGAGATAAATCGAGGTGCATGATTCATTAAACAAAATGCTCAGTACAAGGAAGGCAGGAGTGGACAAGTGGAGACAGGACTTCCAAACACTTTGGGAACAGCTCTCTTTACAGCAGCCTAGAGAGGACTGAAGCTTTCTTTGAGGTTGATTCTATGTTTCCTCTTCCACATTTTACTGAAGGATCTGAAGCAGCAAACTTCAATGTTTTTGAAGTAGGTCCCACCACCTTCCTCACTGTGCCAAACCTACCCACCTTTGGTCTCCCTGTCCTTGCTGTGCAACCCCCTACAACTGCTGCTGCCCTATTCCCTCCTTAGGCTTCTGCTTTCTTGCCCAGCCCTGCTGCTAGGTGCAGCCAAGAAAATGGGCACCCCAGCTTGAGCCCTGTTGTACCTCCTCATGCCTCACTTCTGGTTTTAGCTTATGTGACCTTGGACATCTGCCTATTAAAAAGAGAGAGACTTCCTGTAGCTCCCAGCAAATTTCAGAGATACCTAAAAATCACAGGGAGGACTTCTAAGATTGTAGGGATGTGGGAATGAGAAACAAATCATAGAATCGTAGAATGGTTTGGGTTGGAAGGGGTCTTAAAGATCATCTAGTTCCAACCCCCCTGCTATGGGCAAGCACCCCTCCCACTAGACCAGGTTGCACAAGGCCCCATCCAACCTGGTTATTGAACATATCCAGTGTTGGAAATGTTTAACTTTGTTATCTAAATAACTGTTTACAAACAGGAGAAACTTGTCTCTTCTGATAGTAAGTTGTCTGTACATGAGCAATGAGAACCTCACCAAGCCAAACCTTTTTGGTTGAGCGTAGCTCAGCAGAGCAACAACGCTGCCTGTGAGACATCCTGAGAGGCCTTCTCTGTCCCCCTGTTCTCTTGACTGCAAAATGTGGGTGATGGTGTCTGGCCACATTTGCATCAGGCAGCGGAGACCCACTGACTAACAGTAGCCAGAAAAACCATATGTGAAGCCTAAACAACTTTGGCATTCACACTGCTTCAATCTTGTGGTTTTTCCCAAAGTGCATTTTCAACTAGTCTTAAGCTGCTTGCAGCTTTTGTTTGTGTTTGGCAAATAACTGCAGCTAAACTAATAAATCAGAAATTAAATATTTCATATGGAAGTATTGAAAGAACCAGTGTGTGATGGTGCTCCTCCCTGTAGTTAGCTGCTGAGAGCACTGCTAGGTGAGGCACAAGACCCAGCTTCAAATCTCCTCTATATTTAGATGCAGAATCTGGATTTAAAAGTCTTCTGTGCTGCAGAATGGCTGTGTCAATTGACTGGGGGCCATTTTGTGATGGGTCTTTCTGCTTTTTCTAGCTAAGGTCCTTGTGGAAGTGGGTGCAGTCACTAGGGGCCAATCTATCACCAATCTGAAAAATGACAAGCCCGTCTCTGGTGTGCTGGAACAGCTGCCACTGGGCAGCCATGCCATTGCAAAACACTCTGTTCAGGTGCATATACCTTACTCATAAGTAGATGTTCCTTTTCCTCTAATTACCTCTGTGCTGCTGTTACTCCTAAGCACCTTGGAGCACTATTAAGTAGTAATAACTACCGATAGGTGTGGGAGAAATTGAGGTTAATATGTAGCTCATTAAGAGAGCTCCAGGAGGACAGGAAGGGGGTTTTGTCTTATACAATGCATAAGGCTCCTGTGGATGTGTCTTAATGCAGGCTACTAGTATAAGAGGTTTATACTCAGAAGACAAGTGATTTGGTTCCTGGGTATTGGGCTCTATCAGGTCAGGGAGTGGGAGAGCAATACTTACAAGTTGAGCCTCTCTGTTCTGTTTTATTTTTTTATTTATTTTGGTTTGGTTTTTATCCAGAAGTAATTCCAAATTTATACCTTTGGTCTGCCTGGGGGTATGTGGAAATAAACTGGAGTGGTCAAGGTGGGCCATATCACTCCAACTTGCTTTGAGTACTATGTCAGAGATCTCTTTCCTATACTGTAAGGAGTCTTGTGTCTCCCCGTTATGCTGAAGCAGTGAAATGAAAAGCTGAGTGAGCTGCCCCTCTGCACAATGCAGTTGCATGCAGAATGGTTTCTGGGTAAGAGCACAGCAGGACAGTTATGCTTGCCACCTGGAGCTCTTGTTTTGCTGCAGTGCTTGTAGTTACCCTGCAGTGATTCTCCTTTAGCTGGGGTGGAGCCTGCAAGTGCCGTGGTCTGTGCCATAGGGCAAGAGGCTGCTTTCATGAGAAGCAGAGGCCAGAAAAATAGTATTTTGGCACCTGGATTCCAGTTGTAGGCCATGTCCTGTTAGTGTTTTGTTGCCCTCTGGCTACTAGCACAGTGAATTTAACTGTACCCAGGTCAAGACCAGGGCAAAGAACGCAGAAGCTGTTTGGGTTGCAGTACTGGGTACTATGCCTCAAAAGCCAGGCATCCAAACCCATCTGTAACTGTGGTATTCTACAGCTCTAGCTACCCTGTGCAGCTGCTTGGAAAAGGACACTTTGGAAAGGTTTTCTTGCAAGGACATCTGGGATTACTTAATACATACTAGTTATATTTGCCCAAGTGTTGTGGCTGACCATAAAAAGTGAGCGGAACAACATCAGAAAGCTCCTGCAGTTCTGTTTTAGTACTAGCAGTGCTGCTCACCATGGCTACCATCCTGGTCTTCCCCTCCACGCTTTTAGTGTTTGCACTCTGAGGTGAACAGCACCCCAGCTGTCCTCCTCAGGTCAATCGACCCTGAACTAGCTGGTTCAGAGTGAAAATCTTGTACAGAGAGGGCTATCTGTAGCTGTCTCATGGGTCAGCAGCTCAGTCTAAGACCAGACCCCTCTGAAGGGCATAGGCTTGAAAATGGGGAATTAAATGCAAGCTCTTAGCTTTGCAGCTGCAGTAGATGGTGGGTTCCATAGGAAGCTAGCAACTAAGTGGTGAATTAATGAGCTATGATAATGCATTTCTTGTAACTAAGTCTAAATGGAGCTGCTGATGGTTTTTGCACCAGCTGGAGTGGTCACACTCTTCCTTAGCAGTTTTTACCTCTTTCTGCTTTTTTTCCTTAATGATGATGAGGGCCTTAGTTGTGTGATCTTCCACAACTGTGAAAGTGGCCTTGTGTGCTGCTTGAAGCCTGGGTCTCTAACACCACTTCTGAAGGCTACTGTGCGTGGCCTTCTGGTGCTCCCTCCTTGTGTAAAGTGTGATTGTGCATGCATCAACCTATGAGGGTAGCACAGGTGATGCATGCCCAACCATAGCTTCTTAAGGTGTAACTTTAGGACTTCCTGGCTGCACACCCAATCCTTCTCCTCCTCCTTTTGCCCTACCCTGAGAAGAACACGCTCTGATACTGCTATCTGTCCATGTGATGTTCTTGCTGGAACTTGCTCTAGTCTGTGGCCTTAAAAAATAGGAAGAATGTAACCTGTTATCACTGTGCTGTGGCAAGAACACAGTTGTATTCATGTAGAACTGTTGCAGTCTGTTTGTAAGACATGATATAATTGAAAAGTCTGGCACATTTCCCACAGCAAACATTGTTAATCCCCACTAGCTAGGATTAGTCACCACTTCTTACAAGCCTTGACACAAAGCTAGCAAGTTATTCACTTAATCTGCACTTACAGGATAAAAATTGCATCCTATGGGAAATTAGGTAGCGTCTTCTTCCTCTCCTCTTGTACAGTGATGCATTGTGTCTCTTACACCTGAAAGTGGAAGGAAAAAATGCAATAACCTGAGACTGATGTTAGCAGACATCTGCTATCACAATGCAACTGGATCAGCAGGGAAATTTAGGACAAAATAGCTTTCAGAAACCAGGCAGTGAATATAAACAGCATCTTTGTGTTCTTCATGGCACTGGAAAATTTTCCTGTTACACAACAATAAGTACTAGAGGCCTCACAGCTGCAAGACTCTTCCAAGCTCCCTTTTCCTTTTTACTCTGGGTTTTTATCTTGTGTGATCTCAAGCTGTATCTGCAAGTAATATCATTGGAGTCAGTTGGCATATTTCCCATGAAACCACTGAGATGAAGGTCTTTCAGGCTCTGAACATTTGCAGAGTCCAAAGTGCAGCTCCAAGTTTCCTCATGGACACTCTACATAACTGGAAGGTCTTACCAAGTAGGTGAACTGAGATCCCATTTTTCTGGCAAAATAGCTGAGTGGATCTGGAAACACCAGATTTCCAGCTGTTGGGCAATCTACTCAGGGAAGCTGACTTGAAGCAGAACACCAAGGAAGCTCGGAGACTTCAGCTCAGCAGTCCTGCCAGGGAGTTTCTTCCAAGCCTGCACACTGCAAGTGTCTAGTGTAACCAAGACCACCAGTGGGCACAAGCAGGGAAAGAAGGAGCCTTCTGTCTGGGGAGCTCTTTATTTGTGAGGAACCTTGATATTTTCTGATTTCAGTGTGATTTCATCAAAAACCTTAAAAAAAATAATTATTACCTAAGCATTCCCTTAGATGCTTAACTCTTCTTATGGTTTTGACCAACTTAAATTTTATCTTAGGTCATGGGATAAGTAATTACATAAATGAATGGATATTTCTTTACCTTGTTGATTTATTTCATTGGACTGAGTTGTGTCTTAAGGCATTATAAGATTAAATTTCACTCCCAGTCAGTGGAGTTGTAAGTCTTAAGCAAGGCGCTTTTGATCAGAGAGAGCTCATGCTAAGAGCTCTTTCTGTTTTGAAAATCCATCTAGTCATTTATCCACATCACTGTGTGACTAAGTTTCCGTAAATCTGATAATGAATTATGTTCCTCTCTTGCCCCATCCAAAAAATTCTCCTGGTGACGAGCCCTGACTCCCTGGCATCTTGTCTGAGTGGATACCAGCTGCCAGGCAACGTCTGGCTTGGGTATCATAGCAAGTAGAGGTTTTCACTTCCAGTGATGTTTGTGTCTTATCCTTGCCCTTTGCTTTGTGGTGTTTGTTGTCTGTCAAGGAAGAGTTAGGATTCATTTATATCTCATTGTTAGCAGGCTAAAATAGTTCTACGCATGATGTTGTAGTTACAGCAGGCTGAGCAGTAAAATTGTTTTAACACTGAGTCCAGCAGTAAAGCAGAGTTTTAATCTCTTACTTGTTTCTACTGATCCTGGATGTGGTAAGGATGATTGTCACGCTCAGTATCTGTTTAGTAACTCTACTACCTGTATTATGGATTTTTAAATGCTTCTTTATTGTTTCCATCATATTTCTTCAAGAAAAGTCAGTAACCACAGGAAGAAAGTGCTCAGCTCATCTTGTCTTTGCCAACACTGGAACCAGCTTGTCCCTGTAGTCCTTTCTCGAGCGGTGTCCTGGCCCCACGTTCAGGGTGGCCGAGCAGAAGGGTATCCATCCCTGCTGACACCTCATCGGTGAGGTCTAAAAGCGGTAATGTTTCCCCCCAGAGTGTGTCTTTTGTATCTAATAGCATTGGTAGGACTCTTAGAGAAAATAGTGTTCAGGCTGCTTTTGTAAACTGACACTACCCTACAGCTCCTGGAGGCAAACACTGGTGTTTCTTTGGTGCCTGGAGATGATTGGAGGGAGGTTACAGGCCAGTTGAGATAAATTGCTGAGTCAATTGGAAATTGCCAGCAGTACTTTTCTCCCCTTCTGCCCCCATTTAGAATTTACACAAGAAGGTCATGTTACTGTTGTTTCCCTTTCTACATTCTCTGTCAGACAAGGTCATTTTTGAAGCCAATGACCAGTTAAGCTTTAATTCTGCAACTGTGGAAAATTATTATCAAAGGGGACAAGCTTCAAAGTAGATGATTAACTGGCACATCCGATGACTGGTTACATTTTAACAGGCTCCTTTTACACAACTCCCTTCAGCTGTAGCAAACTTGAACTCATATGAAAATGAATTTCCCATGAGATTTAACGGGGTGGCTCTCCCTTACAAGGTAGCTAAAGCATCCAGGCCTGGCTCAATAAATCAATGGAAAGAGAAAGGGCACAGTCTCCACATAACAAACTCCTGGAACCTTTCCCTGGAAGCCCGGATGTTGTCCCAGCACCCAGTTCCTTGTTACTGCTGGTAGAATTTACTTTATTTTCTGTTGCTAGGATTATGAGAAGCATAGTCTAAATTGTCCTGAGATAGGTACAACCTCTCGGTCCCTAACTAGTGAAAGCATCAAGGTGGATTAAAGCCAACCCCACTCCTTTGTTGGCTCAGGCTTTGGAGTAGCTAACACCCAGGCCAGGTTTCCGTGAGAAGTATTTCATTAAGGAGGGAAACACTGAGAAATAAAACGATGCCAGGAGGAGCAAAATAAGGTCTGGGTTACAGCAGCATGACCTAAATTGATCCTTCTACTACTGCATTTTGGAAACGTGATTTTACCAAAAGACTTGGCCATTGTGATCTGAAAGATGCACTGAGGAACCTTAAGTCATCCAGCTCCAACCTGAAATGTAACAGTTTACCCCCTTGTTGAAAAAGCCACCTAAGACGACTTTTTGGGCACTGATCCTGTGCCGCTGCAACTGGCCTACGTACAGGTATCTAGCCTAGCTTCTGTACCACTGGCATGGATGTGTCTAGACTGGCTGTGGCTGTCCCAGTTTGACTTCACTCTAGGCCAAAGTCCATTTGGTTACACAAGAAATAAGCAGAATTTTCCTTGCTGGTGGTGCTGGGGAAGTGCAAGGCGCAGAGGCAGGTATTGCAGCCCTGTCCTTGGCATTGTTCCCCAGAATCAATTATCTTGTCTTCCCTGAGTGACCCCTTCCAGTTTGCATTCAGCTGAGGGCAGAAGTTGGCCTTTACTTTGGTTTATTTACAGCAGCTTAATTTTTGTTGTTTCCACTATTAGCAATAAGGAATGAATTCTGTTCTTGGCTTAATCAGGGTAAATGCGAGCAGGCTCACGTCTGTGCACTCAGAGGCTGTTTTTAAAAGCTGGTTGATATCAGTGTTATGGTGTAAAGCTGATAAATCTTTAAAGAGACTGTCACAGGTCTGCCTGTAGAGGCCTGACATTAGCTTCTACTGACAATGACAGAAACTGGTGGTGTTTTTCTCTGTGGTATCAAAGAAGGATATCTAAAATTCACCTCTGCCTAATGGGCTAATCTCCTAAAGTCCTTCTGAATGGCTTCTGAGGCAGGCTGGAGCAGAGCAGGCATTCATGTTTGTCCACAGGCTGTATCTGTCATCCCCTTCCCCTTGAACAACTTTGAGTCAAAGCTTTGACAGTGTTGTATACACAGCTCATTCAGAAAGAGCAAACTGGTCTCTGCTGGACAGCTGTTAATTGAGACCTGCAGAGTTGAAAGCCTCTGGCAATCAAAAATCTGGTTATAAGGCGTTTTTCCTTTTTTCTTTCTAACCACATGAATAGAAACTGGGGTTCTCACTTATTGACATGATCCCCATTCCTAGGCCTTATAATGAAATCTCTAACATTCAGTCATGGGACCAGAGGAGGAGCCAGCACCAGCAAATACCTTGTTCCTGTTGGAGGTGGTGTCCTTGTCCTAGTGGAGACAGGCTCAGGTGTGGGACCTGGGTGGTTACGCTCCAACTGGAAGTTCACTACCCTCATTGGTTGCTGTTCCAATTGTGTAACTGTGAGAAGTTGTCCAGGATGATAAACTGGGTTTTGTGCCTGGTAAAACTTGTCCACGAAATGCAAGATGTTAGAAATAGTGAAACAGATACACATCTTTAATAATGCCAGCAAGGCAAGGTTTCTGGAAAGAATATTTTGGAATAAACCAGCTGCCACAGCTGGAAATACAGCTGACAAGAAAAGAGAAGCTGCTGAAGTTTAGTTTAGTAAAGTCCTTGGAGCACTCTGGCTGCAGCCACACTGCTGTAACAGCAGTAGCACAGGCATTTACTAACCTCTTTCTCTGTAACTCCACTGGGATACATTAGTCCCTAGTTTTCCTGCTGTCACCAGCCTTCTGCCTTTCAAAATGCAGAATGTTCATATAAAGACATTTGAAAAAAATAATCCAGAACTAATTTTACATGGCAGGTGTTACTGTCAAATTTAGGAAGGTGGCCAAAAGGCTAATAGAACAGTTGAACACAAGCATTTTTCAGTGCCAGGTGATCTGCTGTGACCTGGAGTGTTATTTTCATGGCAGCCTTTTCTACATCTGAACAAGAGAGAGGATTCAGCAAGGTACACAGGGGAATGTCAGTGGGACAGTGGTGGCCCCAAGCCCCGGTGATCAGGTGCTTGGGTAGTTTTAAACTCTGCTTTGCCACAATGGTTATCTAGGTCCCTTCTTTTGTTGTTCCTGACTGCACTGTAAGTTCTCCTTGCTGGAAGCAAGAACCATTATAACAAATAGGGGACTAGATTTGGTGTATTTGTGTGATAAGCAATACCTTTGAGACTTCTCCATCCAGCTTAGTTAAGATATTACACCAACTGATGGTGCCCAAGACTGCAGAAAGCTGGCAGCTGGCATTCCCAAATGGGAACTGGTAAAACTTGTCCAAGAATGCTACAAGTTTAATAGCAATTGGTCCTGTCCCCAACTGCTATGAACTGAACCTCTGCTGGCATCAGTGGATTGTGCTGATTTGAATGAATTCAGCATCTGAAAGTAAAATTTTTCCTGAAAACCCATGTTAGGAGGTGCTGCAGTTAACATGTGACTGTATCTCATTCTTTAATATAAATGCAGAGTTGATGGCTCTAAAATGCACAAGTGACTAAATCATATAGCAACAGCAGCACGCAATTATCAGCTTCTCTGTGGTTACTGTACACTCAGCCTGGTGGGTCTAGGGGCTCATGGCTTAGCAGGAGCTACCCTAGGAGCAGGAAAAGCCCATGCTTTGCCAGAAAGTGAGGTCTGGAAAACAGCAACCTTTTTCTCTCAACCACAACGGACCACAGCCGGGTGTTGGGAATGCACATTTATCGCATGCAGCATCTGCTGAAGATGTACAACATAGCTCTGGCTGTTCAGTTATTCATGATCCTAAGTGTATTTTCTTTGTGGAGTGAGTGAGTCCTGGGCCTCAGAATCAAGCTCTAAGGTACTTACAGCATCACTGTCACCACCACCCTTGCAGCTTATGCTCATGCACTGTCTCAGGACAAGGGGAGAAGAGACACTGGAAGCACTGGCTTTCCTTTAGGGTGCTTAACCTAGTTTGGATCAAAGACCTCCATGGTGCCAGGGAGTTGCTCTTGCTGCATGAGCAGATATCTCATAGCACTGGGCCTTGTTATTACGAGCTGGAGTCCAGTTCCTTGTCCTTGCTGCTTGAAGCCTGTTTAGAAAACTCCCAGCCCTTGAAGGTGTTTTATATATGAGAGTTGACTCACCCACACCTAAAGGCAGTGGATTGAAACCTGAGAATTTGTCTAGAAAGACAAAACAAAAACAATGAGGCAGTTGGTGATGGTTTAAAGAGGTAGCTTTGAAGATAGGATTTTGTCTTTTAAAAATGTGTGTGGAGAGAAGGAAGTGAATAACTATGAAGGACAAATGTAAGGAGAAGCCTGTAGCATTTGTATCTGCAGTCCTTCCATTTTTTTTGCTTCATTATCTTTTGGGAAGGTGGTGGAGAAATACAGAAACCAAATAGTTGTATGCTTTTAAAGTATTTTAAACTTTAGCTTGAAGTTTGGGAGAGCCCTGTATTGGCCTTAAGCCACATGCTTTGGTTTGTTTTTTCTTGGGGGGTGGTAAAGAAGGGTAATTTTCTATCTTCCTTTTTTTTTTTTCTTGCTGAGGTAAGACTTGTTGGAAAAATTCATCCAAGATGAAACTCCCTTGGGCTTGACATAGTTACACTGGGAATAAATGCTCTTTGTGGTGTACAGGGCATTGGGCAAAATATATCACAGGCCCTTTGCAGCGATCTCTCTGTTATGTCTAGCCTACCACACAGGGATTTCACAATTATCGCAGAACATAACTCAGTGCTGAAGCGATCCAACAAAATTTATTATATAAATCTTTACAAAGACAAGGGACAAAATGGACGATGGTGCACTTGGGAGTCTGAATGCTTAGTATAGAGAGCATATGGTTTATCTCCATTGAACAAAGTTCTGCAACAAAACCTGTACGTATCAGCACAAACACCAGCAGAGGTACAGGAGCCCTCTATGTCTTGGCCAGCAATCTCCGTAGTTCAGGCAGCATTTTCCTTTAACCTTCTCATGACAAGCATATCCTGACTTGCTGTTAGTGCTGTAGGGATATCTGGTTTTAAAACTCTCATTTGCTAACAGACAGTGACACTGTTTGAGGTTGGCTTGAGTGTTAGCTCTCCAAATTTGTTCTTTGAAAAGAATAAACCAATATGGTTAGTTTGGAGTTGAACAAAATAGTTTTTCTCTTTTTAAATGGCCATTACTGTGAGAGCAACTTCTTGCCCTGTTCTCTGGAAGGCAATCTTGGGGTCACCATGACGTCCAAGGCAGGACTTGGGTTGTTCTACTGTAAGTCAGGCTTGGTGCATGGTGAAAAGAAGCCCGTTTTTCCATTTGGAAGAAGGGTGGTATTGTCAGTAATGGATTTGAGGCCATCTCTTCTCTATCTGTCCATTGGTTGGTTGGGCAAGTGGAAAATACTGGCAGGGTCATTTACCTTGCCCTCTGAGATACATGTATTTTGCCTTGGTATTTCCATGATGCCAGACAAATTCTTCTTATCAAACAAAACATGCCAAGCTGAAATTCAGTGAATATAAAAACTCCTGTTAATACACAGAGAGTGCCCTTATACATTTGAATATCAACTTATCACCTAGTTAGTGATAAGGCACAAAAGGGCAACTCTGACAAAGGAAATAAGAGGAGATTGCTATGCCACTGAATTAAATACTATCTTGTGTAAACCAGACAGGATGTGAGTCCTGAACCTCCATGTTCAACCAAACTACAGCTTTTTCAAAGCAGATCCAACAGCACTACAAAATGCCTTTTTTCATTTCCCTTAGACAGAACACTTGTAGAAATGAGAATGGCAATGAACAGGCCACCCAATCAGTCTGCTGCTAGATCAGACCTGGTAGGAAGCTCAACTTCCAGCTGGCTTGTTACAATGGCCAAAAGAGGTGAGACCAAAGTCCATTTCTCAAATTCCAGCTGTACCAGACCCAGGAGGCCAGTTCAGAACAATTCCTTCCTGAACTCACTTCTCTTTTCCATCAGACAGTCATTTAATGGTTTCCAGCACCAGAGACCGTATCCAATGGACTTTTTCTCTGTGAATTTGTCTAAGTTGATGCAAAACCAAGTTCTGGCTTCCACAACTGCTAGTGGCATGTGGTTGCACAATACCACCATATGTGAAAACATACACTGTTAGTTAAACTGCAGATATTGCTCCTTGTGGAGCAAACCACACCCCAAGACCTTGTTTGTAACAAGATGGGAGGGACCACGTTTGAAGACTGTTTCATGGCAACTGAAATCATAATTAGCACAGCTATCTTCATGTGCTGCAAGATAATTTCTCTTCCGGAGGGTGTGGATGTTAAGGTATATGTAAATAATCAGTTAAAATAAAGGGCTCACTACTGGTTTGCTCTCCAGCTGTGATTTGGTAGACAGATTTGGATAACATATATTCCTGAGCTGTCATTGAAAAATAAAAAAAAAAAAGGCAAAGGGGTTTTGGAAGAGGATCTTCTGCTGCTTTCTGGTTCATGCATCATCCTTTTTGAAGGGAAAAAAGTCACAACTGTGTGACTTCTTGAGCTGCGCATAAACTAAGCAACTAGTTCAGTGCAGGGGAAGGCAATTGTACAGTCCTTCAGTTCTGAAGCATGGCTGAGAGCAAAAGTGAGTGACAGCACAGCAACCTTTATGGTATTAGCTATAATTATAGGCTGCCGCTCTTTGTCAAAACAGGAGAAAAACTCAAACATTTACTATTGGGGATTAATGGAGAAGCAAGAGCTTCTTCTGAGAGTGTGTGTGCAGAGGGTGGTCCCAGTCCTACACTCTTAAACAGACTGATCTGAAAGGTGTCAGCACCTGCTCCTGCTTTTTGTCAATAGATGCAAGAGACACAGCAATCATGTAGAAAGGTCCAGAGCTGACAACACACCACGGCTGACTTTGGAGCTTTTTGTATTTTTAGCCTTGCTGGTGGTGGAGATACCGAAAGCAGAATGATTTCAGCTCCCTTGGAGTGAGAAATGGTTCACAGTCTGTAAAAATAAAGCTTGATGCAAGCAGACCTGTATCCCCTGAAATGTGGACTAGAGCTCTTGAGTTTTTAAAAGGACCTTTCTTCCCCAGTTCTTTAGAGAGGACTTGCTGTTTTTTATGGTTAGCATGGATCACCTGTTTCTGGATAGCTCTCATGAAGGGCATTTTTTGGGAGCGCTCTCTTCTGCTCTGGCCTGTCATTGAAGCTGAGCATTAGGAGATTCTAAACTTGGATCTAATTTGGCATCCTCAATAGCGATGTGAATTGTTTTATTCTCCACTTCAGCCAGATGTTGATTCTTTCAATAAAGGAGCCTATAGTAGTTAATGCTTCACTCTGACTGTTCTCTGATGTGTAATCAGAGAGGCAGCATGAGCTTGTGATACCAGAGTGTCTTGTCTCTGGCCGTCTGCTCTGGGTGCTTTTTGAGGCAGAAAGAATATCTATTTTCAGACAAGTGGCACTTGGTTTCAGGGGGAGAATCTGGATCTTTAGCAAAAGGTTTTACATAGACTTAAAGAAGGGGGAGGGAGCATGAGTGGGGAAAAAATATTTTAGTAATGTTTGTGGTTTACAAGGTTTTACAAGATTTCAACAAATGGCATATGCATACATACAAAGGCATCTGTAGAAACAACCTTCTTTTAATTAATTAATTACTTGCACTATATAAAAGGACATTCACAGATGCGCTACAAGCACATGATTTTAGCACAAAAGGCTGGTACTGAATCTCCACAACTTTGAAAGTTGTTAGTCCTACCCAAACCCTTTTCCTTGTAACCACATGTTTTATGCAAGACTGCTCTTCTGGGGCTCCATCTGCACAGCAGGACTGAGGTGAAGGCCTGGGGCTTGCCCTGAGATCTGCTGAGGTGAGATGCGATGTGGGATGAAGTTCTCTCACACAGGTTTTGCATCCTCGTGTGAACACCATGAAATGGGTGAAGCAGCTCATTGCAATTTCATATGCAGTGAAGTCCATGCTCCTGTGAAATCAAGGTGGTTTGCATGTTTGGTGCCTGCGCCGCAGCACAGAGCTGCTTTGTGCATGTTCATGTGCAAGGCAGATGAAATGACTCAGCTCAAGGAACTGAAATAATGATTCAACTGAAAGTTTAAACAAAAGTTGCAGGATGGCAAAAAAGCCTTGTGTGGACTTTCCACTGTTCCAACAACTACTTATGACCTTTCATAGAGTCAGATAAGTGGCTTTATCAGATGAAAACCTGAAGCAGGAACCCAGCTTGTTAACAGAATCACTTCGGTTGCAAGTGACATTTCTTTCCTTCCCTTTACAAGCTTGATTGCCACATTTTAAATGGCAACATTTATTCTGAGAAGAGTTGACTGAGAGTGTAGCCACATCGTTGATTTATGCACTAGATACTGTCAAATTGTATTTGTGTTAAGGAATGAGCCGTAAGCAGCGAACTGGAAACTGTGGCTTAAAAGGTGACTATCCTCTGGATATCTAGGTTCAGATCTTAGGTCACAGCTTAAAATGAATGTTAACAACTCCTAGAGTCTACAGGAGTGTGGGGAGTTTTTGTCTGGGGGATTGTTTGTTGTTTTTTTCTTTCTTTTCTTTTTAAATTCAGTCAAGTAAATCAATGCACAGTTGGCACTGTTGAAAATAAGACAGAGACTGGCTAATAAGTCAGGTCAGACTTGAGGTGCATCTGCAGAGCAGCATGCAACCATATATAGGAGGTTTGGTTTATCAGTTGACTTATTAGACTTATTTGTTTATCTTGGACTTTGAACAACCTGATCTAGTTGAAGATATCCCTGTCTGTGGCAGGAGGGTGGGACTAGATGATCTTTAAAGGTCCCTTCTAACTCAAACCATTCTATGATTCCTCTCCATGACAGGTACAGCTCCATAAGAAGGAGGACAATGCCAACACATGGAGCACTTTTAGATTCTTCAGAACTGATCCAGTCTTTTCCAAAAATCCCAAACTTTCCCAGGTGATCAGATTATATTTCCTCTCTTCTGCCTCATTTAGAGAAGGAAAAACTTAAACTATGCAAAAAGGAATAAGGAGAGCAGGGAAAATGGCAGCCCATTACAATTGTGCACCTCGTGGTGCTCCCCAATCACGAATCTTGTTCCAGATCATACGGATGTGGGCATTTCTCTGTGAAATGGTTATCTAGTTTGGGTGGCATAGGAGAGGGGGTTAGACTGTAAAAAGCATCTCTTTTCTTAGATATAATCTCAGAAATAGCTCAAAAATCCAGCTTGAGGTAATTGCCTGTTTTGGAAAATTGCAACACAAAGAGCTAAAACTTAGCCAAGCTGCACGCAGTAGAGAACAGAGCTGGATGCTGAAAGGTCCTGGGCAGGCTGTACCAGGAGTAGAGTAACACAATCTGTAACATAAAGTATATATTATGTAAACATAACATTTACTGGAGTGTGAAGTGTAGCTGAGAGTGTGTGATAGGTAGAGAGAGAACATTAAGCAGTTTCTGCTGTGTTTACTCTGGAGAAATTGTAAGTGGATGTTTGAGAGCCTGCTTCATGGCTGCCATTTAGTTTAGGAAACCAGGCAGATAAATATTGCTGTAGAAAATGCTGAAATGCCAAGACCCTTAGACATTTAGGCAATGTTCTTCTGGGAACCTACAGAACACAGAAAAGCCATCAGATACCCAGATGTCTTCTTTACCTAAGAATATAACTCATCAGAGTCCTAGGAAAATCAAATCAAGCTGAGCATGTTGTTATTTAGGCTGTTTCTGCTCCACAAAGATGCCTTTAAAATGCAGTTACTTGGTTAAAATAATTTCTTCAATATTTTCAGTGTCTTCATGAACAGAAATCCATGGCCTCTTTTATTCCTCTGATCACTTCTGAGATACTTATTTCTTCAAGAGCAGGTTTTTCAGCACCATTTTGATTTCTCCTTTTGTCTCTTCTGACTGTAGACTCAGCAATGCTCCTGAGTATGTTAATTGAGGGGTATGTCTACAAGGAGATTCAGGACTATGATCCTCTAAACAAAGTTCTCCTGGGGCATCTACATGGAAAGGGAAGCTGGGAGTAGGAAAGGAAAGCTGGGTGGGTAGTGAGGTATTTAGGTTTCTGCAGGACCTCTTGGAGACAGAGCCAGGAAACATTGCCTGGCTCAGGCCAGTCCCATCAGCTCAAAAATGGTAGTTAGGATTGGTGCTACTACAAGGAAGGTGAAACATGCTGCGTTTTCTTTCATCTTACCGCCCAGTGAAAGCCCCTGCATGAAGCTGGGAACGCTTGCATGTCAATCATGGTAGTAAAGCATGTACATTGCTTTGGGTAGAGCCCTGTAATCAGCTTAGAGGAAAGAATTAACAAAACATCTTAAATATGTTCTAAGAATATTGTAGTCCTTAAACCTCCCCATAAATAAGAAATATTCAAATACTGCCACAAATAATTGCAAGAGTTGCAGAGTAGACACCAGACAAAGTATTGACATATCTTAGCAGTGTCTTGGCTCCCAACCAGTCCTAGAAATGCCCGTCTTCCCCTTCTGTTGTCCAGAAGCAGTTTGCATGTTGGGGAAGATGGTCCAGACCCTGTGGCATCCTCCTGAGTGATCACTTGATGTTCTTGGAGCCTAAATATCAAAAGATTTGGAATAAAATTTGGGACATTAAGTTAGATCTTGTTGCACGTTCAGTACCAAAACCACTGCCCGGCTCAGGCAATCTGCTGGATGGGTCTTCCCTGTCCCCAGCTGGGCAGAGCAGTGGTTGCACCTTTGCAGGATGCTGATATGGGCATAGCTTAGTGCTTTGTTGTTGCACAGAGAATAATCTAGATACGGGAGATTGAAATTGAGGAACCATCCAGGCTTCCACACTTCTGCTTCCCTGAAGCTGATTAGGTGGCTAGCGTGAAAGGTAGTAGTTATCCCATACGATGGCAATTAAAGTCATATCTATATGGTGCTCACATAACAAGCCAAAATAATTAGCACCATGCCTTCACAGCTTGGAGGGTAACTATGTAAGATGCTCTCAATAATGTGCTGATATTGTGATGACAAAAAACAGTGATGTGTTTTGTGGGAAGTCTCAGGCTGTCTGCTACTCAGCTTGGGCTCTTCTTTGTGATCACCCTTGTTGGTCTTTAGCTCTTGCTTTTCACTTTTTTGAGATTGTGTTACTATTATTGAGAAGACACTGATGTTGTGGATCCTTTTTAATTTGGACTTCTTCATTTTGCTTTTTGTTGTCTATGGAAACTGGTCTATTCTAACACTGTCGTGGCTGGGTCTCATTTTGAGTTGATGTTCAAACATACTCTACTGCCATATGAGGCCAGCTAGTGAGTATTTGCCAAACAGAAGCCGGGCAAGCCACAACGGGCTGCATTTGAATGAGTGAAGTAAAAATGGAAATTATGGGAGTGTAATTTTGAATGTCTCGGTGAGTCACAATCTTTGTGTTTGTTAGCAACAGAGAATGCCTTTTGGAGATTGTCTGGAAACTTGGGAATAATTGTATGGGGCACATCACATCACCTTTGCTCACACTGAGTAGACCCTTGCCCTGCTATGAGACTGCATCCCCCAACAAGAGTTGTGGTGACAGAGCGGAGTTCAGAAGCAGAGAAGGAGCATGTAGCCTGGGGCTTGAAACACAAAAATCAGAATACAGTTATGTTCCATTCTCTTCTCTAGGTAGGTCTGTGATATTTAAAGAGAAATCTGGAGATCTGGAAAAAGCTGTGCTTCAATATTGATCTGAAAGTAGTTGGGAAGAAGAGCCCTGTCCAAATGAAGGTAGCTTTGTGGTTTACGCTTTAATGATCATCTTATCTTAACAGGGAAGCGTAGCATCTGTATGGTGATTAATCTCTGACTCTCTTTGGTTACTGAATGTTATTCATTAAAAAAATGCTTTAAAGTAAACGTATTGTCCTGCCTTGGACAGATTCTGTCTGGGAACGGTTTCACTTGGAGACTCTTTTTCCCTGGCACTTTCTAGTGATGACTATATGGGAAATACCATTTTTGAAGTATTGGCTGGCAGATGTGATTTGTCATTTCTGCCTCCATACTGGCCTTCTGTGCAGATGCTCTGAGAAAACGCAATTGAGATACAGCCTTTGTGCCCCTCATTGCCATGTTTGCTTTGAGCATGGTCTTCAGAGGAACTTCTCAATAGCCACCAAGGACCATAATTTTTTTAACATCTGCATGGTGCTCTCACCCTTACAAAGCATTTGCAATTTTGTAAATAGTGAGACTTCTGGGAATGCAGAGAGTTTTCAATGACCTAATGAGGAAGGAAGACACTAACACCCTAGGTCTGATCCTGTAATTTTTGCTCATGATCAAAGAGTTCTGTTGACTTGGAGAAACCAGGAATGCTGCCATGACCAGGCCATGCTGCTAATAATACTCCTCTTGGATGTCACATTCCTTTTTGCAATGCAAGACTGAGAGTTTTAGTGAATTCTTTACAAGCTGGTTTGTAGTTTCAGTTAAGCAATGCATCCATTCTTGATTGAGTTTATTATGACATTTCCTAGGGACCAAATAAGAGTAGGGCTTAATCATGGTGGGCATCAGAGCTCCTGCCCCCTCATCAGCTTGTATCAGAAGAGGAGGGTAGGCAAGGTGGGGACAGGGCTGTCTGCAAGGTGTTTGGTTACAGACCTAGCCCTGTTCTCATTCAGCAATGCGTGTGCTTGAGCGGGGTGTGGAACAGCAGCGTGATTTCTGCACTCTGCTGTGTTGATGTGGGGGCTGCAGAGAGGAACACGGTGAAGTGTGTGAGAACATAATATACGTGGAGAGCAGAAGACTGTTCTGTTTGACCCTTCCCTTTCTTATCATTTTCTTTTTTGTTCTTTTTTTTCACCTCCTTTCATGCCTGTCACCTTTTTCTGATCTAGTTTCTTTTTGTGTCATCTTTGGAAATCAGCTGGGCTACTTTGGTGAAAAGGTTACTCTCAAGATGTGATGACTTAGAAACCAAAGCCAGTCCTGGTGAGTAGAGAGGTCAGATGTGGATGTGAAACTGGCTGGTGGCTCCTGGACTTACAGCCTTCCTGAAGCCTGGGGGAACCAGGAGGGCTGAGGCTGTTATGGGGCTGTAGTATTGTTCATAGCTAAGCTGATTCAATTTCTATAGAGTGAGCACTAAGGCACGCTGGCATGGTGCATGGGCCTTGTGTAGGATAGATGAGAGAAGCCCTGACTTGGGGAGAGCTGACCTGCTGAGCCCATGTGTAAATTTTTCACACGCACATACAAATCTGTGCTTGACTGCACTGTCTAGCTGGTGTGAGTCTGACTGAGCAGTAAGGAAGAAGCATCCACCAACTTTACAGAGTCTTCCCCATTCAAATGGGGCACAGTGGTGCACACCACAGTGTCACGCTGGGACGTGCTGCTCAGACATCTGTACTGCTCAGCATTGCATGAGCACCTGTGGGGTTAGTGAATTAGCCAACAGTCTCCAGGGGAGCTCATGTTCCCTTCATGGGACACAGTGACTAGTGAGACTTG
Organism: Brachypteracias leptosomus; assembly: GCA_013401335.1. NCBI lineage: Eukaryota > Metazoa > Chordata > Aves > Coraciiformes > Brachypteraciidae > Brachypteracias > Brachypteracias leptosomus. Next base: position 154,103 of record VYZX01028838.1, on the reverse strand, counting down.
GAACCTCATGCCTTGAGCGCTTTGGAGATTCTTCCTTTGGTAACTCAAGGTGATCCTAACAGCAGGTGCAGGGTCACTGTAAAAGGCTCATTTTGTAGAGTGCCACTTGCTGCTGCTCTCACTGTCCCCTGCCCAGGGGTTAGGCTGCCACTGTATTATCCACCCAACCAAGCCACCTTCTGCTTTAGAGGCATTTGAGTTCAGCTTCCTGGGCCAGAACTCGTGGCCTCAGAGGTGCAAAGGTTCAAATGTAGTAAACTCTGTCCTGATTTTGGCACTCATCCATAAGTGTATAAGGGCTTTTGATCTATAACCAAGTTATGCACGAGCGAGTGTTGCTAGCAGCCAGATCTGCACTTTACAACTCTTCAGGGACCTGTCCTCCACCTTTGTGTTTTACAGAGCCCTCCAGGCTTCACACCTTTCTCACCCCGCTAGCTGTGATTTACTCCTTCTGCCTTAAAACAGCCTTCTAGATCATGGATGTGCTGTGTGCTCTGCACATGGCTCTGGAGGTGCAGCTGGGGGAGGGGGGTTATTGTCTGCTTCCCTGCTGTTTCTGCTGTGGAAACACAGAAAGGACCTCCCTCGGGTAGTCTGACTACTGAGGAGTGTGCCCAGCTGCTGGGACATGGCTGTTGGGATCTATTCAGCAGTGCGGGTTATGTAGAAGTTGTATAGAGTACCCAGTGCTCTTATGCAGATGTTGGAGTCAAGATTTGTATGGAGGTGCATCTTAACTACAGATATGTTGTTTTATGAACTCTGCTGGAGTTTGGGAAGTTTGGTATCTTAGTATCCAGAAGGGGCTCAGACCATTTTTTTTAAAGAAACAACGGCCTTTTCTTCTTTCAATCTGCTGCTAATACTCTTGTAAACTAAAGAAAAAGGAATAAATTTGGAATGGCTCCAGTGGAGCTGATGGAAATGGGCAAATGCAAAGATGAAGTCAACAAAGTTGACCTTTGAGTCCAATATTAGACTTTGAGGGTCATCTTCTTCTGCGAGGTTTGAGGGAGATGGGTTTGCCTCTATTTCTGCCGAACTCCTACAGAGAAGATACCCATTTTCTTCCATTTTTATGGTGTCATCATACTGATTTAAATTGGAACAGCACGTGCCAAGAAGTTATCTTTCCATGGAGGACTTGTTAAAATGCTTTTTATGGAAGTTTTCCCTATGGTTAGAAAGCCTTTTAGGATTTTTCTTTCTAAAGAGCACAGTAAGTTACTGTGTGAGCCCCTCCACAGCCTGTGCCAATGCCAACCTGCCCATCTGAAGGTGGAAACCAGAGAGGCCAGCCAGCAGGTCCACTGAAGAACAGTGCCACCATGTTGGCTACTTGCAGCTGACCACTGCGGAAGATGACAGGGTGACACAATGACATGAGACTCATTTTCCAAGCTACTCCCTTTACATTATGGAAACTGTTGGCAAAGACTGAAAATTCAGCCCCTAAGAAAATAAAAGGGCAACAGTGGTTGGGCAGTGGGAGTAAGCACATGTGCATCAGTTAGCATGCTTTTAATGTGTTTTGTTTTGTTTTCTTTTCTTCTATCATGGTTTAGTTCTCTCATCTTGTGAACCTTTGGGAGGGAAGAATTGATTTAGGATCTAAAGGACATCCACTTCAGTGCTATCCAATATTCATGAGCTGCCTGGTTTTGGTGCAGATCTGGTGATGCAGCGCATGTGCCCGAAGAGATGGAACATCATGCCATGCTACGTACTTCAGCTGTCCAGGTAAGCAGCTCCCTTCAATCCACACCACAAGCCCTTACACTTCAGGGTAATAAAACAAGACATCCTCATAGGTGGTGATGCTTCATAAAGAAATTCTCAAGACCTGTGTGCACAGAAAATATTTGAGGCATTTGCAATGGAAATAAAGGGATAAAGACCTCTGAACCCAACTGGGAAGTCTGGCAGGAGGAGGGGGAGCAGAGGTCTGGCACATGGAAAGATACATGTTCTCCTACCTTGTGCTAGATCACATCATGTCAGCTCTGTAGTGGCAAAGCAGCCTTGCTCTTGAAGGCTGGGCTGTCAAGAGCTCACTTTCTCAAACAGATGAAGATCTTTTTCATGGAGTAAGCCAAACTCCTGCATGTGACCTTTGTTTCAGTTTCAGGGGGGAAAAAAAGCTATTTTGAAATGCTGTTTTAATTGGGTTAGTGTTATTAGAGTATCCTGCCTTGATCAGCATTCAGTGCGCCTAAGAATTAGGGACAGAAGGCCCCTGTCCCACTGAGCCCTGTGCTTCTGTAAGTGAGAGGAGCTGTACTAGTTACTTGTATTATATTGAAAGAAAACGCTATAAATCTCTTTCCTGTTGATGTTACAACTATCCCTTGCTGAATGTTTGTTTGTATGGTTTGCTTACCATTTCCTTATCAAAACTAGAGGGAATCAGATCTCTCTCCTGAGCAATTGTACAGGACCAGGNAGTCTCCTTCTCTGGAGACATTTAAAACCCGCCTGGACGTGTTCCTGTGCAACTTGGTCTAGGTGATGCTGCTCTGGTGGGGGGATTGGACTAGATGATCTTTCGAGGTCCCTTCCAATCCCTAACATTCTGTGATTCTTGCCAAGGTTTTTTTTTTTCTGAGCAAATAAGAGATCTAGCTGGCATTTATGTATATGGGGGTTTTGTGGGTTTTTTTCTTTGGTGGGGTTTGTTGGGATTTGGCAACACATTTAGATGATTTTATATGCTCATTTTGTTTAAGATTTTTAGTGTTTTTTGTTAAGTCTTATCTCTACATTGCCTCAGGTAGATTGCTGACAAGACAGATGTCCGCATGGTTGAACTTTTTTATTCCTGGTTTGGCTGCTGGGTGGTTGAATTCTGGTCATATATATGGGTTTTGTATCTTCATTTCTCTGTCAGTGAATATGAGACTAGCATTAGTGTTTCCACCACAAAGTCCTGTAAGAGTCTTAGGGTGGAAAATGCTGGATATGACCTCTGTGGTGATGCCAGCAAGTTTTGGGGTATTTTAGAGATGCCAGTGATACAAACTGGGATGGTATGGATGTTCAACATTCATTCCTTTTCTATCTGCTGCACCACAGGAGCAGCAGGGCTTTTTCACATAAAGAAAGTTCCCTTTTAGGGAAGAAAATACAAAGCATCCTCTTTCACTTTTAGAAGGAAATGAACCTAAACAAAGCATTGACTGTGCTGTGGCCTCTAGGCTGATGGCCAGTGTCATTATCCTTTAAGGTCACATTAACAGCAACCTTCAGTTCAGGTGTGATTTGTATTTCTCCAGATACAGGAGAGATTCCATAAAGGACACAAAGCATGAATCCCTCTTGCATTGCTCAGTGCTGCTGGACCAGTCAGTGTTAACGGGAAAAAAGTTTGTTCTGCTGTTGGCCTGTCTTCTGGACAGAGATTTGGAGATGGTGATGTTGCAGGTAAATGCAAGCTACCTGTAGCCTTTCCTGCAGCCAGATGATGTTAGCAGATCTCACCCTCCACTGCATGCTTTAGAGGAAGGCACAATCTTTATAGCAGGCCAAATTCATGGACTTCTATTTGCACCTTAATAATCTCTGGAAAGAAATTTCTAACTGATTAACATATGCCCAGAAGCATTTGCAATGAATAGGCCTTATAGTTTTGTCTTCAGTGTACCACAGACATTTGGTCGTATCTTCAGCTGGTGAAAGCTGGCATTGCTTTGTTGCCTTTCCAAGTCAATTTGCAGTGAGTGAAGATTGGTCTTTCTGTTCTCCTTCACATGAAGGTCATGTATCTTTTGTGGCTTTGTGCAATATGTTCTTTCTAAAGAGAAATGAATGTGCAGTTGTCTTTTATTTTGCAATGATCTTCTAAAGTACCCAGTTCAAAGACTGGGTGTGCTTGACACACTTTCCACCCATTTCTTTCAAGTTAATAATTCTCTGATGCCTCTCACATGATCTGTTGGTCCTGTGAGGGTTTGAGCTTTGATGGAGAAGGAGTCTTTGAACAACAAGGGAAGACTGGAAAGTCTGGGGAACTTCTGTTTTAGAGGCTTTGATATTGTGCTGGTAATCTATCCTACTGTTAGGCTGCTTCGGTATTTCCAGTCTCAGAGGGTCATTTCATAATAAATATGGGAAGGATTCTCACTTGGCTTCCCTGCAGTTTTCTTAGTTGCTTGGGGAAGATCATAATAACTTGCCCACTAAGACTACCAGTACCTTGTTTTCAATGGGATCTAAGAGCAGTATGCTTCAAAGGAACAATGTAGAAAGTTGGAAGAGAACCTTTCCCCACTGAGGAAAGTAAAGCCTAAAACTTAGTAAGCGGGCTGGGAGGCAGACATTTTTCTATCCCTCTCGTTTCTTCTCTGCAATGATTAAGAGCATCAGCTGCTACTCACTATGACCAAAGGTTTAAAAATTTCTCTCACAGACAGTGGAGACATGAGTTGTTCTGCATGGGTTTCCTGCACAGTCAGGCTTTGAATCAGATTCCCCAGTGTGGCAAGGAAGTGGGTTGTTAGCTGGACATCCTCCCAACCTGCCTCCAAAGGAATCCCAAAGATGAGAGCTCAGAGCACTCTAGGAAGCTGGAGGAGTCTCAAAGCATTTACAGGAACAAACTGACTTGAGAGGGTTTCAGGCACTGCAAGCAATGAGGAAGAAAAGTCCCCTTTGAAAGCCAGTAGAATTTGGGCTCCAAAAGCCAGCAGAGGTTTTCAGGAACCACTGCCTTTTTCTGAGAAGAAAACCCCAGAATTTGAACTATGAATCCACAGCTGCCCTCAGACTAGGGATAAAGAATATCTTTAAAGTCCAAGCCCAGCAAGCCTGGTGTGAGTGGTCAGAACAGTAAGCATCCTACAAGACAGAGTTCAACTGCTTGAAGAATGTCAGAGTGCATCACAAAGTAATGGGGGAAGAAACCAGTAGTTTCACAAGCAGAGGTAGGAATCAGATCTGCTTTCTAACATGTTCTCCTGGGCATTCTCCAGTGTCAAAGGAGAGCTCATTTTATCAGTCCTTTCCTTAGCAGGGGCACCAACACAGACTTTCTGCTCTGCTTGACCCCCAGTTTTCTCAAAATTCATAGGAACACAGTATGTTGGTGGCTTCTCTTCTTGTTCCAATTCCAGTTGAAATTGGACAGTGATTCCCAGAGGCAATGGGGCACGTGGTGTGACCACACATATGGATGGTCTCCCTTAGGTATTGTGAAGAAATGGCTGCAGATCACTTCCATGGTGGAAGTTGCCACTTTTGTAGGTCTGACCTCCAGGAAGAATCACCTCAAAAGACAAAAATGTGACTGCCCTGTGACACAGAGTGCATCTGTCAGCACTGTTTCACTTTTGAGTTAGTCAGTAATTTGTCTCAAAGATCTTGTTTGCACTTGATGCTGCCTTAGAAATCCTGAGTCACTCTTTACCTGAATTCACCCTGGTATGTCTGTTTACTCTATGGTTATATGATGGTTGGGAAAGTCCTCAAGTACAGAAAGTCTAAACCAGCTCCTTCCTAAAAATTTAGTTCTGCCGCTTTTATAGTGAGAAAGCAGGTTGGAAGTCACATTCCTTGATAAAGCACAACTGCATGCCAGTCCCAACATTTCTCAGGTGTCAAGACACAGCTTAGTTTTGCTGTGTGCTTGTGTTCAGGATCTCCTGGCTGTTGAACTCTGGCTGGGCCAACACAGGTTTCTACCTCTAAGGCATTAAATACAAATTATATTTATGTCAAATAGAAACATCTCGAACTACCCTCTCAGTCCTTGCCCTGGAAATGGTTACAGGTCTGTATCAGTGTGGAAGAACCAAATGAACAATTTTATCTCCTATTTTCAACTTTGAAGGGTGTCTGGGGCTGTGTTCAGCTCAGCTCTGGCCTGTTTACTGCTGCCTATGTACATGCATGTCTGTGTCCCTTGAATCACTGTCTTTGCTGAGGGTTAAAATTGTGTACACAGCGAGTTCCTGGGGTCATCTGAAGTGTATTTACATTTATTCTGCAGTGACTTGGTCATGAATTTAAGCTCTGAAGGGCACCAAGCAATTGAGCTTATCAGTAGGAGCCTTGGTGCTCAACTCTTGCTATTGGGCCTTTTTCTAAGTTATCTTCAAGCTTAGTCATCATTGACAGTCCTGAGAGCTTAAAATCAGACAATTGTTTGAGCAGTCATTAAGCTCTAAATACTTGAACAGTGAAACCTCAACAAAAGCACCTCTGGAAGCTGAAGAAAAAAAGTATAAACTGCCTGTAACAAAACTTTCCTGCTGGTAGCCATAAATCAGTAAGTTTTTAGTAGCTCTTGATAAGTGTCTTAATGGGGCCTATCAATCTGACTGCATTTGAAGTTTCAGCCATTATTATATTACCCAAGTGATCACAAATCCTCTGATGACAGAGATAACTAGAGAAAGATTTAGCAGAATATGAGTTTATCTCGAATTGTGACCTGACAACTGCAGTGTCTCTAACAGCCACCTCAAGTCACTCACGTGCATCTTTCCAGGATGCACAGAGATTATGCTGATGCCATTTTGTCTTTTGTGACAGTTCAATTACTGGTCTTCCCATGTCTCCTACCTTCATTTTCTACCTTTAGGCAATAGCATTCACTCCTGTCATACCTGACCCAGGAGACATAGAGTAAAAACTCAGGTAAAGGAGAGAAAATAGAAAAGCAGTGTATGAGCCAATGTCATTAGGAATTTGGGATGATAGAAAATATGGGTGGCCACTGCCACTTCCCAGTCATATAATTCATTTTCCTGTAGCAATAGATGCAACATAGCTACATGAGAGTCTCACCCTCTTTATTCTGCTCCTGTTTCAAAGCTAACAGTAAAGAAAAAAGATATCCATGAACATTCTGTGGCTTAGGAACTTGAAAAAGCATAAATTGAGAGTTTTAGGTGTTTATTTTCAACCAGCTATCCCAAAGGCCATTTGAGCTGTAAAGCCCATCCGTCACTTTGGCTACTGATGCCAGTGCTGCTGCATCAGTCAAGCTGGATTATCAGAGTCAAAGCCAGAGACAGCTCTTGTGGGAAGTGGTTGAGAAAGTCTCATGTCTTAATTCCTCATTGCGTAGGAAATAAAAAGGGGATTGTGCATGAGGGGTGGGAATGCCCTGTTTCTCATTATTGGAATGCATGGCTTGAGAGAGGGTGGAGCCCTTGTGCAAAAGATAAATCATATTACTGCAATTTCTTTCCCTGTTTTTGCCTTCCAGTGCTCTCTCCTGGGAACTGGAGTCCAGGGGCTTTGCACGTGAACTCTTATGTATGGCTAGTTGTAGGGGTGGGTTGTTTTTTTGCAATGAGAAAGAGCTGGGCATGGGGAAATGGAAAAACCAAACCCAGGAAGTGCAGTGAAAACTATTTATTCATGAGAGAGTGACCACTGTGACTTTAGAGGTGCAAAGGCAGGTCCAGACCTCCGTCCAGCTGCACTGACTGTGCTCCAGGTGCCAGCTGCACTGCAGGCTTCAAGAGCCGTCACAACACAGAGCTGTCAGTGGGGCTGACAGAGATTGGCTGTGCTGTAGTGAATGGATGTGACTGATGGCATCTGTCCATGACAGTGGTGGGGATCCCCTCCTGGGACCAAGCGGCCCTAGCAGCTTAGCATGGGGTGCAGTGGGTTTGGGAGCCACAGCTTCAGCAGAGTGGGAGGAGGAACACCTGGAAGCATCTTTGGGCCATGTGTGTGAACAGGAGGCAGTGATTTGCACTGGTCCATGAGATGCACTGTGGTGTGATTCAGTCACCAGCCCTGTCTCTTGACTCAATTCAGAACATAAAGCAACTCAGAAGCTCTTTTGTATTTTATTTTTTTTCTATTGAAAGCTGTAGCTTTTTGATAGGCATTTGTGTCCCAAAAGCAGCTATTTCTATCAGGACATTTCAGAGCTTTTGGAGGCAGGGCTGTGTCTGAGAGGGGGAACCTAGGCAAAATGCACAGGTCTTGCTAACCAAAACCCAACTTTTCCCACACTTCTATTCTCATAGGTAGGATTTCTTGGGAGTGCTGTGTATAAGAGTCACTTGGATTTTTGGAAAGAAAATTTACCTGGGAACCAAAACTTCCTTCAGAAAAATACTGATAAATCTTTTCAAGTTCCATGAAACATTTCTTGGAAGGCAGGAAACAATTCCTGTGGTTAAACAAGGCTGAGCAGTGTATGGACAAGATGAAGCTTGGTGGTGGAGAAGGGGCCCAACACACCTTGGGGCTTGCAGGCACTGCAAATCCCACCTATGCCTGCAGTGGACCAGGAACTGCAGCATTGGAAACATGTGCCAGCAACAGCTCGGTAAGGTCTGAACAAGATGATACAGGTATTTGCTAAAGGCCAGGGTCCTAAATCTGTCTTTGGCAGGAACTTTGCCCAGAAATCCACTAAGGAAGCGACATCCCTTTTGGACCCATGGAAGAAGATTCAATGCCATCTATGTCTATTAAACAGGCAAGTGAATTTCAATACAAGAATGATGCGGCTCAAAATAGAGCTGTAGCTTGCCCTGTGTGGTCTGGTAGTGCCAAGATACCCTCTAAAAAGTTGTTCTTCTGTAGCAGGCTTTTAGAAGCGCTGGCACAAGGCACAACTGCAGTGCAGGTAGCACACTCCCTCCCTCCTGTATAACTTCATCACTGGATACTTTCCCCCTCATCAGATTTGATTAAAGTCTTTCAAACTGCATTAAAAACTGAAAGAATAGTGCTATTAATTTCATGGCTACTGATTACAGTCAGCATGTTGCATTAGATAGTTCAACGGTTAGGTCAAGCTGTGGTGTCATTATAATGAAAGAGTGTGACATACTGTGCAGAGTAAAGCGAGCTGGGTTGTGCTCCATGATGACTCCACCACCCTGGTGGGTCTTGCAGAAGTAGTTTGACTTGTACCCATGGACATCACATCACAGTGAGTGACTTCCATAATTGCAACTAGTGTTGGCTGTCTTGGCAGAGAGGCCGAAGACCAAATGCACTGTGGAGAATGAGCTCTGGGCTCTCTGGAAGAGAGCTCTTTAGTTAAGGGTCAGGGCACACAGACAGGCAGCAGTAAAGGGGAGCTGTTATTCATGGACAGACAGCTGACACCAAGCTGCAAGGCTGCTTATTGTAGTGTACTTCACTGTAATTTAAAATCTCAGTGTATTTTTAATGCTAAAAAAAATAAATCTGAAAGAAAGCAACAGGATGAGGGTCTGAAATAGAAGGCTGCAAGAAATGAAATGAGCAGCTTCCAAGAGCTACATGTTTGGGTATTGCTCTGGGTGGAAGGTGGCTTGTTTTCCAAGATTAGCTCTCAGTTTATGCCTCAGTAGTAAGACCATGAACACTGGAGCATCTGTACCGGCTCTGGCCAAAGACTCACCTTAACCCAGTGTCCTGTCCCTGACTGACCAGTAACACATACTTAGGGGAAGTGTAAGAGAGAAACTGTTCATAGCATGGTCATTCCTCTGTCATAACCTCTGGCCCGTTGTCCCATCTTCTGGCATCAGCATCCTGGTGATTTTTGGTGGACCTGGTGATTGCAGTGGTTCTAGGTTCGGGGTTTGGTTTGTGGGGTTTATTTCGTTTTTATTTTTTTGTGAGAAGTACTGAACACTTGTACTTAAATCATCTTCCTGCCCTTTATGTTGCTACAGACCTTGGTCACCTTCCCCTGCCATCTCTTTTCTGAGCTGAGATATCCACCCACATGGAGACAGGAACTGTGCAGTATGCAAGATCACTGGTCAGTCCATTCTTCTACTCCATGTGTTGTCTACCCTTTCCAATAGAGGGTGATGAGATTTTCCCCCCCACTAGGAATCATGATTTTGATGCATCACAGGGTCATTTTTTTTATAGCTTTAAAAAAAAGGCTTTACCTCCCCTTTCTTTAGCCTTTCAGTAATACTTTCTGAGATCTTGCAAACCTTTGTGACGATTCCTGAGCCTTGAGCTGGCATTTTTGAAGCACTATCTGCAGCAGTCCCAAGCAAAATGACAGATGACTGTGAGAGCAGAACACAGTATGTTCATGAAGTAAAGGAGAGCATGTGCAGGTAGACGCTTCTTATTTTATACTTTGCCAGTTTATTATTTGTGCTCTCAGAGCACAGCCAGTGTCCCTTTGGTGTGCATCAGCTTGGTCTTCCTTGGAAGTGACCTGACTGCAGCGAGCAAGACAAGCAGAACAGAGCGTTTCCAAATTCTTGATCATATTTGAGAACTCTCTGAAATATTGGCTGGTCTACATGGATGAGAGAAAGAGGAAACACTGGTTTGAGTTGTAGATTCCAAGTGTTTCAGAATGACCTTGCAATCTCCTGGTTGTGGAGTTGACCATGTATCAGACACTGGCACTGTTAAGTAATGGCAATGTAATCTGGCCCTGGGGTTATTCCATGTACATCCCCTGCTGGTTTTGTGGTTTTGAATTTCCCTAAAACAGTTTTTCCTAAACTTAAGTAGTGAAGATGAAATCCCCCTTTGATGCATTTTAATTCCTTTTTGTATGTGTTATTGTCTTACTGAGAAAATGAACTTGATAGTGAAATACCATGTTCCCATTTCTCAACTCTTCCCCTCTTTGTCTGGAGACCACTGTCCCTTTTTGTATATGTTTTGATATAAAACTCTTATTGTACAGCACATGTGTATACATGGGCATGTGCTACCTATAGACTATGTAGCTTCTACTTCACTGAGAACAGGTAACTTTCTACCTGTTAATCAGAGATAGCAGCAGTACCCTGCTGGGCTTTACACAAGAGGAGCTGTTGCATTTTAGGGAGAAGAGGAGAAAGAAGTGCTGAGGTATTTAGTTGACTGCTCTGTTTTGCTTTGTCACAGAAAGAGCAATAGTATAAAAGGAAAGGCAGGAGGCAGAACAGCTTTTATGTTTGGGCATGGACTAGGAGAAATAACGTGCTGTAAATATTGCAGCTGACACAGCAGAGGCCCATTTGGCCAGGAATATAGGGCAATAAAAGCAGTCAGGTGATTCAAGGGTGTCGGGCATAACTCTGCCAGGTAGTTAAGCCAGAGCCGATCAGGAAATAATTATGGCTGATAAGGGGAGCTTGTAAGGAGGCCAGCACTTTCTGTGACCATGAAAGGTTTTAATGATTAACTGTTATGGAAAAGCTAGAAGCACATTCTCCCCTTTCTTCGAAGTCACACCCGATTGCTTTCCTGCATCATTAGCTTCAGTGCTGCCCTGCCGACTGGCAGACCGCTGTGCCGGGGCTTTGCAGCTGAGCATGAACTAGCTTTCATTCAGGACAGCCTCTCGGATGTGAATGGGGAAGCTGGTTGCTTCCAAAAAGGGCATGGGTGACAAAGTGTTGTGTCTGCCCAGGTGCCTGGATTTTCTGGAGTTAACTCCCAGGGGAATCCGTACCATTCCGGGGGAAACTGCAGGAGATTGCTGTCCCTAGTATATTGCAAATGAAACTCCACCCTGGCAATAGGCTCGTGTGGGTGGGTGACAGAAGGCTGTGTGGCTTGAAACTGGATTTGGGGAAAAGATGCAAGAGGGGGGAGAGGGAAAATCTCCTGTGCTTTGAGTAGGTACAGCAGCGTAATTGGTACACCGACACACACGGAGCACAGCTTCCCAGGACCTGGCTCTGGAACTGTTTTTGAACATCTCCTTCTTTTCTGTTTCCTTATGCAATGATGGAAACAATAGATGTCAATAAAACCAGCTCTTTCCAATGCGATGTGAAATTGACAGTCTGTGGGTAGTCCCCTGCTGCAGCATTTACAGCACAATATGGCCCTAATATTTTGCCTTGCTGGTAATGTATGCTCTGGCTTCCTAGGCTCGCGCATGAGAAGTGAGCTACCACCATCAAAACTTCTGTTCCCCAGAAGTAGTGATCCAGACTGGTGGGATCACAGAATCATAGAATTATTGAGGCTGGAATAGACCTCCAAGGTCATCAAGTCCAGCTTATGACCTAACACCAAGACATCAGTTAGACCATGTCACTAAGCGACATGTCCAATCTTTCCTTAAACACCTCCAGGGATGGCAACTCCCCCACCTCCCTGGGCAGTCCATTCCAACGTCTAATTGCCCTTTCTGTGAGGAAGTGCTTCCTAATATCCAGCCTAAACCTCCCCTGGCGCAGCTTCAAGCCATGCCCTCTCATCCTGTCACTAGTTGCCTGGGAGAAGAGCCTGACCCCTACCTGACTACAACTTCCTTTCAGGTCCCGTCTTCTAAACCACTTTGGCTCTGTTTACAAGCTGCTGTAAGCACAGCCACCTTGTGGCAATGCTGTAGGAAGATGAAGAGGCCACAGACCCTATTAGGAGTGTATAGTAGTGCTCAGGATAAATGAGATGAGATGTGTCTGTGCTGATTCTGTGTATCCCCAGGGTTGGCTGAGGGGATGCAAGGTGGGGACTACGCAGCAAGAGGCCCTTGTCTCTCATTGGGGAGGCTTTTGAAACTTCTCGCAGAGAAAAGCACTATCTTTTGCAAGAGAGCTCTTCTTCTGTTGCCTGTGAGGGTGTGGGCAGAGCTGTGTGCGGTGCTTGGCAGGCACCGAACTAGCAGTTGCTGGATTCACTGCATGCAGGGAACTGGCTCTGAATATTAAGAGGATGGTGGCATTAAATGCAGACAGAGGGAATGGCACCGGAGCAGAAGTCTGGATCTTGAATAGACTTTCCTTTGCAGCCTTACTGTACAGCTGTTATTATAATGTTTTCTAATTGATTTTACTTTATTAATGCCAGCTAATTAATTTTTACTAATTAAGTCTCATATAGTGACTTGTATGGTTATGCACAGCTGTAAGCCTCTGCACAGTCCATCTGCAATTAGCACAAATTTTCCCTGCTCAGAATTGTTCCTGGCAGGACAAGATGTTGTCAACCCTATAGACCCACTGTTCTGGGCTCACAGGGCATGTTAAGGTGTCCCCATCAGGCCAGGGGTAGTGGGGCAGATTCACGGGCTGGTTTTGGGACTGTCCAAAAACTGTGGGTAACTCTTGTGTTGGTCTGCATTGCTGTAGGTGTTCCATTACCTTGGCTGAGATACAGACTCCATCATCATCATTTCTGAGAAAATTACATCATTAATATATCATCTGTAATCGATAGGCCATGGCCCTGATCCAGCAAGACACTTAAGTACATGGCTGATATCCATCACACAGTCTGGTACCTTGATGGGTTGCTTTTTTTTTTTTAAGACCCTGCTTTTGCATTTAAAATTGGATTTGTGATAAACTAAGGCTTTTGCACCTAAAAAACCATCAGCCATAGCCTGACCACAAGGTGCCATGTGCTCACAGCACAAATAGGATCTCAAAGCTGGGAGATGCCACCATGTGGAGACCAAAAAGCTAATGAAAACCAAGAAAAAGGAGGGACCATTACCAAGCAGTGCATTTGGCCTCTTGTAGCACTCCTCACCTGCACAGAAGGTTGATGCAGAGATCACAGATTATGGAGTGGAGGTGTGAATTTGGTTAAATAACATTTGACTGTCCTTAGTACTGGACGAGCACAGTATCCAGGAGATGATGGGAGAGCGAGGACTTATTTATGAATGGGCAGAAAAGTGGTTAGTGACTTATTACAATGCATACTCGGGGGAAGTAGGAGCTCTAACATTTTCCAGGTACAACTGAAATGAATTCTTACAAGGCACTATTTGTTTGGGGTTTATTTTTGGTTTGTTTTTTTTCTCCTCAACAAGCTTTTATGCTTAAGAAAAAAAAAAAAGTAGTTTTATTTAAAAGTGTTTCCTTTTTTATTTGAAGGATGAGTTAGGAATAGTTGTGAGCAATTGTTCATTAGGTTTGTAGCTGGGTTTCATTTATTTTTAATTCTGATCAGCTTGGATAGCTTTTAATGAGTTTAATACTTATCCTATCATTTCAGTAATTGTTATTTATTCCATTCAGTTATGTATCTTACAAACATTCACAGATCTTCTATAATGACCCCTAGAAAGCTAAGGAAATGAAGGCAGAGAGTTTCAAACCACCTCTGGAAGAAGCTTCTAGTGATCGCCTTGCATCTTTGGAACCTGAGCCATAGCAAGCAGTAGGACTGGGGTCTTCCAACCACTTAGATGCTTCTGAGAAATTACCTCTAAACTGTATTTTAACATTGCAGTACAGCCCAATTAAGTAAGTACTTCAGCAGAAGCTTACTTTAAAGCACACAGCCAGTCTTGCCCCTACTTGACAAACCATACACTGGGAATTCGGTTACTACCTTCAGGCTTTGGGAATGGCTTCCTGCCAGGAAGCTTTGCCATAGGCATGTAGCGAGGAGGGGGAGAGTCTGAGCTTCAGGTGGTGAGCTGGAATCACCTGGAGTCACTCTGTTGACTTTGAGGGAAGTGGTATGATTTATGCATCTGTCAGAGGTACTCAGCAACGGTTTGGGTTTTGTTTATTTTTGCAGTGCCAAATGAAGAACCACAGGGACTCAAGGTCACCCCACCCTGTGCAGGCAGCCATGTCTGGCCATGAACTGTGTCTCTGTGTTACATTGCAAGGAGACAGACAGTTTCTCAAGTCTCTGAGGTTTCGGCAGAGCAGCATCAAGACTTGGTGGTTGAGGAGTGATGAACTCTACACTGAGCTGTGCAAAGAGCCAGGAGCTCAGCCCTGGCATAGTGAGCCCTGGCACAGGGGTGGGTGCAGTCTTGCGAGCTTGACCATATGGTTTTTGGGTCCCAGCCATAAAGTCAGGGCTTGATCATACATCATGGGCCACCTCTGTCCTCCAAAGAGCTGCAGTGCTGACCACGTTGCCGATGGCTGTCAAATACACTATTTTCCATCCCAGTCTCCCATCATCACCATTGCTGCTCAGCAGTCCAATCTCCTTGCTTACATGACCGCAGAGCTAGGACAGACATGACAGGGTTTTGTCTTGTGTTCATTGATCCTGGCTTACTGCTCAGTGTTTAACATGACAAAAGGCTGTTTGCAAAGTCACAGCAATTAAATTCTCTGATTGTCTTGTTTTTTAGAGGAGCTGAGTCTCTGGCATATAAGTGGGTCACAAGAGTAGTCTGTTAGCACCATCCCTTTTTTAAAGGCAAAGCAGACTTGTTGCAGCTCCACAGGTGGTATCCATGAGACCCTCAGTGGGGGCGGCCCAAGCAAACCCTCAATCAACCGGGGCAGCCAGATCTTCATGTGAAGTTGATGGCCATGTTGCATTCCTCTAGCAGAGCACAGCTAGTGAAAATCTCTGAAATGGTAGAAATAACAACTGAAATTTAGGAACCATATTACAGGGCAGTAGCTGGAAGTCAGTTAGGGAGCTATAGGATGCTCCTGTACTCCTACATCACAACAGCAACAGGCAGACTACTGTCTGCTTGTGCTGCTAAAAATATACATGTGTCTCTGGCAGATCTTTCCACCCAGGTGTGGCTTGTCTTCAGTGCCCTTCAAACTGAGAATTGGAGACTAAGCAGTTTCCCTTCTGCTCCCAGCCATGACCATCTAATTGCTATGCTTGTAAGGACTAGAGAAAATGTGAGACAGTGGGTGCAGGAGATAGAGCAGTTGTAGAATAGCTTTGCCACAGCTTGTCTTGAACTGAACTACTTGGTGGTCCCAATCTTATCCTGGATTGTGCTCATATGGGAACTGCGCCCTGCACAGCTTTCCATGGCAACGGCACAAGAAAGAGAGATCTACTTAGCACCAAACCCTTCCTCTTTTTCAAGAAATCATTTTGTCTGGTGGCACTGAGTGCTGTATTAGCATCCCTAAGAGGCCTAAAACAGAGCTCACAACCTCTTGAGTTCTGTGAAGTTTGAAGGTCTCTCTTCAGCATGCATAAAACCCAATAAAAAAAAAATCAAAAGCCATCCTGCCCTAGGTCCAGCTGTTCTTGCAACACTCTGCCACCCTCCTACTTCCCACCACACTACTCACCAGAGCTGGCACAGATAGGGCACTCTTGGTTCCTCTTATGTGGGAAGGCTCTAAGGTGGTTTTGCAGCCAACAAGTATTTCCCTGGGGGAACTACACGTAGAGAGCTATGGTCATTTTGTTTTTAGCTGGAGCTGATGGTTGAGCTGAAACCAAGTGATTCAGAGTTTCAAGAGTGATTCAGAGTCAGAAGCTTCTCTAACTCTGCTTTCAGCTAAATCCAAGGGCATTGCTCTGGCTTGAGACTCAAGTTAGCAGTTTTATCTCCATGGGTTCATCTCCTGAAGCAGTCAA
Organism: Brachypteracias leptosomus; assembly: GCA_013401335.1. Taxonomy (NCBI): domain Eukaryota; kingdom Metazoa; phylum Chordata; class Aves; order Coraciiformes; family Brachypteraciidae; genus Brachypteracias; species Brachypteracias leptosomus. The sequence goes on along the minus strand of VYZX01028838.1, from coordinate 137,903 downwards.
ATGTGGTGTCATCGCACCAAGCATAGATGGTTTAGTTTAAATGTAGATGAACTTGTTCGTGTCCCAGTACCTTGGCTTCTGTATGCCAACTTCCTGCATTTTCAGTGGCCTTGGGGTCAAGTGCCTAATGACCAAGAGGTCCTTCCACTGCTTAAGACAAGTTTAGAGATACACCCTAGTTGATGGTTGGATTTAGAAGCTGAAACCAACCCCCCACTGCTTTTTATTTAGCCAAGCATCCCTGCTGAAGCACCGAAGTGTTATGGGAAAGTGACCTGCTATGGGAGGTTAGGCCACCAGGAGGAAGTTTGGACAATATCGGAAGGAATAAACATGAAGGGCTCAGAGCCTTGTGTCACAGCTGAGGATGGCTTGTGTTGACCTTGCTGAGAGCTGTTTGATGCTGTGTGCTGGGGAACAGCTTTTTCAGCCCTCTAAGCATCCCTTCCTTCACAGCATGGAGGCACAAGCCAGCAGAGGCTAATAGTAAAGAGGAAACAATTTGTTGTTGAGCCTGACAGCCTTCAAAGCTTTCATAGTGTTGGAATTTGCCTTAAAAATGGGGAAAAAAGAGGATTGGCCTGGTTTAATATTTCCCCAAACTTGGTTCAATATGCCTATAGTTCAGAATAGGTCTGGTTGTTTTTACTTAGTTGAGAAGTTAGGAGAGCCTGACATGGCTGATCATGAAGTCACGTATTGGAAGTGTTTATGAATTCTCTTGTGAATGTATGGAAAACATGTATGATTATTTCAGCTCCCAGTGCTGGAAATAGTGCAAATAAATGACTGTGAGTCAGAAGAAGGTGAATCAGTCTATATTAGCTCTACTGGCAGTTGTTTAAGAGCACAGACATGACATGGGCAATTATTTGGCTACTTAGAGCAGACCTTTAAGCATTGAAGTCCAGGGTTTTCAAAGGAGCCTAGCAAAATTATGCGCCTAAGTCCTTCTGCTATCAGTGGGAGGTGGGTACATACTTCCTTTAAAAGCTCAGCTTAGCAGAATACTCAAGGTATTTTATTCAGATGTTAAGGGAGCAATGTTTCCCCTGGGTGCATGGGCAGAGTGTTCCTAGAAAGAGGGACAGACACCTCTACATAGAGACCTACAGCCTGAACCAGCCGGTGCTAAATGCCCACTTCATTCGTCCACTCATATTGGAGCCTAGCAGAAGGACTTGAGATGCTCCCCGGAGAGTGTGAGTAGGAAGAACCCTCTGGTCCCAAGAGCATAATGGCTGCAGTGTGGTCTAAGGGTGACAGCTCTGTCCCGTAGTCCTTGCTAACGCTGCTTGGAGAGGACATCTTAAATGTATGAGCAATGACACTGCATGGCATAAAGTGCAAGAGGGCAGGCAGTTAGGCTCATGGGAGAAGTCAGACAGACTTAGGATGGTTTCCATTTGCTACTCTGATATGAAAAGTGACTCTTGTTTATCCAGCAGTAAAGTTTCATGTTTCTCAAAGGTGAGCTGCAGCTCAGAAGTGTTTCCCCAGACACTGATGCCTCCAGCAGAATGTGCTGCTGTGTCCCCGCTGTAAATCTTGGCAGCCTGTTGATTCCCCTCCCCTTTATCTCCTCAGGTGGGCAGTGTACATGAACTGGTGCTGTGGATGTCAGCCAGGCAAGAGTTAAATGTAGTTGTGGAGCTGTTGGCTTACCTTTGGCAGCATAGAGGGAGACATGTACCTCTGATCTTGTAAAGGATCCTGTTTTCTTGCTGGCAGCACAGCCTGCTCCAATTAGAATACAAGGGCTGAAACAGGGCCTGGAATCAGTCTGTCCCCTGCTACGGTGGTGGCACTGTCACTGCTTTTGTGGTAAGTAGGGCAATTTCAGTGCCAGTCACCTCTCTGAATACAGCCTTGCAAAGACATGTGCAAAGTCATTGATTTTTCTTTAGCCTCAGCATGTTTTCCCTCTGTGAGATTGTGGAGCTGGCAGGACAGCCCTGCCTGCAGAGGATTTGCTTCTACTTGGGTTCCGGCCAGGCAAGACAGGAATCCTAAGTAATCACTGCTTTATGGCTCATCTAGAGCAGCAAGCTTGGTGCTTTCTCCTCCAGTTCACCCTCTCAGCACAGAGATGGCCCAGAATTACTGTTTACTTGGTTTTTTTCCCTGTTATGTGGGTTTACCCAGGGCAGTCAAAGGAGGAATGGAAGCATCTTTATCAAATGGGTGTGATGGTCATGTCTTGAAGGCCTGGCAAAGGCTGTTGCACATGGTAGTGCAGACACACAAGCACCAGAGATGGGACTGTTACCAGGGATGCTGTGTGCTCTGCCACCAAAATGCCTTCGTGTGATGCCAGGAATCAAGGTGAGGGGGTTGAAGTGATGTAAGACCACAGTGGAACTGAGCAACAGGCTTGGGAACTTAATCACAGTCCCAAATGGTAAGGCTCTCCAGGGGCACAGGGTCTTCCCATGCTGCTTCTGTTCTCAGGAGCTTTTCAGACCAGTGGTAATGTCTGTGTAGGTAACAGCCCTTGATGAGACATCCTCTTTGACAGACTTGTTAAGACCATGCCTTGAGACCACATACAAATATAGCATCCTTTGGCAATAAATTATGTATCACTGAATTGTACTGTAGGAGAACCAACTCCGAAGGCTTCCAGGAGGGTTTCAGAAATTGTTTGTTGAGAGAGAAATCTCAGCCTAACCTGAAGTCCCTGCTCAGGAATCCCTTGCTGTCCTAGTGAGTAGGAAGGACCCTACTGAGGTCCCATGCTGTGTTACACAGAAGGTCATCCAACGATTCTTCTAAACCATAGACTTCTAGTTGATAATGGAGAATGAAGCCCAGGCCATCCCAGTCTTCCTGGCTCTGCTTGTTTTCCAGTGAGACACCTATGCCCCATTATGCCATCGAATTCCTGCATGGGTCCTAGCTTGGGAATTTGACAGCTAGAATGGTCCAAGTAGCTTATCTGAAATCCCTATGCACCACTCTGTAATTAAGAACAAGAGAGAGATTTGCTATTAATTAGCTTTCATTGACCCACTTTTGACCCTCCAAACGCTATTGTGGTGCACTAGGTCTCTGAGAAAGCATGTCATCCTCTCTGGGGAAAGATTAATCTTTGTTACTGCTTCTGCATTAGCCTGGTGCTCTTTGTTAGTTTCTCATGAATGTTCTGGCAGATCGGAGCTGCCAACTGAGGCAGCAACATTCACACACAATGCTGCTAGGAAAATACAGTGCTTTCATATGGGACAGTAATGGCCCAGGGCACTGCTGCCCAGGCATTGTGGCAAGGCCCTGGCCATTGCAGATGGGCTGGTTGCAACAGATGATGGTCATGGGTAGCATGGCATGTGCAAGAGGTTGTGTAAAGCCATGGTGGTTTTGTTCCTGTCTTCATCTAGACTGGTGTCTCCCTTAATTGTCTCATCTGTGTGTTGCTTCAAGTGAATGGAGTTTCTGACTCCTGTTTTGGTTGAGTTTCTACTGCTTCCCATCACATGACAGCCCCTGCATGTAAATGAAGGATGCAGTTGTAACACTGGAGGCTGGGTTACAAACCCAGATTTCCTAAGTCCTATTAACCAGGATACAACTCTGGGATGAGAGGGGAGGAATCCACTGGAAACTGCCTCACAAATATTTTATCAAAGTAAGGAGCAAGTGGAGACCCTCCAGCAGGTAGCCTTAAAAATAAATTCCAACTGATGTTTATCAAAAGAAAGGTCAGCATGAAGAAATGATATTGTTTTGCTGCTCTGTGATCTCCCTGTGGCATCTAAATTAGGAGAGGGGCTTCAGTTACTTTCCCTCTACTACACTTATATGGTGTTGCAAGTTTGCTTGGTTGTTGTCTGTGCCGTGGTCCTGCTAAGAGAACAGCACTGCTAACAAGGAATAAAAGTGTGGTGTTTGTTACGAATACCGGCCACAGGTCACAGAGAACTTCTGCTCACCTGAAGGAGTGACCCTCGCAGTCCATTCTGCAGGGGAATAAAGTGAATCATTTCTAGTGACTTGCTGGAAATTGGTGAATGAATCAACAGATAAGTTGAGAGGCTAGGTCTCCTGACTCCCAGCGCTGTCTGATGTACTCAGCTGTGGACTTTGGAGAGCAGAGCACATTGCTGGAGTCACCTGGAAGTGGCGCAACAGACGTAGAAGTGCAGCCTGCTGTTCTCTCACAGCTTCTTCAGGATCCCACAAATCATTATCTAGAAGTGATTCATTTCTTTACAAGTGCTGCAAATGAGATATGTATCAGGGTTACAGCAGTCTGTTGCAATGTTACACTGAGTTTCACTGAAAGCCTAAGGCCCTGGATCAAGCGATTGTCTCTTTTCAACAGCACATTGCAGCTGCTGAAAGAACCTGCTAAATGCAGTCTTTGAAGGCTCCAAAATTCAAGGGAAAATAAGAGAAACAAAAACATTTATTTAAAAAATAACCCAACCATTCCTTTTAGATTTCTTGTGTATGTTTTTGGAACATTTGGGACTGTTGGTAGTATTGCTGGTAGAGGCTGCTCTGTGAATTTGTGAATGGGTTACAAGTGTCCGTGGCTGGCTAGATTAGGAAACGTGGTAGAATAGAGTAGAATAGCTCAGTTGTACAACAGTCATCTAGTACAACTGCCTTGGCCTTCTTCAGGATGGGAAGGAATTAGATGTGGTTCTTTAAATGTGTCTCAGTGTCACTGGTAATAACTTGCTTCTGGTGGAATAAGAACTTGGAAAGCTGAGAAGAAGCAGGTAGCAAGAGAAATGTAGCAACTGTTTGGTCAGCTGGCCTAAGGGAAGCTCAAAAATATGAGAAGTGCTTGTGTAAACATGAGACTTGTTGCCTGCAAGGGTACCTAGATGGAACCAAATCCAGTTTCAAGCTATTTTCTCCTTTCTTCACCTACTTTGAGTGCCTCAGGGCTTTGTAGTTGCTTTGTAAGTTGATTGTTGGTGCAGGTACTTGGGACTTTTCAGGGTGTGCAAACACAATCTTAAAATCTGTTGCTTGGACTCAAAGTTTTAGTGTTTGGACACATCAGCTATGTGGTATGTTCCTAATCTCCAAGTGGATGAGGGTAGTTCTGATGATCAAGTTGGAGAGGTAAATACTCACCACTACATATTTCAATGTTACTTTGAACAAAGGGCTAAAAAATGTGATTAGTCTCAGCAAACATTCCTGTCAGGGAACATATTTGCTAGATTGTTGGAGAAAAGCTAGATTTGAAGGGATGTGAACTCACTCCAAGGTAATTTGTCTACACATTTCAAATACATGATTGCAAATAATTTTGCTTTCTGCTCTCTGTGCCCCAGTGGAAGTTGTGCACAAACTGGGGAAAAGGCATTTCCTGCCAGACTCAAACGAAAATTAACCTCTGTCTTAGCATGAGCTGAAGGACTGGACTAATTGAAACTGGGGTTGGGAAGACAGGGCCCTTTGTCTATGGAAAATGGAGCTTTACCAGTGGTAGCATGTTGTCCAGGACACTTAATGGTAGTTTGAAATACTGCTTCAATGCTCAGTGTGAATTTCGGGGGAACCTTTGGTCAGCTGCAGTTCCCATGGTGCTCTACTGGTTCATCCCTTCCCCAGGGATGGAAGCTGTGTTTGACAGATCTCCAACTGTGTTCTATCATGGGAGAAGTCACCTGGTGAGAGAGACAATGGAAAGTAAGGCAGGCAAGACACAAGAAATATCCTGGCCATCTTTCCATGTGCAAATAGTTTTTGGAGAGCAAAACCATAACTTTTTTATAAAGCAACATAGTGAAAAATATCCCAGCCATACTTTTTCTGTTCAGGCTGACCACAGTGGAAAACTTGTGATCACACCTACCTATTAGTATTAATTAGTGTAGCATCCTAAGCCATTGATCATCAAATAGGGCCAGTTTTAGTGGTTGCGCATATTTTCCTATTAAAAAAGAACCTTCACCCTAATAAAGTAACAGACACAACATAAAAAAAAGAAGTCCCTCAATGAGATGAAATACACATCTGGAAGAGCACTGGCAGAAGAGAACTGACAGTTGGAACAAGGACTTCTTGGGTGGGGAGTGTTGAGATCCAGGATGTAGTTGTGGAAAGAAAAGAGCTGCTCCATTTCCTGGCTGCAGCAACTGACGATTAGGTAAAGGTAGCGTATGTCAGAAATGTCTAGACAAGGTGGAAAACTTATTACAAGTATTGGTAAGGAAAAAAAAAGAAAGGGAGAAGAAAGAGGAGAAACAAAGCCAATAGATTGTATGATTATATGCTGCCTGAGGAAGACAGGTTGAGATTATATAATTCTCTGGGGAAACTCTACATGAAACAATTATATGTTCAATTAGGTGCACTATGTTAGGGTTTTTTAATAATAATTAAAAAAGGAGTTGAATGCTCAAAAAAAGTGTGGAGGAGGGTACTGAAGTGCTGAGCCGAAAACCTTTTTTAAAATCCTTGTATGTATTGCGTAGTGGGGGAGAAAGATGCTGCAGAGAAAAGGATGCATTTGACACGTGTCAGAGATATCAACAGCTCCAGTGACAATTTTAAGGAAATTAAATGGAAATTGAAGGGAAGCATTTTAGAGCAGAAGTCCCAAAAGCACTTAAAAATATAGAACACCAGAAAAGCTCAGCGTCTGTCAGCAGTGGGGGATCAGCTCCTTTCATGACCAGCATGCTAAGCTCAGAGAGCCAAGCCTGCGTCAGCTCTGAGATATCAGGACTCGATCTGATGCACATCAAAACCTGTGCCAAAGTGTGGGATAACCTCCAGGGCAAAAGAGCTCCTTCCATCAGGCAAAAGCTTTTAAATCCCAGCGTTGTCTAGGGATGAGGGAAAGGATTTGGACTTTTTGGTACTGATTTAGCAGCTTTGTGTCTTCTCTAATTCTTCAGTTTAGCTGGTCAGAGGACTTCATAAGACCATAATGATTTCATGGTGTTTGCCTCCCTGTTGCCCCATCCCTTTTGCTGTCCTGCTCTGGGGGGATGAGGAGTGGCCCCAGCCCGTGGCTGTACTCTTCACCCTCACCTCAAGGTGACTTTCAGGGCATCAGGCTTTTTGCTGCGCTTCTCAACTGCCTGCTCTTGGTGTGCAATGTGCCATCTGGAAGGCAGGGCACTACAAGGAAGTGTGCTGTGAGGCAACTGGAACCGAGACTTTGCAAGCATGGCTTGACTTCCTTATTTTGGTTTCTCATGGTCTTTCAAAGCCATGTAATATACAGTGTTGGGTATGCCCAGTGGTCTTCCACTAAAAATAAACCAGTACTTGGCTGTCATCACTTAGCCATAACACCATATGGCCTCTCTCTCCTCAGGCCCGTGCTTTCTTTCATTTCTCTGCCTCACTCTCATTTCAGTCTCTGCCCATCTCATGGGTATTTTCATCCTCCTCAGTTCTACCATACCAGCAACAGAAGCAGGCGTGATATGACACCACTGTGTCATTGTTTTTGTATTCCTGCTGCCTGTTTCATCCAGAAGATCAGGTAGCCCAGGTAGCCTGACACAGAGAGGACCCATAGACATGTGCACCAGTGTCTAAGCAGGAGAGCAGTGCATTGTGTAAGGAAGAGAGATAAAAAAAAACACTAGCATGTTTTTATTTCCTCAGGAACACATCCCAAAAAAACCCACAAGAGGGTGAGTCACCCATAGAGGATACTGGCCTCTGAGTTGCAGCTGCTAGTTTTTAATTCCATAATTTTAATTTACCAAACAAATACAATAAAAGAAGGAAGGAAGGAATGACTGGATAGGATGCATATCATTGTCTCTCTATAGGATTCTCCCTTTTCTAGCATGGATGCGTAAGATTGGCTGTAGTATCTCAGGTCTTTGAGCTATGAACAGGTCTTGTACAGATGAAGCTTGTGCAAGCACATCTGCAGGCTTCAGGTACAGCTTTGTGAGATCATATAAGATCATATAATTAGTGAAAACAGTGAAAAAAAGCATCAGTTCTTTAACTTTAATCAGTTTTCTCTGGATGAAGCTCTATATACAAAGCCCAGCCAATAAAAAACTGGGAGGAGTGGTTGATATGCCAGAGGGTTGTGCTGCCATCCAAGGGGACCTGGACAGGCTGGTGACCCCAGCCTCATGCAATTCAACAAGGGGAAGTGCAAAGTTGTGTTCTTGAGGAGGAACAACTCTGGGCACCAGTACAGGCTGGGGGCTGCCCAGTTGGAAAGCAGCTGTACAGAGGAAGGACTTGGGGGTCCTGGTGGACACCAAGTTGAATGTGAGCCAGCAACATGTCCTCATATCAAAGAAGGAAACGGGCATCCTGAGCTGCATTAGGCAGAGCATCGTCAACAGTGGCGGAGGTAATCCTTCCCCTCCGCTCAGCACTGGTGAGACATATCTGGGGTGCACTGGTGGACTCCCAGTGTAAAAGAGACATGGACATACTGGAATAAGTCAAAGGCAGGGTCAATGTTAAGGGGTTGGAGTATCTAGTATATGAGGAGAGGCTGAGAGAGCTGGGGTTGCTTGGTCTGGAGAAGGGAAGGCTTGGGGGGGATTCTATCAATGGCCACAAACTGAAATGCAGGAAATTGCATTTAAACATAAGACAAAACTCACTGTGAGGGTGGTCAAACATGAGAACAGGTTGCCCAGAGTGGTGGTAGAGTCTCTACCCTTGAAGATATTCATAAACTGACTGGACATGATCCTGAGCAACCTGCCCTATGTGGCCCTGCTCTGAGCAAGAGGTTTGGGCTAGATGGCCTACAGAGCATCCTTCTGACCTCAGTGATTCTGTGATTTTTATTCCCAGTTGTTACCACTAAATAAATTTTCAGCTGTTAATGAGATGATGTAGTGAAAAACAGAAGTGATTCTGTGTTTACCATGAAGTTTCCACTGGGTTTGTGTGGATTAGCTGAGTCAGACCACCAGTTTGTCAACTAGATAAACATCGCTTTTCTATTTCTGTTGAGGTCCTCCCTTTGGCACACTCTTAGCAGTAGAAAGTCCAGTGCTGTTGTGTTGAGCAAACCCAGAGAGAGTTTATGATCTCTAAGTCTAGAAACTGTTCTTGTCAGATGAGTAACAAATAGAAGAGCAAGACTGTAGCAAGATCTTTTCCATATGTGACAGCAAAATCTCTTCAGTTATCAGCCATCTCCTACTCTCAGGTTTGGCTGGAGTGAGCACAGAAGGTAATTTTCCAGGGTTCATTCCATGTGGTAGTAAGAGTTGGTTGCAGTCACAACAGGGGACATTGACAAAAGGGTACCAATATTTCAAATACCAACTGAAACCATTATCACCGAAGAAGGCAAAAGTATGGGAAAAAAAGGAAGGCCAGTATTGTGAATGTTCAATTTGATTATAGCTTGTATTGTTGATCTAATAGAAATCCTGCTTATTTCTCCAACGGCTGGTACAACCTGGACCTGGGATTTCAAGCTCTTACTCCATTAGTGATAATGGGAGGATAGGACTGAGTTTTAAGTCCTGACACCTTCTTAAGAGCACTAAGAAAAGTAGTTTCAAGATAAGACCATAATCCAGAGGTCTCAGGAAGGAGAGGGCAAGGAAGTTTTAAAGGTCAGGCTGTAATCATGAAAACAAAAATCTGGTGGAACTGTCTTAAGGTGCAGGCAAGTCAAGAGCTCTGCAAAACTAAGAGCTCAAGCGGCCAAATCTGGGATGGTTGGAGCTAAACTGGTAAATTAGCTGGCAGACAAAATCGAAACCAACTAGCTCCTGCTTGGAAGATCTTGCACTTCCAAGCCTGGGCCAGCCTGGAATGAACTGAAAATGGCTAAGAACAAAGTTCCTTGTGCATATGTTGTTCTAGAGTTTTCACTATCATGTTTTTTTTAAGTCCACCTCTCTTTCTTTCTGCTCTTTATTGAGATATCCAAGCTAGTGAAACAGGAGCAGAGATGAGGTGTGGGTTTGGCAATTATTCTTCTAAAAATCCCCAAGAAAGACCTGTGAAAACATGAAGATTCTCAGTAAAATACCCTTTTTTTTGAAAGGCAGGGAAATTGTGAAGCTATAGAGTAGTTTACCTGCCCATGGTGTGTGTGTGTGTGGGTGGAACTAGATGATCTTTAAGGTCCCTTCCAACCCAAACAATTCTATGATTCTAGTAGAAAATAGCTCTGCAAGACCTTCTTCATCTTCCTCTGCTCTCCTTGCAGATAAGAGGATATGGCTTTCTAAATACAATTTGAAGTTGGAATGCAATGTCCCCATTCTCCTGCCCCCTCCAACTTACTTAATTGAGAAAAAATACAAACTATGTTACTCATGCTGGTGTTTGAGAGCCAAGGACTGCTTTGTGGTTAAGACAGACTTGGCCAATGGTCTCTCTTTCAGTCCCAGCTCTGCCAGCAGCAGCCTGTGACACTGGCAAATACCATTTCCCTAGTATGGGAATGTGCTTCTACGTGAATTTTCCTGGACTATACTCTTGTGTCATTAAAGCTAATCCTGTACTTTCAGTATGATACTGAATCAGATTCTGCTTTCTTTTTGTATTGATTATACATAATGAATCAGAATGGCAGCCTCTCGACCTGCCTGGCTTTTCTGGGTAGATTTAGGCTTTTAATTTCTGTTTAAAGATGATAACTATTTCTAGGGGCTGCGGCACTAGGAATTGCTGATACCCTTGCAGCAATCCGGCTGTAAAAAGATGCCAGTACGACATTGCTGTCTAACCTACTGCTGTTATTTCTGCTAGTGCTAACAGTGCTGTCAGAGAAAACCAGAGCAGGTGGAAAAGACATTATTCAGTCTAGAAGGAAAATTGTGATGGACAGGGATGAGGGGAAAGGAGTGATTGAAGTTCTCCCTGCAGAACATCTCCTAGCCTGTTCTGCTGTCTCATTTGCAGCCTTGGTGGGGGTGTCAGGCAGGATCTGGACATTAATGGATGAAAGGAGGCTTGAATGTGGCAGCTGTTAATTGCAGACAACTGTGGGAGTGATGATGCCAAGATTGTCACTGTAACGCCAAAAGGATCCAACCGGAGTGCTTAAAATTCAGTCATGTAGGATTGTATTTAGAGCCTGTTCTCACCTGTCATGGTGACTCTGCGCAAATCCTGTTGGATTATCATCACTCTTTAAGACTAGACACATTTTTGAAGTTCCTAAATTCAGGTAGAATTGTAGAGTTTTTCCCATCTAAACACTGATTGTCTCTGGCTGGTCCTTTTTTGTGCTTGCATCCCATCTTACATATGAGGGTGTTGAAGATCCTCCACAGTGTGCCCTGACTGCTGCTTAATGCCAAATGGCCTTGTAGATCACATCATTCCTGCCTGGCAGGGGAGGTGCAGGAAGCTGGTGGCAAAGGGAGCCAATCTCTTCCACCAGCAGGCATGGCTGGGGAAGCTCTGCCTTGTGCTTTGACATATCTGTTCAGGGCACCATTGATTCCAGAAAATGCTGCTCCCGTGGATGGGAGTAAATCAATATAGAAAAATCCTACAGGCTGGTACCAAATGTACCGTGTTTTTATGTTTCTGTTGACCTCAATGTTTTATGTATAGTTCTTGTGTAATATTTGCATGAGGTAGAATTACACTAGTTGTCTCTTCCCTCAAAATGTTAGCCTGCTTCTGCAGGAGCTGGTGCTGGGCAATAGAATATAGTAGATAGAACAGGGAGGAATGTGGCATTCATCAGTCTTGCATCGTGTTAATCCTTCAGGGACTTGAAAGAAAACATGAAATGGTGCCAAGACTTCAGGTCAGAGTGAAGCTTGAGGGACAAGTCCAGCCCTTGCCTGAATCAAGTCGTGGCTCCCTTAGTCCGCCCTCTGGTAAACCTGCACATGAGTCCAAATGCTTTAAACATAGTTGAAGAAAAGGCAATATCCTGGAGGCATGTGTCCTGTACACACAGCGTATCCAGTAGGGGTGGGTGGAAAGGTGCAGAGAGCATGCTGGACTCCTCCCAGAGTAACAAGAGGCCATTACAAGTGCCCTTGTCCTTGCTCAAGGAGTGAGTTGTCACTGGAGGAGGAGATTGCTAAGTGTTTGTGAGGGTTAAAAGTGAAATGGAAGTCAGGGCTTGACTCAGCCTCCCCTCTGCCTGAAATGCTGGGTTTGAGATAAGTGGATGTCAAACCTCCCTCTTAACTGTTGCATCAGGAACATAATGTTGGGGTTTTTCCCCATTAATTTGGCCACACTGACCCTTGACTTTCCATCAGGGTCATGCTACATCTGCAATCAAAGGATGTTTTTGAAGTATCTAGAACCACAAACTGCACTCCCCCCACCCCCCCTGCAAACGCATCTTTGTTCTGCTCTGAAGCAGTGAGGGCCTCCCCAAAATATGCAGTCTTCTGATGGCTGCTTGGACTGGAAAGATCACAGAAGGACCCAGTCCTGGTATAGCTCTCTGCCCTAGGGGTGTGAAAGGTATTTCTTAAAAGGCAGCTAAACCCCACATTTTCCCTTTCATGGGGAATTCAGAGAGTTCTGATTTTTTTTGTCTCTTTTTTTCTTGAAAGGAAACAAAAACTCATAGTTGGATTTCTGGTGAAGAACATCATAAAAATAATAGAGGCCATCAAAAAACAGTCCTTCACGTTTCAGTTGTGTTTTTTCCAAGAAAACTATCAAAAGCAAACAATTCAAATGTACCTTTAAATATAAAAATGCAGGCTTTGTGTAACTCTGCCCAAAAGGTGCTTTCTTGTTACCATTTTCCAATTGAAAATGTAAAAATCCCTTTTCTGCAAAATGTGGGCTTTTGGTGAATTGACTTTGTCCTGCCTGGACAGTTGGGTTAGATCAGGCTTTGGGGAAGCTCGCCTTGCTATGGGCAGCCACCGGTTCAGCACCACTTGGGCTGTTGCCTTCATCTTGCAAACCCTTTCTTCAGGTCCCAGGACAAATTCTGCACCCTTCTGCTGGGAGGAGGGGCCTGATGTAGGGTGCTGTAAGAGTGGGGCTTGTTGCTGGGTGTGGTTTGTTAAGGCAAAGGGGTTCTGGGACACGTATTTTGAGTTAACTGAGAGATGCAGGAGGCTGAGTAATCAGCAGGGTAGTGGGAAGTTTGGCAAGCAGTACCAGGGAGGCTTTGGGAAGATTGGGAACAGCTGGGACACCAGTGCAGTACCCTCTAGAAGGGGTTGGTGGGTTACTCTCAGCACCTGAGCTGAGTTGAGCTTTGATTTAAATTGAAGGGTAAAGCATAAAGCAGCAGCTGGGAGAGAAGGAGATGGTTTGGTTTTGGCTACGGGCTAGTGCTGCCTTCCCCAGCTCCCGGGCAGCCTGGAGCCAGGAGATCTGGTGGCAGGAGAGTCATGGTAAGTGTGGTTTTGCTGTGTGCCCCATAGTTTATCCAAAAAGTGGTGGGTTCCCTGGAAGAAGGAAGGTAGCTGAAACTGCTCAGCAGCAATGGGGCAAGGAGAGAGGGTCTGGAGCCAGGCAGCAGTTCTGCTACACCATCAGGAATGCGTGAATCTGTTTGACTGCCTGTGTTAAGCAATTTTGTATGTAATTAGCTCCACAAGACAGCATGAACTTGGTTGTGTCTCGGCTGCTTTGCTTTGGGACAGCCGTCTGTAAGGCAGGATCACTTTGCTGTTCTAGCAGCCTCTCAAATTGATGGGCAGAGCTGCTCGTGTTTTGGGAAAGAAAGGAGCTGAATTTGTAAAAAGGCTCGTGGCTGCGATGGTATCCCATAACCCAGGGCACACGTACCAGTGCTAGCATTGGTGGAGCAGCTGTGGTCTGCAAAGATGCTCTCTTGTGCTGCTCCCAAGATGTTCCCAAGTAGAAGCAGGCTGTGCATGGAGTCCTTGCTGTTGTGTGGGGACAGGAGGAAGAAATGATGTTTGTGACTAGCTGATGGCATGGGTATTGTGGAAGGGGTTGAAGGAAGAGGTGGAAGTTGATGGAGTTGTTCTGTGTTCGTTGCTGCAGGTTTGTTGGCTCATAAGGAAACATGCAGTACTGCAAGGGTCAGGCTTGTCCATCATTGGGGGGAATGCTGCCTTTGCTGTAATCTCAATCTTTGGTGCAGTGATGGTTGGGGGAGAGCTGCTTCCTGGATTATACTTAGTTCCTGAAGGTGGTGAGTAAACAGCTTTGGTCTGGCAAAATTCCCTAATCTTCACCGATTCCTCTATCTTGTGCTCAGGGCAAGAGCACGGTCACTGGGAAGCAGAGGATCTGCCACTAAGTTCTTGTATCTGTGCATTTCAAGTGCCCTGCCTTCATTGTTTGTGCTGAAGGTGCGGGGAGGTCTCCAACGTTCTGTCCAAAGGGAAGGAGAACTAATGTTAACTAGGGCTCCTGAATGCAGGTTCTGTCAATTACAGCTGACTTTCCTCTTAGAAGAGCTCAGGAGCTGCAGGGGATGATGCTGAGTGTGAGGAACAAGCCTTTAACTCGATGACATGTATTCTGTGACTCGGTATGACATGTTTTATTCTTTTAGTGGCCTCTGGCTGTTCAGTAAAGCAGAGGGCTGCTGGGGTGCTTTGTTCTGGTGCATTACCCTAAGTCCTGAGAGGACCTCACCCAGCTTGGGCTTCCCCCAGCAGCAGAGCTTGCCTGGGGCTGGGAGCTGCTGGAGGGCAGGGCAGAGAGGTGTTCTGGCAGTAGTGGGCATGAGTAGCCAGCTTCCTGCGGGCATCCTTGAAAGATGCAATAAAAGGGACAGGGGAGAGCGGATGGACTAGCATGTGATTCGAGCAAACACATGAAAATTTCCAGCAGCTGTTTCTTGTCTTTCAGTGCTCATTTGATGGGCTGCCACATGTTGCATTGTCAGAGGGATGCTGAAACTTTACAGAAGTGTAGTGCTTGTGGACTGAGTCAGAGCACTTGCAAAGTCAACCCAAGCTAATGTGGCTAGTTCACCTGAATTAGAGAATTCACTGTGTAATTTGTATTTCTGTACATACGTAGATATTTCTATATTTGGTGTGTGAGGAAAAAAACTCCATTGTGAACACAAGAGAATCTAATATGGTGGATCTGGAAAGAAAACACGGAATATAAAGTTGTCTTAAGTGTCTCTAGTTCTGTGCTTTTTATCTGCTGTCTTTAGAGGCAAGAAGGAGACAATATGATACTGGGGGAGAGAGGGCTGAAGACACTTAAAAAATGGAACTTTTAAGTGTATGGGCCAACCTGCAAGTATTTGAGACAGTGGCTAAGTACTGAGATGCCAGTGAAGAGGCAGATGAGTTCGACCTGCCTCTCTTTTTCCAAGTGAATCTTTCTGAAATACTGACAACCCTTCTATCTGTAACACTCAGCTCTCACAGCTGGCCTTTGTGGCTCATTAGAAGGAAAATACTACAGCTTTTTAGTGACTTGATCTGCTTCTTGCTGGTTTCTCAGGGAGAATGAAGGAATTCTTTCTAAACCCCAAAATGTCAGTCTTCACAGCTGGCCAAGAAGCTGGAGCTAAGTGGCAAATTGGGCAGATTTCTGTCTTGTAGTGCTTTTTCTAATGCTTTAAAAGGCTTTGTGGGATTTGTTTTGGGTTTTCTTAAGGACCAAACTGCTCAAATCTGAATTTGGGAACCGGTTTAGTCAAAAAGTAGTATTGGTGGCTGATGGAAATATCAGCTAGAATAAACTGTTTTCCTGGTTCTTGTTTTGAAACCAGTGTTTTGCTTCTAGATGCTGCTACTGTCATTTTTCTTAAATTTTGGCTTAATTGAAGCCACTTTGCCTGCTTGCAATTTGGACTGTGGATGGTGTCTTTGTTAGCTGAGCTGCAGAAGCAGCAAATGTCACTGGGATGTAGAAGGGGCTGGAAGCTTTAGAGAGAAAATGCAGCCTCCTGCATTCATAGGTTTAGTTGTGTGAACTTTTTCTACACACTGAATATACTTCCTATTTCTTCAGCAAGAGAAAGACTGGTGTTCTCTGGACCTGGGTTTCACAGCATCTCTTCATCTGTAGAAATGTTTGAGCTTTGTGGAGAAACCTCCTAGAGGTGAAGAGCAGTAGGAAATGGCTTGTGTATGTGTATGCTGTTGCCATTTGCTGCAAGGGGTTATGATGATCTCAGCAATGTCATGAGCACTGTGCTAATAATGCAAAGTAGGATGCCTTGTGCTGGCAGGAGGTCATTGCAATGGTGAGACTGGACATCAGTACCCTGACTGAAGAGGAATTCTGCTTGTTTGCTGACTGTACACAGCATGGGAAGGATCAGTTCCTGAGACCCTTCTTAGAGAAGAGAAAGTCAGAGCTGGAGTGTGTTAAGCTGCCTTTTTTTTTCCTTGTAAGCCTGTTAAGTGTCATTGTCCTGGCTGGGCCAGGATAGGGTTAATTTTCACCAGGAGTTGCTATTCTATACCATACTGGCGTCATGTCCCGTACACCAGGCCAGGGCAGCACAGTCCCGGCTTTGTCTCACCCGGGTTCCCTTGCCCTGTGTCTGTCGCTGTATCCTCGCGGTCTGTATCTTTGTATCTCTTGTTTTGTACATTGTTATCCCTGTTGCTTTTACCGTTGTGACTGTTGCTTTTGCATCGCTGTATTAAATTCTCCTTATCCCAACCCGCAGGGTTTGTATTTTGCTACCTCTCCTGTTCCCGTCTGGGGGGTGGGGGGGCAGCGGCCACGTGGTGCCTGCTCCTGGCAGGGTTTAAAGCACCACAGTCATGTATCAAGCAAAGACATACCAAGGAGGATAGGTTATTAAAACACATTTCAAAAATACCTGAAATTCAAGCATATTTGGATTTTAATGACCAGATTTGTAGGACTTAATGCCTCTTCAGGCTGTGGTGGAGGAACACAGCTATCACACTCACACACCACTGTGGCAGGTCCAGCTGCTCTGTGGTACTGCAAGACTCTTGCCATAGAGATGTCCTCTTCTGGGTCCCACAGAGCTGCACAAGGGTCAAGCTGTGGTCATGGTGGAGGTGCTGCTGCTTTACAGAGCCAATGTCACAAGCCAAAGCGCTCTACAGTGAAAACATCAGACTAGATTTCTCCACGATAGCAACCTGCCCTACATAATCCTGGTTGCCTTGTTTCGGGGAGAGGACAGCACAGTGCCAGGGCTGCATGGACTGAGGTGTGAGGACAGTGCAGCTGCAGTGTGAACCTCAGCCTCATTGTCCTCACCTGTCTGGAGTTCACCTCCCATTTCTCCTGAAAAGCACTGAGAAAAGCCCTTGTTTCCTGTGGTCCTGTCATCTTCCAGTCAAAAGTTTGAAGAGCACTCTTCTTCCTCTCCAGCAGGATGGGTACTCCTAGCCTGACTTCACTTGAAGTCACTTCATCCCTCATCAAAGCTGCCATTGCCTGGGGGGGGTCACCTCAGCAGACTGATGCCTTCTCTTGAAATTCTATGCTCCTGGGTGACTTTTCTTGAAAGGATTGGAGCCTGTTGCCTGAGACAAGTGCATGAATGAGTCAGGGCAGCTCTAACTCATGTCAAGTATGAGTCAAGGCTTCTCTAACTCATGTCAGGTATGTCCTTCTGCCTCATCTGCAAAGAGCACTGAGGGCTGGCTCACCAGCCCCCAGCTCTAGTTTCTCTACTTCCTCTGCAAGAGAAGAGAATCCATGTCAATGGGAACCTACCACCGTTTTCTTCTCACAAAAGACTTACATATCTAGTCCAGTGAAGTGCTGGGGCCTGGGCTGTGGGCCCTGACTTGGAGTTGACCTACGAATGAGTCACAACCCAGCAACATGTTTTGTTCCCCAAGGCCCCAGAGACAGAACCTGGCCCACCTGTGTGAGGCCCTGCCTTCCCCCAGATGATCACATTTGGGGTGGTGGGCAAGGCTAGAGTTACATTAACTAGGAACTGACCAGTTTGGTAGAAGCAACAAGGAGCTGATAGCTTGAATAGAGTTCCTGTTGAGGCCAGTCAGAGGAGCTTCCTGTTGGGGGCAGCTTGCTGAGCTCTCTCTCTCAACAGTGTGTTCCCTCTTGGCTGATTCGAGATGGTGAAGAGCAAACAGATGAAGAATAAAAGATGAAGATATGTTTCTTATTTGAGATGGAGAAAAGCAAGCAGATGATGAAGGTATGCTGAGGGGATGTTGCTGAGTTGGTGTTGGCCTGAGGAAGAAGAGAGCTAGCATCATATCCAGCACAGCAAACTACAATTATAATGTGGGTCAGGAGTCCATAGCCTTTTTACGGGCCACACAGCAGTTCTCTGGAGTTACCATAACTGAGTGTGGATGTGGGTAACTTGGAGGAGTCAAACTGGAGCTCAGTACAGAGAAGTGCTGACAATACCAAGGTGTTTCTGCATACTCGCATTTCACCTGAACCTCTCCAAAGCAAGTGCCAAGATGTGGTGCCCTCTTGGCTAATGGTGCAGGGGACAGCATGGAAGTTTTTGTCTTTAAGAAGGTGGTCAGGTAGTCTCTGAGGATGACTCTGAGTGTTTGCTTCCCCAGACAAAAATGCTGAGACGGGAGGCTTGGATTTATGTGAAGCAAATCTTGAAGAGCATTCTCAGATTCAGTAAACCAAGCAGAGACAAATAAAACTCACTGATTCTGATTAGAGAGAGCTTTGAGCTCAAATGAAATGTAAATAGCAAGTCTAATTTTCTAGCTTGTGGCATGTTTCTCCCTGAGACTCCTGAAAGTAGGACTAGGCACAGGAAAATACTAACTGAAGTTATCTGCTTCCGCATGTAAATTATTTATTCTGCTTATAGAAAAGCTGTCTCTCTCCAGCAAATTGCTCATCCTATTTTTAAGTTGTGGGGGTGGTTTGAACTGTGCGCTGCTCTGAGTCAGGCATCAGATGTCCCCAACGAGCAGATAAGCCTGCTGCTGTGCCATGAGCTGCTGTGGCTGCGGGGCCTTGGGCTGCACCGTGCCAGGGAGGATACCCGTGGTGGTATCTGTCATGGAGTGTTTCCATGAGGGCAAAAGCAGTCTGCTACCTATGTTAGAACAAGTGCAGGTTTAGCCTGGATAAGCTATTTGACTATAACATTAGAAAGTTGATCCAAGCCCATCAGAAAGTGATAGAAGTTTCTTAGGGATTTGTGTGGATGGTAGAGTTGGCTCCCTTTAACCGCAGGCTGGGACATATTATGGCCCAAGTGATCCTGATGGTGAAAACTGGACAGCCCAGTGTCTCTGGGCTATGCAGGGGACTTTTCCTTGTGCAAGTGATCTCTTCTGTAGCTGGAGAGTCCTTGCAGGCTATCTTGGATGATGAGTTTAGTCCATCTGAGCAACTTGTCACATTGTGTCAGCAGTTTTTGTGAGAAGCACCTACAGGCTTCTGTACTTGGTGACTCTGTCACAGAGGGTTTGGTGGAAAATGAGCAAAAAAGATGAAAACCCTGCTCCAAAGAGCTGTGAAATATGCAGTCCTGTCTCCTCCTCCAAATGCCAGTGGGCTCCATCTACTGCCTGCGTGTGACCAGGACCTGGTGGGTCCTGGAGCTATAACCTCTTCCTGGCTGAGGGCATGGGGAGTGGACGGATGACGACACACCATTCACTGACTGATGGATGAGGATGTGAGGATAAGATTTCTCCACCCAGATGCCTTTCTTCCTGTGTGTTGCTGCACCCTTGGTCTCCCATGGCAACTTAGGTTTAAAGACCTTGTGCTGAAAGTTGTGGGGAAATTTGTATCCCATCCAGTCAGCTTTATGGTGTTTGCCTTAAATGTCTTTATAATGTCTTTTGTTAAGAGTTCAAGCCTGAGGTAATATCTGTAACTCATATTTATCCTGAAAGAATTACTTGGTGCTGATATTTTGATTCTCAACAGCCTTTTGATTGCAAGCCTTAGCAGTATTATAGCTCAGTTCCCTGGTATCTCCATGACTGTGCTCTGCCCTCATGAGTTCCCCACCAGAGCTGCTCTTGCAGTGAGCTGGGCTCAGCTCAGCATGCTGCTGGCTCTCCAAGAACAGGAGCTGGGTGCTCTGCCACCACGCTGATCCAAGTGCTCATGTTTGGCAGAGGCATAGCCTGTTTCTAAAATTGTCTCCAAGATAGTTTTGCATGGGTTTGCATCTCCCAGACGGACGAGCCGGGTGGTATTTTATATGGTGTCATTGTCTGTTTAGCTAATGAAGTAGGAAGAAACAATGAGCTGAGATCCTTGGCTCTATGAAACAGCTGTCAACAAGCAGTGCTGAGAGAGCAGAGGAGCAGGGACCTAGCAGCCAGGGCACTCAACCCGGGCTCTGAGGGATGGTTTTGATTCCTGACTCAACACAGTCATAGATGAAATGCAGAAAAAGGTGTCTCAGCCCAAAGAAGAGGGAGATGCTGGGAGCTGTGTGCTTTTGCTGATTCTCTCCCAGGAAGCAACTGCTGCAGTGGTGTGCAGGGGAGGCTGGCTTTTGTCTGCCACTGCCCACCTTGAGTGAATGTGACCTACTTCTGCAAATGCTTCCAGAGTCTTCCTTCTGGAAGAACTTGCCCACAGAAGAGTGGTTTCCCTCCCTCATGGCTCATATCCTACCATGTAATATAGACCAGTTCCTTTAGTTGTTTTCATCTGGTGCTGAGGAGGCTAGTGAGAAACTCTTGCCCAGAAGAGCTCTGCTGGAGAGCAGAAAGCACAAGGAAAACAATAAAATGTCTTCCTGCATCCCCTCTTTAGTTTGCCTTTCTGACTTCAGACATAAGCTGCCATTGCTTCCACATGGAGCAGCCACATGAAAAGCACCACTAAACAGTTCTCTGAGTTTCTCAACAAGAAACGCAGTGGCTAAATATATTTAATCTGTGGGTATTGTTCGTCTTGGCTTTAATTTCCTGTTCTCAAAAGGTTTAGGAATTTAAACCCATGAATCATTACTGAAGCTGTTAATGCCTGGAGCCTTTTTCAGAAATGGAGATAAAGGAATTGATATTAATACCAGCTTAGTATGAATTCAGCCAGAACAGCTCTTTGAGGAGTCCACTGCCATCCCAGAGATATCACTGGATTTCTAGCCATGACAAAAGCTATCAGGAAGTGGAGTAGGCAGATGAGATCACTTTCCCCCAGGTAAATAGGATGCTTCTATTTAGAAAAAAAAAAAAAAAGTCCTTCTGGCAATTTACAGGCTGCATCATCCCCATCTGGAGACCTCTAGAGCACTGCACTGTTCCTCTGGTTATAAAATTGCAGCATCTGTTCAAGCAGTGACTCTTTTTGAGTGTAGTTAGGAGATTTTTCTGCGACTGGAGGTTGTGCACTTGCTCATATTGAATAAAAGATTGGAAGAAAACTTTGCTCTGTTCCGTTTAGCTGGACTTTTGGGTTCCTGCTTTTATACTTGCAGATGTAAACATCTTCCTAAAGTCCTGACCTTAACAACTCACATATACCTCAGAAGCAAGGTCACCCTGAAGGTCAAAACAGAAAATGCAGGAGGACTTGCAGAAAGGTCCTACCTAGTGATTATATTCAGAAGTGAAATGAAAACTGTGTGAGAACTGGTTGTTATTTTCACATTGACTGGGGTTTAGTTCTGGAATGCCACAGAAGTAGAGGATCATTCAGGTGGGAAGTGACTTCTGGAGGTCTTGTAGTCTAATCTACTCACAGCTGGATCAACTGCCTGGTTGTTAGTGCTGATAGATGTGGCTGCAGAAGAAACTACCTCCTCCTTTCTTGTTTGGTTTGTACCTTTGGGTAACACAGAAGCAGAGAAAACTACAAGACAGCTGCAAGAAGACATTTGGAAGGAACAAGCTTGATCCCTCCTTAGCAGGTTTGCTCTAATGATTGCTCTTTCCAGGAGGGAAGAGAAATGGCCTAGTTTTCTAGCATCTTCTTTCCTACCCTTCCCTCGGGAAAGGGAAGGCCCTGGTGTAAAGGATGTAGTCTTGCTTCATCTTGCTTCCTCCACTGGCAGTGTGTTGGAGAGCTGTTGCTAATTGAGATGGGGGATTGGTGTCTGTGTGGGTTCATGCTGTGGCTGAGAGTTCTTGCTGTTGAACAAGCATGTGGTGGAGGGGAGGGGCACAAAGCACGACAGTGTGCTGTGGCAGTTCAGAAATGTGCTGCCTTGCAAAGGTGCTGGATGTCCCACGCAGCTGCACCAAGTCACTCTGTCCTGATTGGAGCTGCAACAGTTTTGTGCCAGGTGGAAGTGGAGCCCTGTTTGGGAAGGAGAATTGCACTATTTGCTTATAGTATAAAAAATGTAGCCAAACTCTAATGAGAAATGGAGACATTCCTACAAATACAGCTTTAATTTCCATTTCTCTCCTCTAACACATTTTAAAGACATTTTCAGAGTCCTACAAAGCAAAATGTGAGGAAATGCACACCCTGAGAGCCTGCAGCTTCTAGTAGCCAAAATGGTGACTAAGCCTGAGTACCTGCTGGTATTCAGTGTGATCACTGATGCTCTCCTGTCACCTAAGCACCTGTGAGCCCAGTCAGGGCAGTTTGGCTTCACTCTGAACTCACACAGCAGAGCCCTGTGGTATGCTTGCTCCTGATGAGCTGCTCATAAGGAAGAGGCCTCTGTCCCCTTCTTGCCTCTGCTCTCCATCATCAGTTAGCTCAAGTCTCTGAAGCTGCAGCCTGTGACCGCCTCTTTTCCTTTCACAGAGCACTCTAGAGTCACTCCTGCTCCTGGAACAAGCACTCTGAGCCAGAAAGCATCAGGCTCCATCTGAGCCTCTGGGGCTGTCTCTCCATCTGTTTGTTTAATGACACGCAGCAGCCTCATTTCTGACTTTGCACCCCCAGGACAATAATCCACTCTGATATTCAGGCCAGCCAGCTATTCTTCCGAGACGAGACTGTGGCTGGTGCACTGTAGGTCAGAGACAGTTTAAAATTCTTCTTCTTAATTGCTTTATGGCTCAAAATGTTGTTCTGAGATCTGCAGGATATACAGGAAGCTTGCACAAGTTTGCTTGCTTGTTTTCCACTGAAGGAATGGGTGGTCCTCAAAATCCAGATACCCTTGCCTGGTCTGCTGGGGAGGACACTGGCTTGAAGGTTGGGAGCAAAGGATCTTTACTTATCTGTAATGTGCAGCCTTGGCCAAGCACCTTTGCTCTAATTTTCTAACTGGTGGCACAGTATGAACTGCTCAGATACTTTGTGGTGGGATAGAGGCATGAATGTTTGCAGGGTTGATGCTGTTCTGTAAAGCTGAAGTAGATTCACAATGATGGTGGGGGTAGTAGTGCAGTTTTTTTGAAACTTATTGCATGGTTTTGTGAAGCAGCAAGGGCTAAATGACTTGCTGTGTTTGCTAAAGAATCTCGAACCACCAGGATCAGGAAATACCTATGGCAAAATGGACCTTCCAGGACAGTGTTGGAGGCTGCAATATAGCCTGTGAATACTGTGTAGTAAATAGAGGAAGGAGAAGAAGAAAACCCAGCTGAAAGGGAAGACTAGCTTGATATACATCACTTTGTAGTAAGTGCTTAAAAGAACCTATAACTGAGAGAGAGGGGGAAGCAAGTGAGCACAAGCAGAGCAATGGTGCCAAGTGATGTCTGAAGGAAACTGGCCATGGAAATCAGAGTGAGAGTGGCAAAGCTTTAGGAAAGAGAGGCCTCAGTAAAGTGCTGGTTTCAAAATCCTTCTTGGCTTTAACTGCTTGGTTCCCATGGCGTTTTGTGTGAGAAAGTGGCATGGTTTCTCTCTATGCAGAAGCTCTGGCATCAGAAAAGAAGAGTGGCAGGGACCATATCTTCCCGGGGATGTCCAGGTGATACTAGTCCAAGTGAAATACCCTCCAAGAAAAGAAACTCCCCCAGGGGTGTGCTTTCAGTTTAGTGCCCCATTAAATAAAGGGAAATATACTTCTTGGATCAAAGGAGGAAAATGTTTGGCTTTCCCATAATCCCTTACTAACCCTTTCCTTTTGTTTTGGAGGTGGAGTTCATGTGTGGTAATTCCAGTTTGTTGTACCTCACATTGTGTTTCATAGGTAGACCAAAGAGGTTACCCAAATACTTTGGTTCGATGCACAAGTCCTTGTACAAAATGGAGTCCTGCTGTATCATGTGCAATCCAAGCCCAGGGCACTATGAGCAAGACTTTCTGAAGCAGGTGACATGATTCCAAGGTTTTCTGCAAGCTCCAAGTGGTCTTGGCTCACCATGGGACCAGGGGAAGATGCTTCAAGGGCCCTAGAGAATGAACATAGGGCTGGGAATGGCAGGGAGAGAAACTCTGCCTGCCATGCCTTTGAGAAACTCAGACCAGCCAAATATCCACATCTGAACATCTGCAGCTGCTAGCAAAGGCAATGTCAGGGCAGATGAAATGCAAGCCCTGAATTACAGACAGATGGAGCAGGGTAGGAGGGAGGCATGGGTCAGAGGAAAGCGGTAGCTGATATATGGAGGCATCCTTCTCCAGGGTGAAGGAGCAGGAGCAATTTCCTTTCCAGAGCCAGCCGTTACCCAGCGTGGTGCTGAGCGCAGTGGGTACTGTTCACCCAAAGTTGCCAACAGTGCATTAACAAAAGCCCTAACAAAGAACAGAGCAGGGTTATCATTCACCGAGGAGCCATAGCTATGCCAAAAGAGCCATGTATGAAAAACACAGATGGGAATATGTGTCTGCATGCACCCACCCGTGTAACTGAGGGATGTGTGCCCAGGGCAGGCTGGCCTGCTGGAGTCTAGTGTCTTGAGAGGCTTCTGTACAATAAGTTCTTTTGATATGCCTGAGCCTCTGTTCAGTCAAGGAGCTTGATTTCAGTGAAATAAGGTCAAACCCTCCTAAAAACAGGAGTTATTTTGAGAGTGATTTTGAATGCCTGAGTTGATTCCATTGAGTGGGATCTGGTTTGTTGATTTTATAATTATTTTTTTTTTAAATGAAAGTGAATATGTGACATAAACTTGAATTTAAGATGCTTTCAGTAGGGCATCCCTAATTGATTATTGAGGTCAGAGCTATTGAGATCTTTCCCCGCTGTACCTTTATGAAGGGATCTCGGACCTCTGGAGAAAGCAGGGACAGTACTTGCTTGCAATGCCCTCGAAGGAGTGGGAACGATCATGGGTGCATGGGAGCCCTTCCACTTCCATAGTTCAGCATCTTATGGAGTTTATCCACTGGCAGACTGTGCATTCAGCATTTCAAATACCTCCATTTGCATCCCAGTAATACAGTGGAACAAGGCAGTTTTTTCCATTATAAAAATCTCCCTCTGCTCTGCCTTATTCAGAGGTGTTCAGGAAATCTGGCTCTTTCCCCTCCTCTCTGCTGCTCCCCCAAAGTGCTTTTCTTTCTCCAAAAGCAGCATGTTGCATCTTTCTCTCACCACAAGAGATGGATTTGGATGATTGTATGTGCTGAGGGTTATTGCTGCTACCTGCTATTTTAGCAGGAAAAGCCCCTGCGTGCAGAAGAGAACAAAGCCCTAGGATTCCCGAGGTCTCCATTGATGCAGAAGGCACTGAGCAGAGCATGAAAGAGATGACAGAAGTGCAGCAAGATCCTCCTCCATCCCTCCCCCTTCCTCACCCTCCAATTCAAGGAGCAGGGGCTGGTTTGTGAATGAGGAGCTGAAACTCGTTCAGATGGAACAAATAACTGATAAAGGCGCACAATAGCAACTGTTCGCAAGCCAAAGTCAGCAACGAAAAGGTAGCGATTCTCAAGAGGGGGCTTGTTTCCCAATGAGTCATTGGTGTGTGACAGATGGAAGGAACTAATAAAATATTATGGACTTGCAGAGCTTTGATCTTCCTGCTTTTTTTTTTTTTTTCCCAAGTGTGCAGACTGTGTTGTCAAAATGAATAGGGTGGAAACTTCATTTGGGAAAAGCTATCCTGGCAGCCTTGGCTTGTGGGGAGAAGGCCAGGAACCCCGATCCAACACCATGCGTGCTGATTTTTAGGCGCAGTGTTTTTTTGTGGCCTTTGAAGCACATATACCCCTTCCCATTCTGTTGATGCAGGCATGTCTTTCGGCCCACTTGCAGGTCTGTTGGAGCAGAGGTGGGATTCTGGACTACATGCAAGAAAGTAAAGTGCTTTTCTGGGTCAAATGCTCTCACCTTATTATTTCTGTTCCAACTGCTGCAGCTCACAGGGACCCAGCAACCCTGAGCTGGGGCCCTCAGCACCCACCAGCTTTGAATTTATTTTTATCTTGCTGTGACTAATCTTTAGGGTAAATAGGTTTAAGTTTTGTCACTGGGGCTGTGATGCGGAGAAATTTGTTTTCTTTATGGAGAAATCACTACGGTAAGAGCCTCAGCCCTGGGGCCTGAATGCAAAGAGCATGAGCATAGGCTGTGTGCAGAATTGCCTCTCTGGACAGAGAAAGTCCTCCTTGATTTCAGGTCCTCTCTCTGCTATTGTCTGTCAGTCTGACTGTCACAGCACAAACAGATGAAGGTTAGCAATTCACACAGGGCTTTATTGATGCATGAGATTGAACTGTGATTGAAATTTGTTTCTTTCCTCCCCTTAACAAGGGGTGTCTGTGAGTGCCTCTCTTGAAAATGCATTTCTTGAAATCATTTGATCTGGCTCTGTTCAGAACTGCTTCTTTCCTGAGCTCCTGTCTTGGTCTGGCCATCCCTCTGTGCCTCTTCAAAGCAACTATCCCCTGCTCCACATCACCATGACTGTCCTGTCATGGCCATCACTCGATGCTGAACAGGTGGCTGGTCCACGGTTCAGCTGGCAAAGGATCTTCAAGGCTTTGCAGCACTAGCTTCTGCCTTGGGCACCTCTAGCCAACAAAGGTAGAAGCCTGGCTCCAAGTTGCACCCGAGACTCCCTGTTGTTTGCTTCTCATTGTTTTTCTACTTACAGCCTGCAGAAATGGGTGCTCGGTCCCTGAAAAGCTGGAGTTGGGATGCTTTGTGTGTATGTGGAGTGTGTGTGATTTGGCTCCTCTTGCATGGGGAGGTCTTGGCATAGCTCCACGGAGCAGAGGTGGAGAGGCTTGGGTTCTGCTGTTTGGGGGAAAAACCCACACTCTTGTGTTCAACTAATTTTTCTTTAGTGCAGAGTAGGAGAGTTACCTTCCTTTGTTAAACACACACTTAATGCTTCCAGGTTTGGTTTTTTTTTCTAAATGGAAATATATGTGGCTTCTCACTGATAAGTATTGATCCAGACCTACCTACCTACAGAAGTAACCTGAGTCTGTTAGCAGATGGGAATGTAGGGAAGCCATTTGAGTGTTGGGGCTTGCAGAAATGTGGGGCTAGAAAAAGATAAAGCAAGGGATTTGTTTAATGTCAGAGGGTAACATAGCAATGCAGGACCTCCATGGAGCCTTTCTGTTCCAGATCTGTATTTCACTGGTTTGTCTGTCAATTTATTATGTGCCTTGGCTGGTCCCATGGGCACTTAATCTCAGTAGGTGGGGGGGCTCCAGATTAGGGTGCAACAGCAAAGCTGCAGATGTGCAATTATGGAGTAATTTTCAGCTGTGTTACAGATCTTGCTTGCCTGGCCTCATTTTAGCAGAAAGTCTGTTTCCTGCTTGGTTTTCATGCGAGTGGTTTTCTAACCAGTTATCCTCTTTGCTGAGCAGTGGGGAGGGAAGGAAGGGATGAACTCTGTGCCTGGGTGGGTGCAGAAGTAATGTCTCTGGTCAGGAAGGGCAGACCCCAATGGATGCAGGTGATACTCTGAACACTGGGCAGGGAGATGCCTGTGGGAGTCAGGATTGGTTTGACTGGCTTTTTGGTTTGTATTGTTTAACACTGAGAAAACCGAAAAATTATGAGTTAAAAGAGCTCTTCTGTCCTTTAAATCTAAGAGCAAACTAGGGAGGGAGGCCTGTACAGATTGAATGCTTAAAATAATATCTTGGGGTTTGTTTGGTTTTTCTTAAACTTGGTTTGCCAAAAACTCTTAGTAAGACTTTTTGCACTGATCTTGGACAGGAAAACATTGCAAAATACCACATTCTCCTTGGATGATAACATTGTTTCCTGCCCCGCTCTAATACCAGCCATGCTGTCCTTTTGCCTCAATTCCTGGGATTGCTTTACTCAAATGTTTGCTTTCTCCACTGGGCTGGACTCTGACACTTCCTACTGGTTTTGGTGGATTGGCTGAAGCTGCTCCAAACCTAGAGGCAGCACAGCCCAAATGCTTACTTACTCCTCTGGAGCTAAATCTGTGTTCCCAGCTGATATTCCTGACAAGATCCCACCCCTTCACCTCCAGAGAGCCAGCTGGATTTATAATCATCACATGGAAGTGACAAGATAAGTGCCAAAGCTGCATCCTTCAGTTATCCCCCAGAAGCATCACTGAGCTCTTGAGTTCAACTTACCACAGATACCACAGTTCCTTCTGCAGACAGATTGTCTTATTTTCAATTGGCTTTGAATTCCATATATGGTCCAGAATACCCTGGTCTGAAAGTGGTAACTCTAGTTGTGTTTGGAGCAGATGTACCTGCCTGGAGACCTGCTTTTTAGCTGTTTGCCAGTCTCCTCAAACAGCTATCTCATTTCTTGCTTTAATTTCCATCACAGTGTTTCTTTTAGACCTTAGAAGATCCAAAATCAACCAGGCAAGTTGTAGTATGCTCTGTGGGGAAGTTTGGGGGTGTTTTTTTCATTAAAACAAAGCCTGTGGCAGACAGAAGGGCAGCGAGCCTCCCTGGGCATGCCACAGTGACCTTGCCATCGCTGGTGGCCAGCTGGCCATCTTCACCAGCTGATGTGAAGCCTCAGCCTGGCTTTCCTAGTCCCATTTGCTTTGACAAAGTCTTATTGGTGGCCTCAGGATGAAGTGTTGGACTGCAAAGGGAAGAAGCTGAAGGACAAGCATAGTTGTGGGCTCTGCTACATCTCAATAGGCTGCCGCCGTCTTCACAGCAGGAGTGGGTGACTTGTCCTTTGCTCTCCCAGACCTGCAGCAGGCAGGCTGTCAGCAGCAGTAACCCAGCATCCCCTCTCAGCAAAGCGGGCAATGGCAGGATGAAAAACTGCCCATCATCCGTGCTCCTGTGTTTCTCGAGGCGAGGGCTGGGAGAGTTTTCTCCTCACAGGTTTCTGTCATATGGTGCACATCAGCTTGGTATGCTGTTTACTGGCTCGTCCACTCCAGAAACATCACACAGGGGGAAAGCTCTCGGCCAGTGCGAAGCTGTATTTTCCAGACTCTGTTCCCATTGGGGTTTCATTGCTTACAACCCTTAGCATTGTTTGGGGGTTTTTTCCTTCCTAAAATCCAGGCCTCTGTAACCTTAATTAGCTGACTGTGGACATGAGCTTGCTTGATACATGACAGTTATGATGAGGAAATATAAGCAATGAAGGTGGTGAGTAGAGATGCTCAGGGATAGTGGTTTTGGTTGTGGAAAATTTCAAGAGTTGGTGTCTCTTTCTTTGTTTCCTGAGCCTGGACACAAATTCAAAATTCCCCCCTCCCAACAACAACAAAACAAGAACTTGCAGATCCCACCCCCCCATCTTCACTTTAAATAAAAACCTTAACTTTATTTATACCCTTTAGTTAAACAAAGATTACCCCAAAGTATTCCCTGTGACTCATTACTTCAAAAATGTCAAAATAGGCATTTCAAAACCTTTTTTTTTTTTTCTCCATTCAATGTTTAACAAAAGCATTTAAGTGCATTTGATGAATCAGTTTTGTTTAAGATAGGAGGCTTTTTTGCATGTCTGTCTTTGATGGCACCTCCACAACAGGTTCTGGAGACAGCTCAATGTGGGGGCTCCCAGCAGCCTGTGTGAGCCAGCTGATTGGCAGCCCTGACCTGAACAAAAGTAGACCAGATTCCTGTGTCCACTCAGAGGTGTTCTCTCTGCTGCTTCATAGCTCAATGGACTCAACTGGGTGCAAAGCTAAGCAGGTAGAAGAGCAGCCAGTGTAACTGTACAGGGTTACATGTGCAGCTGCAGGGCTTGTGTTACCCTGCAGGGCCACCCAAGGAGACATGGAGAAGGGGACTGAAAGCCTTGTCCATGTACTAGACCTTGATCTGAGCTCAGAGGAACAACTGAATGAACTGAGAAAGGGTCCAGAGCTGCATTGGCCTCTTCCCATCTCCAGGGGATGCCTCCTGCAGGAGTGTAGCATATGGCTCTCTCCAGGGACTTTGCCTCTTTGGTGCTGTTCAGTTGGACTTAGCACCAAAATCCTGTCTTGGAGTGAAAAGAACAAAGAGTAAGCAGATTCTTACCTGCTAACAGCACCAGTGTCCTGCTAGCGGGACTAGCAAGGTACTTCCCACCTAGCCTTGCTCTCTACTTAATCCCTGCATTTACCTTGGTCTGAAGTGACCAGTGCAGAAAGGATTAGAGACATTACTGTGGCTACTCTAAATTAATAGCAGATGTTCCCAGCAGTGAGAATCTCATCTACCCTGCATGGAAGCAACGTTCAGTACAAACTCAGCGCTGTGCTGGTTGTATCTCCTGCCTGTAATTTACACAAGGAAATAGAGATAATGGCAGGCTTGTGAGAAATGACAGTAGATTTGGGTCTAAAATTAGAAATACTAGAGAGGTGACTTGTGTGGGCAGATGTTCATCCTGGGCTGTGCAGCATAACCACGTTTGCCACCCACGTTTGTTTGAGATGCCCAGCCCAAGTCCAGTATGGCTTATCCAAATCCCTACCAGGGAGAGAAGCTGGGTCCTTTTCTGTGTTACAAGTAGGGAACCATGAAATGGCTTGGTGCTGTGTCCTGTTGCCAGGATGTGGTGACTATGGCCTGGCAGGAGCGTGGGGAGCAGGCCCAGGAAGGACATAGTACCCTAGAATTGTTTACCTCTCCTATTATAATAGAAAACAAAGCTATCTTAGTCATGCAAGGGACTGTCCCCAGAGTTGATTTTACTTCTCATGCAGTCTGTCCTGGGATGTTTTGATTCTGCTTCAGTCCATGTGCTTCCTTCTCAAGGCAGGGAGAGGCAGACACCTTGAGGGCTGGGTGTTCCGGAGTGCCACAGGCATGCATCACCCCAAGCCTCTTCCAGCCTGGCTTCATTTGCTGAGCTCTTGCTCAGCTTGCAGCCTCTCAGCATGACAGGTTTGCAGACTTGTGATTGTCCAAATCACCAGCTTCTCTTGGTTTGCAGGTAGACCCTCTCACCATACATGCTGAGATTCATCTGCAGAGTATGTGGTGAATCACTGCGGCATATGAGATGGTTTGGAGATAGTTTTCCAAAAGATGAAGTGGGACCTTTATAAGGGAACTCGGGCCTATGGATTCCCATCCTGAAGTCAAACAGAAGGTGCAAAGTGAGTAGTCCTTTGCCTGCTGACAGCCACAGGGTGAGTGTTGCCTGAGAGATAGCCTCCTCTGCTTCCTCATCCCCTCTTCTGCCACACTTTCCTCTCTTGCCTTGAACAAGCCCCCTAAGAAGGGGAGGACAGTTTGATGTGTGTGTGGCTGGTCTTGCTTCAGAGCAGAGGCAGCTGCCCTCAGACACCAGGATGCCCAGGAAATATGTGATAGCCAGCTGAAAAGGGAGAAATGTGTCCCAACTGATTTACAGCATGTAGGATGCTTTGTGTGTCTCTATATTTATTTTCAGATATATACAATATTTGGTTGGGTGGAAGAGCTATATAATTTTTTTTCTATCATTCCACATAAAAATTAGGCTGTTTCTATAGGTAATTGTTTCCTAAAATCAAAGGATGTATACGTGAAGATTCAGCATACTGACACTTCTTATGCCTACATCTTCCAAAGTGGATCACCAGAGTGATTTCAGAGTGGTTGAATCACCATGGACCAAAATAATTTTGAAAGCCAGTGTGAAGTATCCATAGAAAGCAATTTTCTACAGTCAACTACTGTATACTATGTTTTTGGCTGAGTTCAGGAGCCTGTTATGTTGGTTTGGTCCCTCTCATCTTTTAATCTCAGCCATGCAATGAAAAAGAGTGAAATTATGCTTGTTTCATAATAATTGACTGTGATTAAATAGCTGCTTCCTCTCAGTGGAAGGTAACCATCTGTATCTGTGTGAGAAGTGCCCGGTTTCCATCTCCCCTCCTTGAAGACTGTCCAGTTGAAATGTGTGTTTATACCAGCCCTCATACTAGAATCTGCTCCATCCTAAAGTGGGTCACTAATAGCACTGACAGTTTTCAGAGCCAATATCAGGAGCTGCTGCTGCATATATAAGAAGTATCTGCTCTAAACCCTGCTTCAACACAGAAAGAATGATCTTTATTTGCCAGGAGGAGCTGCTGTGAGTGGATAAGTTAATGTTTCAACAATGTTTGGAAGTACTTATAGCATTAAACTAATCTTTATACCACTTAGTATATAGCTGTTATTTCTTTATGGCAGACTGCATGTATGGGCTCTTACGGTGATGCAGCCAAAGGGGCTTTGGATACTTTATTCCCATTAGAAATTGGTCATACGCATTTCCTGGGTGCTTTCGAAAACTTCTGTAGTCAAATCATTCACAGTAGGAGGGGACATAGGGCAGGTAATGAGAAATGCAGTTTCTCCCCCTGTTTCTAAGAGAACTTGGTGAGCGGGAGCAAAGCGAGGTTTTGAGGGGCAGTGGCAGTGCTGCACCATCTAGCCAGGAGGTGCACAGATTCCAGCTCTGTTCTCTCTCTTCTGCTTTATTTCAGTTACCCCTTGGTAGCTGGAGTTGTGAGGGTGAATTTTAGACACTGCAGCTAAGCTGAATTCTTCCTCCTGGCAGCAGGGAACTCTTACATCCTCTCCCTGCTTCCAGCTGTGTCCTCCCATCTCCTCCCTGGCACAGGTCCTGGTGGCTTGGCAGACCTTGTGCTGGGAAGATGCACCTTGATAACTTATCAGACACAGGTTTGCTGTACTTGGGGAGTTAGCTGGTTCAGTGCAGGGCCTGCTGAGCACCAGAGTCCCATGGCAAAGAAGATAAACAGAGGAGTATGAGTGAGGGGACCAGCTCCTTTTGGCACCAATGATCCATTAGATTGGTTCAATCTGTAATTTACATTAAGACTAAAGATTTTTGTTCTTCAGATACATTTTCACTTGAGGAAAAATATAGTTTTAGGACAGCTGAAGGTGAAAAAGTGAAAAATAAAAAGTTGATTCATTTATTCCCAGCACGTTTGGGACCACTCTTCCAGAGAAAAAGCTTCTGGATAAGGCAAAATGTTTTGCTTTTGGATTTTGTTTCCTCTCTCCGGGTGAGGTGGAAGAAATTAAATTCCTTGCAGAGTTCATGATGGAAGTGATCAGCAAAGTTGCTTTGCTGAGATCAAAACCAAATGAGGAGCTGAGACACAGGAAAGAGAGAAGAGGTGATGATGCACATTTCTATGGCTCTACCTAGGCAGTGCTGGTACAGAGCTGCCTGAGGCACTGGAGAAACACAGCCCTGTAGAGAAGTGTTGGCTTTAACCCTGATAATGTGCTCTATCAATCTTCCATTTCTTTTGATTACGCCAGTTTGTTATTCCTTGCTCACGCAGAGGGTGCTGGATGCTGGCAGGGCACTATGTCTAGCTGCCTGAGCAGCTGGGAGCAGAGGGTAATCCCTGATGTTGCTGGGAGGCTACAAGAGTAGAAAAAGCAAAGGGAAGCCTGACAATGGGATCAGAGCTGTTTATGTAACCCAGACCATTGACATAACACTGGGAGTCCACAGTTCAGTAAAAGATTCCCAAGATGATGAAAACTGAAAGCTCCAGGAATAACTCTTAGGCACAAAAGGTGCTATTTCGTAGTGTTATGATTGTTTATATTTGCATATGCATATAAACAGCTGGGAGATCTCTAAATCTCCTGGAGTGGGGACCAGAGAGGCTCTACGTCATCTGCAGACAAATGCTGTGGCTCCCTTGGAACATCCAGACTTTGTCCTGCTGTCTCTGTCCTGCTATCTCTTGTCTGTGCTTTTGGGGATAGGCCCTCTTGCCTTGCACAACGGCTGTCATGGGTCGTTTGAACAAGCTGGGGTAGTTCTCTGCGTGGGAACAGCTGCCACAAGTCCCTTACAGGTAGGAACCTGAATGAAAACAGATGAGCTTTGACGGAAAAATGAGACATCACAGGATGCCTACGAGCTGGCAAAGTCAGTCTCTTTGCTATGTCCTGTCATTGTTTGTTCCTATGCCTGTCTGATGAAGAGGAGAGACATCAGGTTACTCAACTATGCAGGGCATGATAGAGCACTTGGCTGGCCTGAGACAGGGAGAAACTCCTCTGACACCCATCTGAACTCAAGGAATTTGTCAATAAGCTCCCACCTGCCTTGGAGAGCAGATTAGGAGCATCTGCTGAGAACACTAATTATCCCTTCTCCTGGCCAAATATTCACTGGATGTCAGCTCAACACAGGTTTGTCATGGCCAACTTAGAGTCTGCATGTGCTGACACTGCTACAAATGAGTAATGACACAGTTACTTACATTCTTGCTTCCCACAACGGACATCCCTAGGAATCCAATTTTGCTTTAGCTACTGAGATTAAAGGCAGTGGATTAAGTGGAAGGAGGTGCAGGGGCTTTGAGGAAGACCTGTGGCAGAACAGGCTGGAGGTGAGCAGGCTGTGATTTGAGTTGGGACCGTTTCACTTGGGTGCCTCTACATCAGAGGAAGCATTGTGTTCAGGTTTAAATAGCTCTTCATTAGTTTTGGTGGAAAGAAGGCAGGCAAGTCTTCTCAGACCCTCTTGAACTCATCTCTTCTAAACTGAGTCAAGTTGCTGTCTTGGGAGCTGTGACTCTCAGGCTGCTATTCTGCCCCAGGAGAAAGATGCCTTCCATTTTGGTGGTAAGATGCTTGTTTCCTATATATGATCAAATAATGCAGAACCCCACAGCATCACAATGCAGGGGCTGTCCTGCTGTTTTCTCAGGTATAAACCTTTTTTTCAGGATTAAAATAAAATAAAATACCCTACCTTCCTTCCTCTAACTCTAAGGCCTTCTAAAATATATCAAGTATCTCCTGGAATTGTACATTTCTAAACATGATTCTTACATTTCTTGTATAAAGGATTTTCTTCCAGGCTTTGTGAAGTCCTCTTTGTTAGAATGAAATGCAGAAGAGCCAGATGGTTTGGCCGGAGTCCAGTTACCTAAGAAACATAGCACCAGGATCCTATCAGAAGCTATTTTCTCTAAAGATCAGGCTCAGCCTGCTTTTTTCTAATAACCAGCTTAGAGTCAACATTGAGCTGTCAATACCTATTTTTTTCCCCATAATTAATCTACAAGGTTCTGCCTGGAATCAATATAAATGACCTCATCTCTTTTTTTTTTTTCTTTCATTCCTCCAAGTTTCTCCCTATGACTCCTCCTTCAGAGCTGTATTGAATCATGCATGCATTTTTTCCCCAGTAATGCTGTAGTGGAAATTTTTATGATCTCTTGCTTTTCCTGACCTGAAGTGTGTGGGTTGTCTGTATGTGTGGGGAAGCTGAAGGAGCTCTGACACCTCCCTGGTCCCTACCAGCTTTGGAGCTCCCGTGGCTTCTACAATTGTTCTGCCCTTTGGGAATCGATGGATGGGTGGGGGATGGAGGTGTGTGCTGCTTAGGTATTGGCCTGTATATCTGCTGTGTGCTGACGTGCAGAAGCTTCTATATATATGATGCTTGTGAAGAAGCTGGGAAGCATGCTCTATGTTTATTTCCCAAAAAGGACTAAAATTCATGCAGTTGCTGGATCCCTGCTGTGAAGGGATGTGGGTGTACTCAGTCATTCAGTGTATGTGAAGCAGGTTGGGTGGCTCTCTTTGAGGCCATCCTGCTCTGAGACATGGCACTGGTCACTTTACTGAAAGAAGCAGGTCCTTCTGTTAGGAAAAGCTTTCATTTGTTTCTTTTTTCCCTATAGCATGTTAAATGTAATGTTAAATTTTCAATCTTGATTCAGACTTAAATAAAAATCTAAGTTCTTCTTCAGCAGTAAATCTAAGGAAACATTTGAGTTGATTCAGTAGAGACATTCTTGTTTTGGTTCAAATACTTTTCATGTTCTTTGTCATTCAGATTGAAGAATTCTATGCTTTGAATCAGATTTTTTTATTATTTAAAAAATGTTCACTTAAAATGAAATACAAACTGGGGAAAAAAGCAGTGTTAGGACATCCATTCTCATCTCAGAGGGTGATGGCAGAGGGATAAAGAAACACACATGATTGTGATCCCATGTGACAGGCAAAAATTTATCCCAGAGGCAGTATCCATCATAATCTTTCTGACATGGAGAATGATTTAGCAACTGTTTAGTATCATGCTCCAAGCTGAGTGCTCTGATATATCCATTGACTTTTTTGGTAGTGAGATAAGAGCTGATTTTTCTTTCCAAACAAGGCTCTGATTGTGAGCTATAAAGCTGGGTAGAAATCTGGCCCCGTTGACTTCTGCAATGTGACCTGGTCATTGGCAGAGCCTTAACTCCAAGGCTTCTTTCTTTCTTCAGAGTTCATATGTCACCAAGCCATATTTTTGGTCCATCTATGATTGCTCTTGCACAATCGCTTCACTAAAGTAGTGTATCAAAATAATCGAGTGAAATTGGACACTTCCTTTGCAGATGTAAAATTTATTGTCTGCTCGTGCCTTTCCACTGAAGTTAGGATCTTGGGTTTTAAAAGCCTTTCTTCTCCTGGATATGTGGGAGTTTCCTCTAAAGATGTGGAATGTTTACTGCATACCAACAGCAAGACATTATGCAGACACGAAGTTCGCAACACCTACAATTTCTAAACCGCATGTGGCCTGTGTGGATTTCCTTGTGCTGAATGCACATGGAAACACAAACACATGTGGCATTTTTGTTGCTTTTCTAGCAAATTACTGAGCACAGCCCTGCAAAATAATACTTCCTACTGTTAGATCCACTGTGTGTGGGGGAAGGTACTGCCTTTGTGTCCTGGGCCATTGGAGCCACATGCCAAGGCTCAAGAGTCATTCACCCCAAGTGTCTGGCTTTCCAGGAAGGCAAATCCCAATTTTAGAACCTATCGGGGACTGAAGAGCACCATAGGGAAATAATAAAGGAAAGGTCATCAAATGTTATCAGAACTGGAGGTTTCCAATGGGGATCATGCCAGGAAATGCATGACTAGAAATAGGAGAAACTGTGTTGTGTCAAGATAGCTGGAATAAAGCCAGCAGGATATGAAGTGGCTTCAGCATGCTGTAAGAAAGGGTGAAGTGAGCTGACAAGGCATGAGAAGAGGGGAGGTTGGGGGGAAAAAATGTGAGAAATTAACAGCTGGCATCTTGCTATGCTTGTCAATAGCACCTACAGCTATCAGCTGTTGGTCATCGCTTGGGTGATGTGAAGGGAAGGGGCATCTCTCTTGACTTGGTTGCTGCCAGGTGAATATCAGCACCTGTGGATGTTCCTCAGAGCTTCTTGATCTGCAGTCAGGATCTCTCTGGTTGGCAGCCAGCGAGGTGCTGCAGCGTAATCTTTGAGGAAGAGGTGTGTAAGTGAGGGACAGGAGTGGCAGGACAGATTGTTACTGCAGGGAGATGTTCCTTCTGTGCTGATACCATCAGCCTTCTGCTTTCCTGATGAAGGAGATGTCTTCTCTTTCCCACTTAAAATTAATATGGCTGGAAAAAAAAAATCAGTTCTCAAGGAACACAAAAGTCCTTTGATTTCTTTGGTGCATATAGCAAGAACAAGAACGCTCTCCTCAGCGTCTTACTCAAATTGTGATGTGTCCTCAGTTGTTTTGTTTGATTACTTGCATGGTTCTTTCTTTGGGTATATTGAGCAAAATACATGTGTTCTACCAGCAGCTGCAGGACTCCGCCCCAGGGATGGCTCCATTTCAGTGGTGAAGTCACACTGGAATGTGCTTCTCATCCAAATGTTAACCCCAGTTATCCTGAAAACAAACCAAAAAAACCCAAGCCACTCCAAGTTTGTTCTGTTTGAACACAATCTGCTAGCCTACTTTTCTGTAACAGAGGAACTTAAGTGTCCTGTTTATGTCCCTGTTGATCCACCTCAACTGTTTGACACCTAGAAGGCTTAACCATATTATGTTCATATTAGTTTTGGGAAAAGATATCGAAGCAGGAGAGAGAGAGAATTTACTTCCCCTTTCAAAAACGCACTTCTGAAAATCTTACTAAAGACATACAATTTGTAGGATTGACCTCTTGCTCATGCAACTTCTAGTTGGGTCTCCTTTCCCTTGGTGTGCCCTCAGCCTTCTTTTGGTTAATGTTCACTTTTATCCCTAGCATCATGCATCATATAACGGGCCTCTCTTGTTGCATGCATGGAGACACTTCCTCACAAGAAACCTAGAAAGCATGTTCCTACTCCTATGTCTTCCTACTTAAACCAGGACTAATGCTCTGCAGAGTTGGTACCTAGAGCAGAATTCCAAGCATCACCCTTAGTGACTTCAACGTGTTAATAACTTGTACTGCAAGACTTTGGTAGTATTTTCTGATTGTGACAGTGGCTATGAGTAAGCAGTTGGCACATGGTTTGTGGTACCCCTAAAAAGCTCCTGGCAAGGAACTGTATCCCTTTGAGTTCCTCTGGGGAATGAATGCAATGTGACCAGGGCTTGGTCAGTCCTTTGTGTGGTAACACAGGCTATTTGGGCATAAGTGTTTCACTGGTAGAAGTAATATGAGTTCCCACGTGGGGTTGCTTCATGGTTATATCACCAGGGAAGGATATGAAGGATTGTTCCCAAGAGGCCAAATGACTGTTTCAATACAGATTGTCACCTCTCCTGTGGTTACTTTCTACACTTTGGTCCCATTGCTACTAAAAGCACTGAAAGCTGTGAATTGCTGGATTGTCATGTTACTGGTTTTAAAAAGTAAACGAAGAGTCTTTCAATAGGTGAAGCAGTTTCTCCACCTGATTTGACTCGAGCTGCATTTTCCTTCAGCTGCAGTAGTGACAAAGTAACTGACATTGCTGACAGCTCTGGTCTGTATTAGGACAACTTAAGTTCTTTCGAGTGCATGACTTTAGAAATTATTGTTGCTTCTTTTACTCGTCGTATTTGGATTTTTTTTTTTTTTGTCACTGTTGTTCTGGAAACACTATCTGTTAGGCATGTTGATGAAGCTTTCATTCAGCATTTACATCTGATTTGAGAAAGGGCTTGAGATAAAGTTGAGGGACACCAAGCTTCTTGGTATGGCCACAAGCAGTCACTAATATCCAAAAAGACACAAGAAATGTTGTTGGCATGCTAAATTGTCACTGTTCTCAGAAGAAAGAAAAACAGGAAGACTCTAATAAGGATCTGAAGGGAGAAACAAAAACCCTGAAATGGGGGCTTGAATTGATGGCATAAATTTTTCTAGTAAGCTGTTAAGTTCTTGGTTACAAACTAGACTTGAGCTCTAAACAGGGTGCATAGTCTAACCAAAACACTGGGAATTGGATACTTCCACACTGGAAAGCCAACGTCTTATTAAAATGCACCATCTGATTAGGTGACAACTACAATTTATTCCCAGGGAATCCACTTAATTAGTTGGAAGTAGTCAGGATGTGTTGATCTTCCAAGAAAGAGACAGTTTCAAGGGCTGGTAAATATGGATTTGGGAGAGGAATTTTGTGAGGTGTTCCAAATGCATCTGTTCACTCAAACTTGTTAAAAATCGTTGCAGCGTTCAATTCTCTTGTGAGTCTTTAAGTGTATCGAGTGCTCATTCCAACAAGTGCTTCAGGTTCACATTTCATCTGCAGTCAGCCCATTTTTCCTACCCATCTCCTTTAGTTGCCAGAGAACTCAGAAAGATGACCCAAAATCGGTTCAAAACTACCACAGCTCAGTGAGAAACCCACACATCAGCTGTTGCCCACAGTAAGCTGGTAACACTATGGTCATTGGCTGTGTGGTGTGATTTCAGGGAAGGAGGGTTCCTTCTTCCTCTAACAATCCTGACAGTTTTGGAGATCCATTTTCACAGCTGCAGCTGGCGCTTGGTTCCTGTGGAGATGGATAATTTGGCGCTTTTTTCAAATTTTCCTTCTTTTGCTCCCAGCTCTCCTCTATGTGTATTGCCAGAGCAGCCAGCACTAGTGTTACGTTGCCAGCTGTGTTCTGCATTATATGAAAACAGGGAGTTTGATCCACAGGAGGACACTTCCAGCATGAAGGGTGTATGCCATTTCCACAGACACATCAATGTACAGATATGGCACAAAACCTGGGACAAGGGTCAAACTTAGAAAATTTTTGTCATTTGTAAGCTATTGTTGTTAAGCCATCTCCCCTGCCATCCCTCACAGTGCTTTAATGAGTATGATATAGAAGTATCTCTGTTCCTTTAACTCACATTATTAGAATCTTGAATCAGATTCAGTGTTTTATTTATTAATTCAACCTTTGATATTTGAAGAGGGTAAACTCTCATGCTACCTATTTCATGGGCACAGAATAATAAATCTAAGTGTCACTGTGTCATAACAACAACAACAAATCCCCAAAAACACAAAAACCCCAAACACACCAGTATAGTGTACCCACAACACTGCTATATGCAGAAGCTGTTGCATAAATGGGCAGAGGTTGAGATGATTTTGGGATACATAGTGCCCTCCCAGTTTGCCTGTCACCAAGTGATTTGAAATGTCCCTGCTTTCCTCTTCTGTATAAACTCCAGCCCTTCATCCGCTGCTTCTCCATGTTAAATACTCTTCCTTTGATTGGGAAGTAGCTCTATGAGGATTTCTAGGAGGAAGGAGGGGGGAAAACTAATAACAGTGTTAAACCTGACCTTCTGTGTGCGCCTGAGTCTGCTTTCCCCAAAGTGGTGCATAAATTAACATTCTGGCAATAATACTGAGCCTGTTTAATTTTCTGTTTGACTAGAAACTTTGAGAAAATGTCATGATATTTGATTTCATCTTTGTCTATTTTTTTACTCCTGCTGAATGAAGCTTATTGGTCTCTTGAGACTCAAGTGCACACAGTGTGTCTGGGAGCACATAAAGGGGCACTGTCCCTCAGGCATGTACTCCTCAGCCATGCAGGAAGTATTGGGTTTTACGTTTGAAGCCTGGCTGAGGTTGCCTAATGGGTGTTAATCCACTGGTTTCTTTGACTACATCCTGTGCCAGACCCAGTCCCACCTCAGAAATTGTGGGGTTTCTACTCACATCACATAAGCATTCAAAAATGTGTAGGAACAGGAGGCTCTGCAACAGACTGAGTGTGAGAGAGTGGGATGGATTGAAGGAGTGGCTATAACAGCTGCATTCTCCTTGCTGAAACAGTGAAAAGTACTTTCAAGCATTTGAATGGGTGAGCCACTTGGAAAGGAGGAGCTACAGCCCAAAGGTGCTTTAGTGTAAGAAGCAGCAGAGGAAGTTAAGACAAGTTTAAGGATGGGCTAAGAAGATCTGCTGCTGGTGGTAGTTGTAGCTTCACTGAAAGCTCTGGGAATTCATGCCAGATGGGGACATGGTCTTGAGTGTTATTGATGCAAGGAATAGTTTCTCAGGAGAAAGGATGGAAAACCTTAACCTGGAGAGATGGTCTGACACATCACTATGGTAATGAATCCTAAAAATAAAAAGTTTGTGAAGGAAATGAGCCCTTTGCTCACAATCACCCTTCCTTTTCCTTGAGGTTGTTGAAGAGTGCTCTTCCCTGAGTCTAGTGCTGCTCCAACAGCTGTGATCCCATGGAAAACCTTTCCCAACAAGGCATTTTTCCTTTAGCTCTCCTTACAGTCTTGCAACTCTCCTCTATATGCTTACCTCATGTATTCCCTTTCCCTATGGCCTTGTTCATTCTGTATTTATTTAAGTGCTGGAATAAGGAACAGGTTTTGGCAGAGTGGGTTTTTTTTTTCCCCGAGGATCTTGAGGGGTGCCTGTATGTGCTGCAGGGCTGGCAAGCCACTGTGCCCCTCACATGGGGGCTGCTGAGTGGAAGGACATGCAGACCACATGCCTGCAGCCCTGTGTTTAACGAAGAAGGTGATACTTTAGTGATAGGGCAGCAGCACTGAAGGCAGCATGATTAACCACCGCCCACGCGAGGATCACGTGCACAGAGGGAATATTGAGCACTAGAAGTTAGATATTATTTCTTTTTGCTGCCTATTGCTCCTTGCTGAGGGATTCCAGGCACAAGAGCCAAGCTCCTCTTGCTAATCTCCCCCAAAGGAAAATCATGTCATTTCCAAAGAAAAGGGACTTGCAAAGAGAAACAAGATGGGGTGGGGAGAGGCAAGAATACAGGGGCAGTGGAGAAAGGTGATCTAGGAATGAGTAAGGAGGCTGGCAGAGTGAGGGGAAGTTTCTAACAAAAAGCCTTCAGTCAGGTGCTTCTGGAGGAGCACCCTTGAGCTGTAATACCTGGTGAGAGTAGCAGCTGCGTAGGCATGTGGTTGGTTTGTGATTCTGAAGGACAAATATTGTGGAACTGTTCAGGACCTGCAGAGGAACCTGAAGGAGAAGTACAGGACAGCCTGTGGTGGTATAGACTGGGTAGGCATAAATGTAGGAGGCTGTAATTTTAAGTATGTCTTTAGAAGGGATGGCCAAGCAAGGCAGAGGAGCAGCTTACCTGAAAGCATTTCAGAAAGGCATTCACAGCCTATCTGTTCTCGCTTCAGGAGGAGCCCCATGTCCCGTGCTGGTGTTTCAGTGCAGACTGGGCTGGAGCACCTGCAGATAGGTGCTGTGAGGACAACCAGTCTTCTGGAAAACATGTGTCCTGTATTGCATTACTGCCAGCTAGGAGAGAGCTTGAAAAGCTCACAAGGTGCAGCTTGTTAGAGACCAAATGGACTCTAAGCAACCTGCTCTAGTTGAAGTTGTCCCTGCTTACTGAAGGGGGGGTTGGACTAGATGACCTTTAAAGGTCCCTTCCGATCCAAAACATTCTATGGTCCTACAAAATGTAGAGTCTGCCTGTAAATTATAAGTAATTGGATTTTTGCATAACATTTATTCCTCTTATCTGCAGTTTTTGGGCCTGAAGTTGAAATGTGTGAGTTGAAATTTATGCAGGGAAGACTTTGGCTCATGTTAAATGTGATAAACACAAGATTCTTTGTTACTGTAAATCAATTAATCAAGATTGGTGTGGTAGAAACCCCAGTGAGTCCCTGGTAGTTCATGATCCCTGGGCAAGAGCTCTCTGTGATTCTGGACCTTCAGCCAGCAAATGATGTACAGTCTCCTCAGTTCTCAATGTGATTTTCATGAATTCTTAGGGCTTAATGACAATATGGAAGCAGAATGGGACTGATCAGAGACCATTACTGTTTTAGTAAGAGCTGCCAAACAGAAAAAACAGTTGTGAGTTTGCTGGATTAATGGCAGAAGTTGATTTCAGCTGTGCTGCTGTGTTTGCTGGCCAGTGAGTGCCCATAACTGCCTCTCCTCTCGCTGGGGAAAGCCTTGTTGGGATAGTCTTCAGGCAGTTTGCTACCACCATTAAACTGTAGTAGCCAAGATCTCTGAGTCTCTGAAGAAATGCTGACTGAAAGACATATGTATTGGAAACATGCTTGCTGAACACAGGCAAAGATTCATTCCTCATCCCGTGGAGAGATACTGCAAGGTGCCATGATCCCACCCAAAATTTATGTTCAAACTGCTCTAACAAAGTGCTGGTTTCCTCAAAGCCAGGGATTCCTTTTGTTGTGTGGTGGTGACCAGCTCCATTTCCTGGTAGTTGGGATTTGTGGTGCCCTGGAAATGCCTAGGAAATTAGATATGGCCCTCTGGGCTGTGTCAAGGCAGCACCTTACCATGGGTCAAAATCAGTACAACCAAGAAGACGTGAATTTTTTCCTGTCTCTTCAACAAAAGTGCTAATTGTGTGGCCAGCTGAGAGCATGCAGGAACCACAGCGCTAGCAAAGAGAAACTCAGATCTCCCAAGAATCAGACTAGCAGCTCCTCCAAGGATTGCTGGTTTTCCTCTGTTCGCTTGTGATGCTCAACAATTCTGTTCCTGAAGTGGAGCCTGTGCTGGGGGCAGTGCTTGCTGCAGTTGATGGAGAAAACTTAGTGTTTTGGAGGTGAGTTGCTTGAGTGTACTTTTCTTAATATTTCCTTCTAGATAACTTTGGATATTTGAGAGTTTTGGTCTGTAAGATTGTCAGCTTTAAAACATTCTTTGAAATCACCTATTTTTTCCCCTACAAATTAACTGTGAAACTATTTTTATAATTAAACATTGGATGAGTCTGAGGGATTATTAAGAATTACCTGCTACCACAAATAGTATCTAGAAAATTAGAGAAATTCTTTCATTTTCCATAGCTCTATGTGTAATGTTGATGGCAGAATCAACCTGTTGGTTAAACCTTGTTGACTTTAAGGAAAATTGTTGAGTTGAATTTAGATTCCTCATTTTTTTAATGACTTTCTATTTTGTCTGACTTGAGCCTTGATGACTTTTATACCATTGCTATCCCCAGTGCATCAGAATCAGTAGCAGGAGGTCTCTGCATGGAGACAGGTCTCCTTATTTGGTGTAACTACAGGGAAGATTTCAATGGACCTGTGCATCCAAGGGTCCTGTTTTCACATGGACGCTGCTAGCCACCCTGGCACAGCTTCTATCCTGCATTCACCATTTTCTGTGGTTTTGGTAAAAGCTTTTTCCCACTGCTGACTCAGAGTACTTTTGCTTGTGGTGATTTTCATATTGTTTGAGTGGTTATTCACCCACCATGTAAATATCTATATGTTTGAGTCAGATTTGAAGCCTCTAAGAAGAGATGGAGGGAAGAGACATACACACCAGACCGCAATAAACCCTGATCTATGCAAGCAATTGGTGGTAACAGTTTTTAATATGATATGGTATTGGGTAATTGTAAACAGCTTTTGTTTCATGGGGGTGTCTCTGTCCCACATTAATGCCACCCCACAACTTCCCACAGAAAATCAATACCTTATACTGAAAAATACATGAGGACTCAGAATTTTTTATTT
The DNA here is from genome assembly GCA_013401335.1 of Brachypteracias leptosomus. Classification (NCBI taxonomy): domain Eukaryota; kingdom Metazoa; phylum Chordata; class Aves; order Coraciiformes; family Brachypteraciidae; genus Brachypteracias; species Brachypteracias leptosomus. Next base: position 93,169 of record VYZX01028838.1, on the reverse strand, counting down.
ATTTTTTTTTTACTGTGATGTAAAAACTCACAAGCATGAAGTAAAGTTTTCCTCTCCACCATAGACCACCAGCAGGTCCTAGAGTGAAGAGTTTCTGAAGGGTCAGCTCTGCTCAGAGTGCTGAGAAGCAGATGGCTCAGCTTGATGGGCTGCACACATTGGGAGTGATGGTGGCTTAGTCCCTTAAGGTCATTTTGCAACAGTGTTATTAAGAATATATTTCTGGAAGTTGTATGTGAAACTGCTAAAAGATCGTAGGTGTTGGACAAACTGAGGGATCTGAAGCAACAAAATCCTAGGACTCTGTTTTAACGTCAAGCCAGAGATGTGCTGCTACTAGCCCTTGCTGCAAGGTGTATTTAGGACAGGCACTGTAGGCACCAGTTGTGCATGGTGAATCATGAGGGTCTGGTGAGCTATCTAGGGATGAAAAATCCACCCCACCTTTGGCAATGCAGTATTACAGGCTTTGTGTGGTTGGAGGAAATTCAGTAATAGTAGAAACACAGAAGACAGCGATAGGAAAGTGCGTCTGCAAATCCATGTTAGTGCTGATGGTAGGGACCTCTTACTGTTTGGGACTGATACTGCTGAGAAGACTGTGGAGTCTGGGAGCAAGGCCAGAGGCTCTGTGCCGAGGGGAAAGAGCAGGTTTCTAAATTCAGGTGCTGTGTTTTCTGCTGGACAGCAACAAGCCTGGCCTTGAAGAACCCACAGCAGCCAGTGGGAGAGAGGAATGGGGAGGGAAGGTCATGCATGGCAGTACATCTCTGGGACTCTGTTGTGGCCTTGTGTGCCTTGATGACCACCATGCCAAGGACTCAACCTTGTGACTAGGAGCTGAGTGTCTCTCACCAACCCCTGCCTGTCTGGCTCACAAATGCTCTGCATCACCTGAGAAGCAGATGTCAGAGAAGGTGGAGGAGATGATGCTGGTTTGAGTTTCTACTCAGGGCCATATCAACTAGCACTATCAGGATAATGTGACTGTGATGACCTGACATAGGGTTTGGATAGTGCCTAGCATTGTGGAGATTTGATCCATATCCAGGCCTCCTAAAGCAATGCACATAAATAACAGCGATTTAACGGAGAGTCACTGCACTGAGTGGTCTGAGGGGCCCTTATTGCTGCAAATGAATGGGGTCTTGTGGATGACAATTCATAAATTCTGAGTTATTTACTACACGTAACCTGTCCCAAGCAGTAAATCTTGTTTTCATTTACCTGAAGTTAACTTCTTTTTAGAAACGATAGCATTGCCCATGAGCCTTTTGGAAGATGTAACAGTTTGTGAACTCATGGTTAATGGATGATTTGGATAGGTTTCAGGACATCAGGAAATCAGTTGTGCCTGTTCTGGCTAAGCTTGAAAAAAAAGTCAGCATTTAATAACACTATCCAGAGGCAAGTAGAAAGATGAAGCTACAGACAAGCAGGAGGAAAATATCTTCTTCTGCTGTGCATTACTTACCTCTGGTCTGGGCTACATGATCAATCTAGAGAGGTGCTGAGCTGGAAGTTGAAGAGATTATTGCAGGACACCCTCCAGCAGGGTGTAGTGAACAGGGAGAACAAACCAGGCAAATCAGTGTAATGCTTTGATGCCACAAGTCAGGAAGGGGTTAGAGACTTCAGGGTCAAGGACACAGAAGCAAATTTTGCACATGTAAGTTGTATCTGTAAAAAAGCATATTCCTTGACTACCAGATTGCTCCTGTTGAAATCAAGGGCAGTTCCTATGGACTGCAGTAGGAAAGGACAATAACTCCTATATAAGTTATACACAAATAATTTTATCTGGAAACTGAATATATCAAGAGATTTCAAAATATAAAGGCCTAGTTCTTAGATCTTTTGCACCAAAAAAATGTGAGAAAATCAAGGCTGCTGGAATGCCTACAGATTGCAAGCAAGTACTTTCTTTAAACTCTGTTCTCTGAGATAATGCACTTCGCAAGATCCATTTCATTCTGTATGGAAAACAAAATTTGTTGCAAGCATGGCTGCTTTACTTTATGGAGCTAAATGGGTCAAGCATAGCTATCTGCCTGATGTGCTCCTCAGGCGTAATGGAGTCTTCTGACAATGTCAAAAAAAGTAGGAGAAGAAAGGCAAACCACTTGCATTTTGTACTTCTGTGGATAAAGCAGGACATGATGAACCCATTTCATTCTCAATGTGAATGCAGACTTAAAGCATATTGCTTGGTGTGTTTTTCTTTTTTCTAAAAGACAGTAGTGTGGGTTTTCTTTCTGCATTTAGGAAATGCGTGTTACGGGTGAATGATGCCACCAGATAATGTTGTCATTAGTGCTTATGTCAAACTGGACTCTTGCAGGTCATCCTTGCAGCAGTCCTTAGGGACATGACAGCTAACAAAGTGATAAGTGAACTGGTAAGTGCCCCTTTCATAACCAGGCTGACAAAATGTGGCAAAAGGTACATTGATACCTACAATCTCTCCAAGAGTTTGGATAGGATTTGCTTAGTAGTTTTAATTGGGGAAAAAATGGGTGCATGATGGCTTGAAGGTGGACATGCTCACCTCATTCAGAATATGAAAGTCATAGGTCTTTTTCATTTTATTGCTGGAAAGACTTTAAGTTTGAACCTGGTTTTCCTTCATATTTGTGGGGATTTGTGGGTTGCATACCCCAGGAGAGCACTTCCTTTCAGAGCTCTAGAGATCTCATCTTTCTGAATCCCTGTTTTCTTTCCCATTCTTTGTGTGCCATATCTATACAGACTTCAAGTGCTTCAAACCCTTGGTGGTTTGCTGCTAAAGTTTTTGTATTCTTATATACCATAATCTCTTTAGTAGCGAGACTGAAACTTCTCCATTTCAGGTGTAACCAAGTGTGAATTACAACTCAGGAGTACATTAATACATTTCACATTTAGAAAGAGGCAATTCTGGATACACCAGAAGCAGCAAAGTAGACTTATGTCAGTGGAGTTCCTTTAATAAAACTACTAATGATCCAATACACATCTACCTGGATCAGAGGTAGACCAAATTAGGTAGATGTTAAGGATGTTAACAGAGATACTAAGGGCACAGTAAGCATGAAGTATGAATGGTCTTCTCCAACCCTACCTGGAAACCCTGCTAGTTGGGCTGTTTTGCAGTGTTTCATATCCCATGTGGTGGAATTTTTTGTCTAGCTTGGAGACATAACTGAAAGGAAAAAACTGACCAAGTATCACTGTTAAAACTTACACAACCTTTCCTCTGTCCTGGGAAAAATAAATTGGCTCCTGCTTCTGGGTTCTACCACCTTGGAGGCACATCCTAGAGGTCTTCTCTGCCTCCTTGCTCTGCCAGAGGAGAGAATTGCCACTGAGCAGCCTTGCCCAAGTGATTTCTGTCTGTTAAACAGTACAAGTGCATTTCTCCTTGGCTGACAATTTCTGAGAATTCATCAGCATGGTCATTAGAAGGGGGTCCACCCCTTCACTTGTGGTTTTGCAGTCATTGTCTCAAATAAGCGCAGCCTTGAGTCATTTAGGATTTCTTCAGAGCATTTGTGTCCCAGTGTCTCAGCAGGCATGCGGGTGTTGTTCCTGGGAACAGTGCAATGAAGCTCACTTTCCATGCTTCTGCTGTTGTGTGCACTAAACTTGTGTCCTGAGGCCACACACTCAGTCAAGACCTACCTCATTACAGGCACTGTCCCAGCAAATGGTAAATAAGTGAGGTGTCTCCAGAAGTGATTATAATGAAGGATAAGACAAAGGGTAATGTGTCATTTCCCTATTATAGATAGCAGAAGGAGAAGAATACCTCTCTTGATAGTAATGTGCTCAACTGTCTTAGTGGAAATAATACACCGTTGGCATGGGTTGCACCGATAGAAAGTGTTTGTACTACTTGAGCTTGGTTTCCTTCCAGTGCAAGAAAAGAGACAGCAGCAGAGACAGCCTGAACGTGGTACAGGCAGGTGAGGTTGTGCTGAATGAGATGAATCTCTGTTGGAGGAGTGCACTTTTTCAACTGAAAAGAAGATGCAAAATGCCCTTCCTAACACACGTGGGAAGGTGAGGGCAGCACTGTTGTCCTAACCCCCTTCTTGCTTTCCCTGCCGGCTGGTGAGTTTCACTTGGCTCAATTTTCATACCAAAGTAAATTAAAGCTAAGGAAAACACAGCAGCAGGGAAAAGTCCTGTCATCTTGCAGCACAGCTCCCCTGCAGAGAGATATTTTCAACAATTCTGTTTCTTTATTCCTTAATTAGAAATAATGAAGTGTTTTTTGGGTCAAGAAGACCTTTGCTGTGAAATATTAGGCTGATTTTGACAGTGAAACTAAAAATAGGCATGTGCACACACATGTGTATGCATGCACATGTACTAGCAGGAATACACATGCAATGCTCTTCGCTAATTATGAACATACTTTCCTCTGGGGGTGGGGGAAGGAGGAGAGAAGCACCTTTGCCTCCAGTTAGTTGTTTTTCAAGTAAATAGGGGTTTTCTGAAGAACAGATGGGCTGGAATGAGGAATAGAAATATTTTCAGTCAAATAGGGGCCGGATGATGTAGTAAGCCACAGGAACAAAGTTCAGTTATTTTATGTTCTCATTCAGACCTCAGAGAAAAAAATGCCTCTGTTGTTAATTTCAATTTAATCTGCTTTTGAAGGCTGTCTTTAGTGCCATTATCATACACACAGGGCTAAACTGAGCAAATAGCTATCGAGCAATGATGGAAAAAATATTTGTCAGCACTGGAAGCGTTTGGGTAGGGTTTGCACTGCAGATGATAGACCAGATATGTGTTTGATTGTTCTGCAGGGAAAAAGGATGTGCCATGAACAACCTCAGTGGAGGTCCTCAAAATTTGCATCTGCCTGACTGAAATGAAGTTGGCTTTTGAGGTCTGGCATTTGAGACCTCACTAGTTGTTCACAAATACTTCTAGAAGTATGGATAGCTCTTATGCTGGTGACTAAACTCCTGCTCTGCTTATATGCATAGCTCCTACTGGTGGAGACTTGTAAATGCACGTGTCCTCCCCTTGGCCTGTTAGGGACCCCTTCGTACTTCCATGGGCAAACCAGAGAGAAGCAGACATGATGCCTGCTCTACAAGATCAACTACTTTGGTCACATTGGTTGTTATTATCATACTCTTTGAGAAAACTGCTAATGAAGTCCTTGTTATCAACCTGAGTTGTAGACTCTTCGAACAAGGTTAAATGTCAACAGACTTGAGTTGTGTTCCAACAGACAGAAGAGGGTCTTGTGCAAGGCCAAGACAGGAAAAAAAAGGAGGAGAGAGCGATGGGAACCCTGCTTAGGAACTTGATGCAATTTGATACCTGGGTCTAAGTTGGTCTAAGCATTAAAATTTTGTCAATCACTGCTATGCGCAGAGAAAGGTGAGGAAAGTGTGCCACAATCATCTGGTGGCTCTAACAAGCTGGTGGAGAAAATGAGGGTAAGTGCAGCAAAGGATGATAGGGAAGACTATGTATGAAATGAGGGCTTCAGGGGTGGTCATATACCTGCAGAAGTGTTCTCTTTTCCTCAATAAAGCTGCTTTTTAGGAGTCAATTAACTTATATTTCAATTGAAATTAAATTCATGCTGTTTGTTTCAGTATTGATCAAATTGATCCCAGTCGCTTGTGCAGCACTATGCACTAGTCCTGGTTATGTTCTTGTTAACTCTCTTCAGAGGCAACAGTGTTGCCCACGAATCAAGCAGAACAATTTATTCGCTAAGAAGCCTAATGGATGGTTTGGATAGCCTCCAAAAGCACAGCTCTCCCTGTCTGAACAACCTGAAACGTTTCAGCACTTGAGAACAAAATCCAGAGATGGGCATGGCCGAGAGCTTCACAGAGAACTGACAGGCTGAGATTGCTTTTTCCTTTCTCTATGGAGCCCAGTTCTCAGATGGAGGGGGTGACTTAGGGAGTGTCAACTTGAGAAACTGTTCGTGGGGCACACACTGTCCCTTTCTGGCAATGTAGCTTGACTTTGTCCAGATGATACACACAATCTCAGCGGCACAGTATGTGAGCACGTTGGGTAGCAAGGCAACAGCTGTGGTTCCTTCACATGCTGTTGTTAGGAGAGGTTGTGCTGTGAGTGATGAGAGAACTTGAATATTTACTTGGCCAAAGGGCAGAGAATTTCTCCTGCATCCACTGTGTGTCACAACCATCAATCCATGAGTTAGTGTTAGCTGGCAGGGGTGTCTCTCATCTTAGACATTGTCATAATAAAGCACTAATGATCATTTAGCAGTTTTGTTAGAAAAATGCCAAATGAACACAATGTGCTTCCAAACCTGAATACAGCAGTAATGCTTGCATGATATTGCAGTAGGACAATGTACTCAAGTAGAGAAATCTTTACCGAGACATTGTATGAGCTCCTTAGAAGCCAAAATGCATCTCCTTCTCCATCCTTTGGCTGCAGATGGAAAAGACCCTCATGTGTTAAGTGCAAATTCCATGAAAGGAGACAGATAGCATTGGCAGAAGCACACATAGACAGAAAATACATACAGGAGAAAGGGCCGATATGTGATATGAGCTCTTGAATAGCTGCCAAAAAGATGATCTATGCATTTAATCACTTGGAGGAATCCCAGAGCCTGTGTGATACAGTGAGGGTCCCTCAAGATGGAAGCATTACTGCCTATAAGTAATGTTCCTGTTTACTCCTACTGATGCTTTATGTAACGATCCTACTCTGCCCTGACTGCCTGTCAGATCTAAAATAACTTTCCTTCTGATAGATGTCTTCATGCTGGAGGTGAATTGTGGGAATCTTCAATATGAAATGTCCAGCAGCAAGAACAGGTATTCTCTCTGTGCTGTCTTCTAGAGGATCTTGGAGTCTTGAAGGTGAATGATGAAGGTCCAAGCACTGAGCCAGGGACTTATTTTTCCTGGATGTTTCCTTACCTGAAGTAAGAATTATGAGGACAAGAGTCTTTTGCTTTGGAAGAGAGACTGGGTGTTCAGTCAGATGCTTTCACATTAAAATACAAAATAGAAATCCTAACATAATATCTTGGCTGCTCTCTTTACATGGTGTTTTCTGACTCCCTTACCATGTTATATTTTCATTAAGTTGTGGAAGGCAAGGCTGCTTGTGCTAGGAGGATGATGCAAAGACAAATGTCCAAGCAAATCCATAGTATTGAAGAACTGATGATTATATTCCAGCCACCACCAACCTGAACCCCAAATCAACCACTCCTGTAGCAGCAAATGGAGGGATATTTAAATTGCCTTGAATCATTTAAAGAATAAAAACCCTTTCGGTCCTTATCTGCAGATAATGCTGTATATTTTTCCCCTTTTGTGAGAAGTGGAAGGGGCAGCATTGCTGGAGAAATACTGTGGTTCAGTGCTCCAGGGGACCCATCGTATTGTGGGGCAGGACGTGGAAATTGCAGCAGCATCTTAAAACAATGCAAGGTGTCCACAGCCATGTCCTGTTAGGAAAGCTGCTTTGAGGATACAGCAAGCTCATCTTCCAGGACTTGCTGAGGTCATGGCTCAGCTCACGTTTAATGAGCAGCAAAGTTTGTGGTAAAGAGGTAGGCTCTGATTATTTTCAAATCCTCTACCATGCTCTGAGATTTACAAAACTCAACCTGGATCATTTTGAGCCATCTCCCTCAACTGCTAAATAGAGGAAGAGAAGCAGCAGCTAAAACATGACCTTGTTTAGAAGAACTCTAATTATTTATGTCTTTTTTATGGACTACTGCTGCCAACAGCTTTCTCTCACTTTGCCATTGTGGGATGTGCTGCCTGCTGCTGATGTGTGTTCAGCTGGGCAAATATTCCATGAATACATTCCCTTGATCAGAAATCAGAATTTTTCAGCTGTGTTTATTTATCTCTTTGCCTGCTATCCACCCATCCATCCATCCACCATACTACCACCAATAAGACCTACTGCTCACTTTTTCTTGAGACTAATATAGTCTGAGGAAGTGGTTGGTTTTCATTTAAGCATGTCACAAGACCTCCGAAAGTTATGTGCTCACCCCCTTCCCTCATGTTTTCCCAGTAACATGAGTTGTGTTCATCTATTAAAAAAAAATCTGAGGTCCTGGTTACACTGTGGACACCTGCCCAAAACAGGACACCGAAGGCTGTTACACCCACCAAAAGCTTCCTCATCTGGACATAGCTGTGCTTTGTACTGTCAGGATGTAAAGGAAAAAATACACCCTTGTGTGGACCTAGACATGTACAGCACAACACAAGCTATCTTTGTTAAGGAAAAAAAAAAGGAGGGGATGGAGAGGTGTGCTGGTATAACTGTATCTACTCATGGGATTGTTGCCAGCACAGCTCCATCAGTGAAGGATCACACCTCTTCATATCCCTGCCTTGCAGAGCTATGCTGGCAGAAACGCTTGTGTACACGTCACTCGTTGTTGCCTGATTTTTCTCTTTAAAAGGACTCTGCTGATGAGAAGCAGGGAGAACGAGAGACCTGGTGTGAATTCCTCCGCTTCACCCACAGAATAGCTCCTGTGGGAGAGGATAGACTAATAAATGGGGTGTGAGTTTGAGATACTGGTCCCTTGACAAAAATACACATTGGCCAAAATGGTGTGAATCCAGATTGCTCTTGCCTCTCTGGTATTGTCTCTGTTATGTGATTCTCATTATGGCTGGAGAAGAGCCATGCAAGTTTGGTCCTCAGTAGAGAAAGAGAGACATTGTGTGGTCCCAGTCCAAGGGCAATTCTGAAGTTCACCCTTGCTTCAAGGCTACATTGATTGTTTCAGGCTTGCTGGTGGTCATCTGACTTCATTGAGTTTAGCAGAATCAAAGAAATCACCTGCAAAATCACCCAGAGACACAGTTTCCCGTTGAAAAGACATCTGTGTCTAGACTTGCTTTGGATATATGTTAGTTTTGTATATTTTCTTTTAGTGTTATTTATGGCCATGCTGAGGTAGTCCTACACCAAGTGCAGGATAAGGCCTACTCCTGCCCCAGGCAGCTCCAGAGTCAGGAACCGCACTCGGTGGATCGTTGATGTAGAATTGAAAGTATCAGCAATATACTCTTTTTTTTCCCACATCCCTTCACCACACAGACCAATCCATAATGTTACCACCAAAGTCCCTCTTACTCTCTTTCACATCCTACCTCTGACGTGGGCTTTTGGCTCTATAGCGCAGGGGCCGGGAGGTGGTTGTCCATGTAATCTTCAAAGGAGACATTATCCTGCTGGCATCTCCCAGGTTCAGCCCTGGAGCACCAGGATCCGGAAGCTGTTTATTCTTAAGTGTACCTTCTCATTATCCACATCAATATTTAAACCTTTTCTTTGATTCTGCCAAGATCCTGATGCCAAAGCAGCTTTGCTGCAGTTGTTTCTGTAGTTAGGCAACACAATGCATGAAAAGTCATTTTACCTGGTTTCTTTGATGTACCAAAGTGTTCCCCAGATCCTCCTATTCTTGCCCTTAAGGTCAAGTCAAATGCTGTGTAAGGTCAGTGTGTTCAGCTTGTATCTCAGGTTCCATTGTGCAAGTTTTGTATTCAATTAATTCCAGTTTAGATGCCTGTAAAATTCCCAATATACAAATGTCCTAAACTTTCCAAAATTGGACTGGGAATCTCATTAGAGCAGGCTTCAATGTGTTATGTCCCTGACTTCCCTTTTGAGTAAGCTCTTTTCAAAACACTTTATGGTAGTTCTCTTGAGATTTTTGCTTTTCTATTCTTGCCTTTCCCCAGAACGGGAGGAAAAAAAAAAAAAGAAAGAAACAAATAGAAAAGATGCTGGAAAATGACAAATGCAAAAATAATTTGTGTACATGAATTTTTTTCCAACCTTCTGCATAGGTTTGCTTCAGATCAAAGTTCAGGTCATTCCCCAGTGCCTGAGGTTTTTTATTTTCCATTCTTGCAGCACAGAGGATGATGGAACTAATATGAAGTGATGCCAGTGCTTGTTTGGACTTCACTTGGATCTGTAAAAATGCGCTCAGTGTTTTCCAAGTATAAAAAGCCAAAAGAAACCACCTTGAGGTACCATGTGATGTTATTTGCTTTGACCTGGGATAACTAAAATGAAAGGTCTCTCTGAACACAGGGTGTTCAAAACCACCCCACTTTTTTACATATGTGTAAGGAAGGAAATGTGGTGTTTACAGGGGCACACTGAGCTTCAGCCTGTGTATTTGCCTCTGTATGTCTGTGTCCAGACAGAATTTACCGAGTGAAATGGTTTGGCTGCTCTAGTCCAGCTTTTAAAGGTGGGCAAACAGAGAGCTCTTCTCCTGAATTACACAAATTGAACCTTTTGCTGGAAATGTCAGTAAGCAGGGCAAGGACTGGCTGGGAGGCTCCTTCCAGACAGGCTCACTGGTCAAGTGAAGTCTCCTAGGTTCAATCTGAGAGGGCCTGTCAGAGCCCCGTAAGGTGCTGCTACAGCCACTTGTTCAGCTGCAATGTGTGTGCTCTTAATATAAGAATGAAATGGAGTTGCTGTTGTTTCTAGCTCTTCATGGGACTGATCTTGTCCACAAGGCTCTTGAGTGTCTGTGCAGTTTGGGGTTGAGGAAGCCAGGACAGTTTGAGGCTGGACCATGGGTACAAGTACCAATGAGCAATGCTCAGCTGGATTGAAACCTCAGAGCTGCTCTGCCCTTCATCTTGCCTGAAATAGGAATACCTCTAAATTTTTTTCCTATGCTCTTTCCTCAAGACGGTGCTGTGAGATCCAAGGATGAACAGCACCAATCAGAATCTGCACTTTGTGCAAATACTGGACTGTTATGGCGGGGAGCTGCTAGCTGGTGGACAAACACCTCAGAAGACATCCGTGCAGTTCTCAGCCTTGTGCTGGGATTGACAATATTTGTCTTTTCCCACCATACCTGTTGGTTTGGGGGTAATGAGGGAAGTGGAGGAGTGAAATTCTGAAACTAGCACTGACTGTCGAAAATCTCAGTTTCAGCTGTTTGGAGATCATAGTAGCAGCTGCTGGTATACTCAGACATGAACTGGGATCAATACCTTAACCTCCACTCATTCTCCTAACAGCACTTAGTGTGGGGATGCATCACTCAGGGTTCAGGCAGACAGAGCAAAGAGAAATGCCTGGCAGGGGGGTTGGAACTAGATGATCTTTAAGGTCCCTTCCAATCCAAACCATTCTATGAAGTAGCAGTAACAGAAGATCAGGAAGGATGCAGAACTGTGATATGAGAGTAGAAAAGGTCTCCATGAGCGAGGTGTGTGCTGGAAGGGCTGGTATGATTATACATGGGAGCATGTTGGACATCTATGAAACAGCTACACAGGTGACGTGAATTGAAACAGAGAAAAAAAACAGAGCACATAGACTACTACACCAGAATAGGAAAGTAGGTGCACTCTTAGATTTGACATCCTCTCCATCAGCTTCCAGTGGAGTTTAAAGTGGCAGTCACTGAAAATGAGATGATCTTGCTCACCCTCTGTGAGGCCTGGGAGCTCAGTCCCAAGTGTGAACGCAGCTTCCATCTTGGATGTGTAAGAACAAGTTCTGTTCTCATTGTGCTGGCTGGCTGACTTCATCAGCTGCGTTCAGAGCCTTCCTTGGCTCTCTATTAACACAGCCAACATCTGCAAAAGTACAGTATCGTGCAGATACCTGCGACTTGCTGGTGGACACCTGTGCACAGAGGAACAGCCATGTCTGTCCAGGTTGTCCAATTCAACCAAGTTGACTGGTTGTTCTTCCAGTTCAAAAATTTCATCACCCGTTCCCTGCCCAGCCAGAGGAGGGACATCTCCTCCCTGCTGCAATCTTTTACAGGATTGCTAATCCCCTCCCTTCCCCCATGCTGTCCCACGCATGACTCTGGGCTTAGTCTGAGCTTGCTTGAACATCCTGTTTTTCTCATGTGGATGAATGGTCGAGTGCTGAGGACAAATGCTTAAACTCTGAGCATTTTGGAGTGTACACGTGTAAATCATTCTGTGTTCAGGGGTGGTCGTTGTACCTGTTACTTAAGCTTGAAACAATCCCAGACCTGGCCTGATGCAAATAAAGGTGTCTAATCTAATTACTGCTTTATGCTACAGGGATTACTTGTCCTTGGTGTGCTGGGGCTTGCATCTGGTGACACTTGCCCTGTTTAATCCTGGGGATCTTGTCCCTGCCACAGGAGGGGCTCCCCAGACAGCCACCTGTGCTCTGCCTACCTTGACATTGCCTCTCCCCTTTCATCCCCTCGTGACTGAATGAAATTGGGAGGCTTAAAAACAGAAGGCATATGGCTGTGGAATGGGAGGTCACTCTTAAAGCAGCAAGGAGGTCCAGTTGCATTGAGTTTTTGGCTTTTAAATATAAGAGGCATTAGGCTGCTGCTTAGTACAGAAGCCATTAATTAGCAATTAGTGGCTTACTGGCCCAAACTCAAAACTTTGCCTATCTGGTTTAGTACATCCCAAACTGCTAAAAATACCTTGGTATGCCTTGGAGGGATAGGCCCTTGGCTTTTTTTCTTAATTATTATTTTATTCTTTTTACCTCAAGCTATGGGAGCTTTTGGTTTTAGACCTTGGAGGGTCCTCATTTGCAGTTGCCACTTGTGATGCAAACAGCAATCCTCAGCCCATGGGGGTTAATAGCTAAATCCAAACAGTGTCTTCTGCTGTCTGTGTGCTAGGGTGTACTCTAAAGTGTTCATAGCTTTATTTTACAACCACAATTTCTTCTAAACTTAGCAGAGCATACACTTTGTCAGGAGCTGTTCCCATGCCAAGTTTCAGGTTTCAAAGTATTGCCATTTTTGAGCTATTCCCTTCTTTACTTCTGTGTGTCTCCCTCGCACTTGCACACAAAACTTCTTTTTAATGTAGAAAACTCTTTTTTTTTTTCCACAGATTTATAACTTAAAACATCTGAAGAGGTTTTACTCCAAGTTTATATTTAAAAGAAATAATGAAAGCTGACACTGGCAGAGAAAGCAGCGTGAAAAGTTGCAGCTCAGAAAATTTGGAAACATTTGCTGAGGAGGACTAAAATGGAAGTCCTTGCTGCCTGCCTTAGCAAGAATCCGTGTGAGATATTCAGTAAGATTATAGGTGCCGTAGTACAAAGTAGTACTCTTGTTTGTGGAGCTTAATGTGCTTTGTAAAGCGGCAAGAATTACTTGCCGGCAGTCCAGTCAGTTGTTGTGATCCAGTATTTTCATAAGCACTGCAAAGAGTGAGCATTTATATATCTGAAGATCTAACAGGGAGGATTGTGCTGTGAGTTTCTAGCCCGTTAACAGTTAAAAAAATCTGGGCTTTCTTTGTACTAGTATCATTAAGTCAGCAGTCTTTTGGACAATTCCATCTGGCCTTGCAGAATTTTCCACCATTCTCTGACATTGTGGGGTTTATTTACTGACTGTCCCCCTGAAGAAAACTGGCGTAATATAGGCTGGGTCTAGGTGGTCTAGAGGCTGCTAGGCTCAATTTAAATCTATATTTTAAAGGAGTGCTCCTAGGCTATATCTAGACATAACATAGGTGTTCCTATGTCTTCGCTCTGGTTGAGGCACGGCTTTAGGTTTTGGTGATTGTGTGAATGTTGGTCAAGGCAACGAGCTAGATTTTGATATTCATCAGAAAGTGAAGTTTCTCTACTTCACTATTCCATGTGCCATTGTTACTGCCATTTGTGGATTTTCCTCCCCTCCCACCCTGTCTTCTGAAGCCTCCCAGCAATTGTTTTATGAGTAATGAGATACACCTGGGATTCCAAATATGCACATCTTTTATGGATTTTGCTGTGCACCAGCACAAAGTTGCTCTTTCATCCACTGCACAGTTGGCTGCATGGCAGAAAGTATTGAGATGAGTAAGACAGATCTAGGAAATAGGTCGTGAACTAGAACATACATCTTCTGCTTGATTTTTATGTAACAGAAGGTGTTTTGGGCTGTAATCCATAATGCTGGAACCAGGGTGACAACTTGGCTCCACAGCAGAACCCAGCATCTCACAATTATAATGTTCCTATGTGTCCCTAGTTTGTTTAGCTCTGGAGATCTCAAACCTCCCAAATTATTTTCTGTGGTGCTGTTAGGGCTTGTGAATCCAGAGTTATGGATTCATTGGTGTGTACAAGGATTTGAGGTGCTACAAAGATAATCCTGGCTGTAATGCCAACTACAATGAGATGTTGCTCTGAATTAAAGCCACAAGTTGGCCAGCCTCCTCTCTGGGGACATCCTTTCCTGTTTCCAGGTCCAAATGTTATGTTTGGCTTGAATATTTCTGATCAGGTGAATTAAATTCTTAAGTTTGAACAGTGCAGGAATTTATAAAAATGTAGAATTAGAGTACGATCTAAACTGGCCTAGTTTAAGCTTATCTTTTTGTCTAAACAAGCTTCAGCTGTGAAAGAGGTACACCCTCTGGGACCAAATTGTAGGTTCACTGCTTTGAAAGGGATGAGTTGACATTTCATCTTTAGGCCTGGAAGGAATCGTTTGGGTGCAACCCATCTATTATGCGTGAAAGAATCCCATATACTTTCCATAAAAACCTTCTTCAGCTTTGGACTGTTTCAGACTTTTGGCCATTGAAGTATTTGTAAATTTAAGAACAATCTGCTAGTTTTCTTTAAACCAGCCTTGTTTGGTGTGTTTCTCAGTATCATACTGTTTTGAGCTGTGCGTGGGCACTGTATTTTTTATATATTTTTTTAAAATAAAGGAAAACCCAAGGATATTATTGTTATCACTGGAGACAAACTCCTAGAAGCAGTGCCATAGTGTAGTAAACACCATGTAAACCCAGAGTAGCAAAATGTTCTTTCATTTACCACCTACCACAAAAGAAAGCTGTGTTTTCGGGTGTGAATACTGTTGTGTACCATACATAGAGTGCAGGGTTTGTGGCAACCTGATGAAATGCTGCATGTTGTTATTTCTAAGCTTGTGTCTTTGGGACATGCCAGGTTAGATACAGGAGGTTTCTTTGTGGCTTAGTGTCCGTAAACGGCCTCATTTGCTTTGGCCCCTCTGCGGATTGACATCTGCCTCTTGCTAATTATGTGCAGATTAAAAGGTGATCACCCAGCTACTTATCTTTGCCATCCAGGTGGTGGTGCCAGGCGGTGTGTGTTTAACGTGCCAGGAGGGCTGGGAGCCTCTCATCCCACACCAGTCACCCTTGGTCACCGTACCCACCACACAGCTCTATTTCTACTCATTAAATATACTTAATAAATAAATAGCACCTTCTAAACGTGTAGGCGGGTTGTCTAGCACAGTGCTGGCCCTTCCAAACACACTCTGAAGTTGAAACTGTCTGTTCAGCTTGGCCAGGATTTATCATTAGAGCTGTATGGGCTAGGAAGCGTATTTGTGGCTGGCGTGCCAGCTTGCCTGAATAGCCCACAGTGTAATCTCCCTCTTTCCTTGGTGGGAGGAGCTGCCAAAAATAACAAGCCAAGAATTTGTCCATGTTATTTCTGGGATTGCACCAGGAATTGACATCAGGAGGAAAAAAAAAAAGAGAAAAAGCAAGCAGTGTGAGAAGTTTAGGGTCCATGGTTGTTTGGGTTTGCAGGCTGCTTTGGGGCAGCCACCTCCTGCACATGCTCCCGTGTGTGAGACCCTGCCCAGGCCCTGGGTAGCTTGAACAAGGTGACTTAATCCTCTGCTCTCTATTAGGGCAAACCTGCTTGGCCCAGCACATCAGGCTGAGCGAGGACCCTGTTTTG
This sequence comes from Brachypteracias leptosomus, assembly GCA_013401335.1. Lineage (NCBI taxonomy): Eukaryota > Metazoa > Chordata > Aves > Coraciiformes > Brachypteraciidae > Brachypteracias > Brachypteracias leptosomus. Next base: position 77,461 of record VYZX01028838.1, on the reverse strand, counting down.
TGGTCCTATGGAGCAATAACGTGCTCCTCAATGGCCACAAGACCATGTAAGGAGTGAAGTGTTAGTTCCTGTGACTGAGAGAAGTCATGAATGGGCCCCAGCTGAATCAGCCTCCACAAAAGCCTATGAATTGATCTGTGACTTCTCTGTGGAAAGGGCTGTTTGTTCTGTAGGAGACATCGCTGCCCTGGACATCTGGGTGGGATCCCAAGGACAGGGATGGAGACACTGAACATGGTACTGCCACTGCTGCCCTGGGTGGCCCTTACGCCTTGAGTTTATTTCTGAAATCAGCTTGAATCATCCTTCCAGTCAGCAAAAGGAAGATGGAAGGTAATCTATGCTGGTCCTACCTGATGCTTTCTGTGCTATCCACCCCTTCCTTTATCCCCTTCTCTTTGTTTTCAGCACATATCTGTTCTGAGCAGCAACAATTGACATCCTAGTCTGCACCACAACAGCTCCCCTGTCATCAGGGATGTGACTCTGCACCAGCCCTGGCACAAGTTACTGCTTGCTTGGGAAAAGAGTAGGGATTGTATAGAAAGCTGAGGTTATCCTGCATCAAATGATGGGACATGGGGGAAAAGCGGAGTGTTCTTGCTGGAGAGAGAAGTGAAAGATGGTCATGGAGAGGAGGGAGGAACTCAGACAGTTGTGTTGACAGTGTAGGAACACAGGCTGCAAATGAATGGTAAATCAGGCTTCATTGGTGTTGCTGATGAAATAACCACTTTGTTAGCCCGAATGGATTCATATGAGTATGTCATATGCATCGTAAAAGGGATCAGAGCTGCCTCTGTGTGCTGACGAAAGATCTGTTTCCTTCCAACACAGGCTGTGGGACAACTCTCTGGCCCGTGATGGAGCTAATTGGGCACCCGAGTCCTGGGTTCAGTGGCACTAGCCTCATAAGGGCCTATTTAGCTGCCTGACTTATCTCAAAATAGCTGTTTGTTCGCTGCCTGTGGTTGCATTCACCATTATCTTTACTTAATAGTGCATCATACTACAATGAAGAGGCTACTGAGTGTAAGTCCTAGGGAATGAATAAATTTCTGTGTTGTCTGTTATGAAGGAAGAGTTCAGTTGCAGTTCTGATCTGCCCTTGCTTCTCCAAAATTTTTCATGCTCTCAAAGTTGGTTCATGTGCTGTGTCAGTGGCATTTTGAGCATCCTGGGAGGGGCACCAAGAGTTACCAATGCAGAGAGAATGTCACATTCAACTATGGTGATTAATGACATTATACTGACATCCATTTTAGAAAATGCCTTATTTGGAGCTCAACACTGCTGCTGCTGTGGTGGAAGATCCATCCTGCTTTGCAGAGCTTAGATAAAGATCTTCTTTATCCCTTCAGTTTGTTTTCATTATTACACCTTCATCTGAAATTCCCTACAAATAAAATAGGTAATAACAACTCATGGAACTGCCAGTCTGCCTGCCATAAAGAATTTCAGCTGTGGCCTGGAAAGGTAAATATTATGGCAGTACATTTTTTTTTCCTGTGAGTTCCATATCCTTTTCCTAAATGATGTCAGGGTGGTGGCCAGTGGTAGTGCTTTTAACATAGCAGACGTGGGAAGATCTCTATACAAAACATCATCAGAGATGGGATTCAGACCTCCTTCCACACTTGGTGTGGTTGAGATGTGAGCTCGTAATATCCTTTAGTTAAAATAACATTGAAGCCCTCCGAGACTCACAAGTGCAGGTTGCTGTACACTGTTAGCCCCCTGCAATGCAAGCACTACAGTTTTGGTTAAAGGCAGCTCAACAATCTTTTGGGCCTTTAGGCGTTTAGGAAAGCATCTTGCAATGGAAATTTTGTTTGAAATGAGCAAGGGCAGTTGGCAATAATCAAATAAATACCCTCAGTACTTGCATTTCAGCTTGTAAGTGCCACTTGGGGTGGTTTTCCTCATCAGAACAATGTTCTGTCAGCACAAGCCGGAAATTTGCTTCTCTGTTCAGGCAGCTTGGCTAGTAGAGAGATGGGAGCATCCTTATTTTCCTGTACTTTTAAGTCTAGCTATTGTACAGGTAGTTCTTGTGTTGGAAACCCAAGGTGGGTGGTTCGATCAGTAATGACAAAAGGGAAACCAAGTATATATCCTGTTCTTCCTGGGCTAGTGAAGTCCTTGTTTTAGGAGATGGCATAGTTAGCTGGTTGGGAGAGCTTTTGTCCTAACAGGCCAGTGCCTCTGGGGAGGAAGATAAAACTGTATGCTTAGGCAGGGAGCTGCCAGAGGATTTTCTGGCTGGAGGCTCTCATCTTTCATCACATCCTTACCCAGGCAAGGTAGCTAGGAGATCAAGGACCACACAAGCCGGCATTATCTCTGCGACAGATCCATTTCAATTTTGGATACGAGTGGCTAGCTTGTTGCATTGCAACTGCTTTAAAAAGTCCTCTATAAGGTCCCTAGATTTTGCCCCTTCCCTGTGGAGCCAAGCCCATTCAGCTATAAAACCGACACAAAACAAACTTTTTCATCACTTTCCTGGACTTTTCCCCCTTCGCTTACCCCCAAGTGATGTTGGTGGTTGAAACATTTCCTCCTAGCCCTAAACCTTCGCTCAAGACAAACTGACTCAAGGGGAGTTCCTCGGGGTAAGAACTGATTCGGGACAGGATGATGCAGTGACGATATAAGCCATAACCTGTTTATTTTATCCAGTATTTAGATTACGACTGAAGCAACGTGAGTTGCTGCAAGCCAATGCTCACGTTTCTCACAGCATCAGAGGTGGCATCAGTTTAAGGTGAGGCTGGGGGAAGCCTTCGGAGTTGATGTTAGAAGAGAATGGATATGTAGAGGATCACGTCAACCCTAGTTGTATGTGAAGACATAATGAGGGATGCTATAGATTAACCACAATGATGTATGCTCATAGGAAGTAATGGGCCTGGCACTCTTTCCTCTGTACAGATAAAAGATCAGATAAAGACATTGTGCCAGACACGGCCTCTGTTAGAGGAAGAGCTTTTAATCTGGTAAAGTCATTGAAATATAGCAGATTGAAACACTTGTCTTCTTTCCTATCCCACAGTCATTCAGAACTAGCTTACTTTGTTTGAGTCCCATTACTGGAGTTACTGGGCAGAGTTCATGTGTGCATTGCTTGCACCATTTTCCTGTTTGCTCCTAGAGAAAGAGGATTGAAAGTCAAGAACCTTCTGCACCCCCATTCCTGCAGCTGAGAATTTCTTAGTTTAAGGCAACATTAGTTTCAATGAGTTAAGTAATGAAAAAACTAAGTTTTTCCGAATTCCTTAATTTTAAGTTTAGCCTCATTTTTTTTATTTCTGTTTCATTAGTTTTACCTAAAAACTAGAAGCAATTTTGGACCAAGAAGGAAAGCACGGACTTAAATTTTTTTTCCAACATTTTTTTTTCATTCTCACTTTTGACATTGTGACTCTTCACCAGCACTTCTAACCACAGACCAGGTCTCAGATGTGGGTATTTCCCTGCCTACAAAGGCTGAGGGCTGCTGTTCTTATTCATCTTTAACAGCGCAGTCATGACATTGCATACTGCTCGGCTCTTGTTAATTTGAGACCAAACTCACTGCATGTCCCAGCAGAAGCAGCAAATCACTAGAGAAGGAAGATAACGAGGGGACCAAAAAAAAAAAAGTATTTGGTAGCAGTAATGAGCATGCAGGAAGGTCATGCACATATCCTGCAGTGTAAATGCTGCCTGCTTTTGGGTTAGCTTCAGGGTGAAAATTGGTTCTAGAAGTATAGCGTGTAGCTTCAGATGTAAAGCAAGTGAATGGCAGCAATGAAGCCCCTGTAGCAGTCCTTCAGGCGGGGTGCTCTGTGGGAGCGGTCATTTTAGGACCCCATTCTCTGGTCTTCCTCATGGTTATGTTTATCTTCTCTCTAAACATTCCCCCCGTTACCGAGCATATCTTTGATGAGCGTCCAAAGTTCATATCCGCTCTTGTGTTTAACCTTCATGTTCAATGGTTGAGGTTGGAGAGGTAATTACGTGTACACCAGCCTTTGAGCACGTAGACCAGCTCCTTTTCTTTTTACTAGGTGACTGATTAGCAGCAGCGGCCTGGCCCATAAAGGAAGGGGCAACCATTAATGCTAAGGAGTCAACAAGGGTTTTGCACCTTGCAATACGTGCTGGAGGGTTGGTGGGCGAGAGTGAAAGCTAAACCCAGCCTGCTGCAGTTTCCTTCAGTTGATGTACAGAAAACATACTCTGCAGCTGATAAAAAATGTTTTCAAGATGTTGTTAAGAGGCATGGCCCCATATTTTATCTTGTGATCTGGCTCAGCTTTGCTACTGTCGTGGAAGTGAAAGATTGGGAAGCTGCTGCTGGAGTTTTCCCCAGCATCAGGGAGTCCCAGCCTTGAGGCATAAATCCTAGAGCAAACAGTACAACAGTCAGTGGGGTGGGACCCTTGGTGACATGATATGTGTGTGTGAAGGAGACACTGCAGTTTTTCTACCTCTTAAGGTGTTTCAGTAGAAAGGCAAAGTGAGCTGTCGTGCTGTGCAGGTAGCTTGTGATGTTCATGGTGTGTTTGATCTGTATATGCAAACAGTTTTCTTTTAAGGCACAAGAGACTTCAGCCTGGAAGGATCTGGAATCTCAGGAAGCTGTAACCCTAAAATTGTTTGTTGTTGCCCTCTAATACATGTAGCACATGAATAGGGCATACAGTGATCAACACATGGGGACACTTAAGCAAGCCAATGATGAAGGCTTTGGTAAAGGCTATGTTCTAAGCTGTCCTCTTCATCAGGGCTGAAGTATCTAATGTTCGTAACAGAGATCAGTTTGTAGATGTCTAATGCAAAATATGGAGAGGGTATGGCTGCCTTCTTTTAAAACAGCCTATAGTGAGACCAATCTGTTTACAGCAAATGTCCAAGAGGTGCACAGTGCCAGGTAGTGGGACCCTCCTTGGGCAGAGGGGCTTGAGAGCCACATTTCCATCTCTGCAGACACTGCCTGAGCCCCATGTCTGAGTGCTCTCCCCTCCACATTCATGCAGTTTCATGAGGCTTCTGTTTTGTCTGGGGGTTTGGGATTTTTCTTCTTAAATACCTAAATAAAAGCATCTGCTTGGATTGCTTGGTTGGGTCATTATGGACACTAATATCAGAAAGATTTTTCCCAGAGTTTACAGACCTAGGTGGCTTCAGGGCCCACTGAAACATGGGGAAATGGAGCTTTACACATAGATTTCAAGCTCTTTAGCTCCATGTTTTACATGGATATTTTGCTTTGCATTAATACTTCTCAGACACTATATTTTGTGCTGATGAGCTCCAATACTTATTATAAGGAGCATAACGAAACTGAATAAAGTGCCAAAGGAATAATTATTTTCACACTTGAGCAGCAGACTGACAAGGACAAGTCCTGCTCAACCTAATAATCTCCTGGTGCAGGAGGTATTCTAGTGTTTCTGTGAGAATTTGAGCTCCAAGAGGTTGGGAATGTATTTCTGAGCTTCCTAGAGACTGACACCTACTTGAACTGCAAACTGGAGGGAAGCAGGAAAATGTTAGAAAATCAAAGTGTGTTCTTCACTTGGGGCAGCTTCTGTCTTCAGGGACAGCTGGATTATGGGTACCAGTTTGGTGCAATATAATTTTTTTTTTCCTCCACAACTGGGAAAGAAAATAAAGTTAATGCTGCATTTGAGTAGAGAACTCTTGCCTGGTCCAAACAGAAAAATACACGTTTTGCTGTTGGCACATCACACAGTGAATATTTTCTTTGGCTAATAAACACAGAGAAGTTGTTAAATGATTTACCTTCTCTGTGTACCTAGCATTTGTTGCTAAGCTCTTCAATGTTTAAACACCCATCTGTCTAGTACACAACTCTCTGCTGAGCTGGGATGCAGAGGCTCTGTACAGTGTCTCCCACCAACCTTTTTGGTGAAAAGTGGAATTGGGTGTGTAAAACATCCCAGCAGCAAGGATGGGCTTATGGACCATCAGCTCTACTCCATAGATGGCCATTGTGTGCCCTTGGTGGGAGCTGCACATGGGCCATTGCTGGGTTTGGCTGAACAGTCTTGATGAGGGACTGCTGGTGGCACTGGGATTGTGCTGGCTGTAGGATGCACAGGGTACTTTTGAGATGGCAATTTATTATGTTTGTTATCTAATTTTGGTGCTTTTTTGCAAATAGTCTTAGACTACCAATACATAGCAGGGTTTTGCCCACAGATCTTAACAGCAACTTGTTGTCAAGAGAAAACTGTTTTTAAATGTATTTGTCCTAAAGAACAAGCAAGTGAATAAAAACCCAGTCAGTCATCATCTGTGGTTCTAAAGAGGACTCAGTGTGAGTCCTGTCCTAAGATCTTGGCACTTTCTTAAGCAAAGCTCTTGGGTTTTGATGAGCTTGGGGTTTTCACATTGACTTGACTCTAGTTTCTGAAGCCATATCCCAACAGGGTGGCCTGAGAGCTGGATAGGTGAGACCAGCTGCTCTGAATCTCTGGTACAGGTTATTGTATTAGTATGATAGGGATTGTTGCTGGGTTTTGACCCTCCTAGGATTCATACATAACTAGAGGTACCTCTTGATGCTCCATAGAGGTGGGATTTTCCAAAATGGTCACTTAATGGAGTCATATATAGCCAAGAACAAATTGCCCTCTAGCCCAGGTGATGCTTGTGCATGACTTTGCTGTAATCATAGAATCATAGAATTGTCGGGGTTGGAAGGGACCTTAAAGATCATCTAGTTCCAACCCCCCTGCCATGGGCAGGGACACCTCCCACTAGATCAGGTTACTCAGAGCCCCGTCCAGCCTGGCCTTCAAAATTTACAGGGATGGGGTTTCCACCACCTCTCTGGGCAACCTGTGCCAGTGTCTCACCACCCTCAAGGTGAAGAACTTCTTCCTAACATCTAATCTGAATCTACCCACCTCTAGTTTTGATCCATTCCCTCTAGTCCTACCACTACCCAACATCCTAAAAAGTCCCTTCCTAGCTTTCTTGTAGCCATCTCTTCTCCAGACTGAACAACCCCAACTCTCTCAGTCTATCCTCGTAGGAGAGGTGCTCCAGCCCTCTGATCATCCTCGTGGCCCTCCTTTGGACACGTTCCAGCACGTCCATATTTTTCTTGTAATAGGGGCTCCACAACTGGACACAGTACTCCAGGTGGGGTCTCACGAGGGTGGAGTAGAAGGGGAGAATCACCTCCCTCGACCTGCTG
>VYZX01028838.1:0-69805 GCA_013401335.1 Brachypteracias leptosomus | reverse complement strand
CCTTGATCTCCCTGGCTAGATTTAATTCTAACTGATCTTCTAACCAGGTCTCTTGCTACTTGGGTAGCTTCCTTATATGCCCCCCATTCCAACTGTCCTTTCTTCCACTCCTTGTAAAGTTTCTTTTTGTGTGACAGTGTGTCCAGGAGCTCTTTGCTCATCCAGGCAGGTCTCCGAGCACTCTTTCCTGCCTTCCTCTTTGTCGGTGTACTTTGCTCCTGGACACGGAGAAGGTGATCCTTGAATACTGACCATCTGTCTTGGGCCCCCCTTCCCTCTAGGGCTTTGTCCCATGGTACTTTGGCCAGCAGATCCCTGAAGCGGTCAAAGTCTGCATGCCTAAAGTCCAGGGTCTTAAGCTTAGAATACATCCTCCTAGTTGCCCTGAGGATCTTGAATTCTAGCGCTTTGTGGTCACTGCAGCCAAGGTTATTTCTGAGCCTCACGTTGGTCACCAGCCCTTCCTTGCTGGTGAGAACAAGGTCCAGCACAGCACCTTTTCTTGTTGTTTCCTCTACCTTTTGAAGGAGGAACTTGTCATCTATGCATTCCAGGAACATCCTAGATTGCTGATGCCTTGCTGTGTTGTCCCTCCAGCAGATGTCAGGGTGATTAAAATCCCCCACAAGGAATAATACTCTATAGCTTTTGGGACAAACTGTTAGGTACTTTGTGACTTTGCAATCTTTTCTGCTGTAAGAGCCACAATAAAGAGCGACACACAGATGGAGGTTTGCAGCACAGTTTTCCCCATCCTAAACCCCTGGGGCTTACATTGCATATGCTCCAGTGCTATTTACTGACGCTGCCTATTAGCTGTTGGTTGGTGTGATTACAGCCCCAGAGTGCTCTCATGGCACTGCTGGAAAACCACCATCAGGACAGAATTGATAACTTCTCCACAGGTTGAATTAATCCCTGCAGTGCTAAGGGCCATGTGGTGTCTCACATGTGCTCATGGATGAATGCACTTTTGCTCGAAGCTCCTACTGACACCCCAGCACCAGCCTGAGAACCAGACTGGCCCCATTGGCGTACACTCCTCTTCTAGGGCAAAATTCTCACTGTTGACATGGATATCTGTGTTAGCAGCAGGAATTCATCCTTGAAAATATGTAATCTGCAGTTCTTATGCTTATTACGGAAAGAATGGTAGGCTCCCAAGATAACTGGTTTTCTGGCTGGAGCTTAAAGTGTTATTTTGGTTTTGTCCCCCATTTTTAGCCATGCAGTGGCCCAGTAACAGCTATTCTAGCCAAATACCTGATGTTTGTATGACACATGGGCATATAGGACTGCATATAGGAATTCCCTGCACAATGTTCTGCAAGGGATGCACTTACTGAATAAAATAGGGAAGGATTTAAATAACCTTTACTCTTCATATTCAAGAGTGGGAAGGGCTTGATTTGGTTTTCAAGTTCTACTCACTTGCAGGATGATCTTTTTTACCCCAGTAAGAACTTGCTGGTGAGTTGAATTCTGTACTTGGATTCCAAATCAAACTATTTGTTGATGTCATGAAAATTATTCTTTAAGCTGCATCAAACCCTCAAAAATGTAACTAATTTCCTCTGTTCACTTGACACTCCTCACTCGGTGAATTGGGGCTGGAAACCAAATGTCAAACCAGCTTGTGACTATTTTTGGTTTTTATATGAATGTTGTATTTAAATGTCTCTTGGGTTTGTTTTTTTTTTTTTACCTTTTTTGTAGCCTTTTTTTATCTTTCTGTGATCATTCCAACAGCAGTTTCTGCTGCTTGATTTTCTTGACACAGATGAAATGTGTTTGCTCAAATAATCTCTGAACAAGAACTCTGCATTGCAACCTCTTAGTACATAGCCACCAAAATGGGGAACACGTGCAGTACTGCGGCTTCTATAATTATTCAATGTGGAACAGATTTCTATATTTGACTGAAATATCTGAAATTCACTGTCTGCAAGGCATTCCTTGAAAAAGGCTCGTACAATGCAGCAAAATGTCAAGCAACAAATTCATTCAAAGATTTGGTGAGATACATTTGAGTCTTCAGTGGGAGAAGTACAGCCATCTCGTAGTTTCCAGATAGAAAGTAATACATGTGTTAGTTACTGTGGTGGCTGACTCCTTTATACAGGAACATTTCATACCAGTTTTAGTCCTCCAGTAGTCTATATATAGTATAATTTTAGAGTGCTTTGAGATAAATAGGCCTGTGTGCCTTTTCTACAAGGATCTCTAGGAACTTTACAAATACTGATTTTGGCTTATGTTTTTCTTTCTATTTGGGAAGTGTGCGTAGGCAGCTGGGTTCACATTTACAGCAAAAGGTTTGTGATCATAGAGGGAATCTGATCTGCATGACATCATGTACAACATCTCAAGGTCAAGACAGACCTCAGATATCCTCATCTGGTGCTCTGTCTCCTAACTTTATCCACAGCCTCAGGCTTTCTTCACATGCGCCATCAGAAAGAAACATGTTTGTGTATACAATGTTTGTCAGTAAGAAGGGTTTCTAATATCTGTGGAAATTAAGGATAGGAATTGGTTTGAGAGAGGTTTCAATGTGAGCTGGGACTCTGACCTTATGGATGCATCAACACTTGCAAAAGTTGAAAGTTTAGAGTGGAGAGGTTCGCAAACATCTGATTATCTCTTTTGGCCTCAAATTAAGCCATGAGATCTTAACCTGAAACTACAGTGAGAACTCAAAATTTAAAAGCAATAGGAAGAAAATGCAGATGGAAGGAAATATGTTTGGGACTTAGGCTTGATTTGAGGTTTAGAGCAAAGTTCAGGCTAGCTGCTATTGTTTGCAAGCTGTTTGATATGCCCGTGGCTGGTCAGGACACCACTTGTCTGCATACTGTCTGGCTCAAAGCACTGGAATATGTTTTCCCCAGCTAATGGGCACTGCCTGCAGGAACTAAGCAGTGACATCATCAAAGGGAACTCAAGTTTGGTGTTCAGGCAAGATCAGAACATGTGTTGGAGCTGAGCCCCCTATTGTGAGCTGTCTTTAGCCTCCATCATGTTGGGCAGGCCCTCAGAGCGGGCTGGTCTCACCTTACAAATTAGAGAGGTTTTTGATCTCCAGTGCAGTCAAAGCCCGCAACTGTCATCAGTACCACATTAATATTTCATAAGTAAACAAAATCGGCAGAGATGGCTCTGCAAGCCATGCTGGCTCCTCGAAGGACAAATTTTTCAAGTTCTCTGCTTACCGTGAACTTTGCCTAATGTAGTAACTCTTGGAAAAGCTTGAAAGGAATTTTAATGTGCAAAAGCTGGAAAAGAAGTGACCATGTCATGGTAGGATTTGCCTTTCCCCTTTGGCCTCTGGATTGCTCTTCACTTCCCTTTGGGTTTTGAATATGTTCCCAGAGAAACACACTTTGCCCCCCATGGGAGCATTGCACTTCAGTGTTTCCTTCTATGCATTATTAAGCTGCAAAAAGAGCTTCACATCTTTGAAATATGTTCTCATTAGCTGTAATTAAATCTTTAAATTCTCCTTCAGGCTCATACCCAAAGTTTTTCTTCTCTTCTTTCTTTTTTAATATTTTATTAGTCACACACTTTGCTAATTACTGAATGCAATGATGTTTCCAAAGCTGTCACAAATAAAAGTATTTACTATTCAGTGAGGCATGTGTTAATCTGGCAAACTATTATATTGGCTACACAGTCTCTTATTTAATATGAATCACTCTGTAAAGTGCCTCAACAGCACAGCTTCTTATTCATTATTGCTTAATTTCATGATATCTGAGATGTGGGATTTCAGTTAATGGATAATTGAGATAATAAATCAAAATATTTTCTATGAGATTACATGAAACAAAAGATGTTCAAGTTTGGAGCCTGGAATACCATTGCCCTTCTCAGCAGCTCTCAGCAAAGATGGATGAGATCTGCAGGCACATCCCTCTTTCTGTCTTGACTCCAACACTTGGTCAGCTGGGAGTGGGCAAGTTTTTGGTGTGTTGTCCCCTTTCTGTTTGTCTGACATGCTTGCATTGCCTCTGCCTGAGTAGAATTCCCAAGCGATGTCTCTGATCCTGATACATCTCTTGGTTTGGAAACTTTCCTATCCCCAGTTTACCAGTAGGAATGTGAGGCAAATCACAGCACATGCACTCAATTTCTGGCAGCATCTGGGCATCCAGTGATATATGCTGGGTTTTCAGGTTCTGTGCTAACTTGCCAAAAACATTGTTCAAGTGTCCCCAGGGTTGCATAGGAAGTCTGGGAAGGAGTAGAGATGTCATAGGTAGGTGGTCTCAACCACTGACCCACCTTTCTAACTCTTTTCTCTAGCAGACACTGAAAATCAAGTTACCTAGGATGACTAATTCCTTCTAAAAATCCCAATTATTGCTTTTTTTTACTTTTCAGGACTCATAGATATCATAGTAGCCGCTGTCAGAGCAAGTAGTTTAGAAGAGAGAAGTTACTAGATGTACCAACAGGCACTTTCATTCTCTCTTCCCCATTTAGTGCTACTGACCTCCATAAGCCTTGGATCGGTCATGTTACCAGCTTTTTAACAAAACATTTACTGTTCAATTTCTTTTTTTGAGAAAGCAGGCGAGAAAGCTTAGCTTAAAGATCACAGGGAGGACAGGAGTCCTCTTCATGTGGAACGAAGATGTTGTAAAACAAGAATGTCCAGTTCTAGATTTTTCTATTGGAGATGAAAACCTGCAGCGTAGGTTATATATTTTTAAAGGAAAAGTATTCTGGGGCTAGATTCCTTTTGTTTCTTTTCTTTTCTTGGCTTGTGTGAGCAGCCTTGAAAATAGTAGTTTCTTATCAAAATGCTGATGCAGCACTCAGCTGCATAGCAGCAACCCATATCTTCTCTGGTGTACTTTAGGCTGCAAGCAAGGCCTGTGTTACTGCTGGCCACATCTTACCAGGCAAAATTATTGCTTTTTAGAAGGTCAAATGTGTAGCTTCTTCCTACTGGAATGCCTGAGGAAGGACAATGAATGATTCATTGTAGGCACTCCAGAGGCACACAGACCCCTCACGTGCGTGGCTGTGGGAATACATTAGTACACAGATTTCCTGTTTGTACAGTTCAAGTTATGTAGAAAATGCCTTTGCTCCATCGTTGGAGGACAGAATGGGCTGTTTGTGATCAGCTTTCTCTTGTTTCCTGTTCTTTTTTGCTCTGCCCCTTCCAGGGTGTTGTTTGACTTTGCTCCTCACCCAAGGGATGGAGCTGGGAGGTTCACTCAAATCATGGACCATGTGGATTTAGAGCAGCTGAACCGTTTAACCCAGGGGTGTATCTCACTGTGGTTGTTACAGAACCTCCTGTGGCTTTGTCCAAGAGTCTCCCAAGTTGCTCCATCTATCCAGATACTCAAACTTGGCAAATACCCTCTGATTGCTGCTCCCACTTACTAACCCCGTACTCTGTGCTCCTAGCTATCTGCACGAAAAGCAGAGGAAGGACAGAAGGGCCATGGGGTGGAAGAAGAGAAGCCTTGGACGATCAGAGATGGAGGGTGTTCAGAGAGGATTGCATCTTGGGCAAATATTTCCTCCTGCTGTTAGACCCTTTGGATCCACAGGTGCTCACACCTCTCTGATGGGATGGGGACACCATTTTATTTTAAGGAACACAGTAACTTTTCCTGAGAGCTTAAAAAGTCACTTGAAGCCTTCAAAGTTGTAGTGGTCTGGTGCCAAAGTAACTTTGTAGATCTGGATATGAGCAGTTTTCCCAGGTTGTGGCCAACTGGAAGCATAGCTTGCAATTCAGTGCAGGGCTTATTGGTCCTTGGGTGCCTGTAGTTCTGCCCCATCATCCAAATCATCTTCATCATCTGTCTATATTCAAAAATCACAAAGTGCCATTTTTCATTCCCAAAAGGTTCCAGATTGCCTTATAGCTGCTTTACTTTTGGTTGATGTTAGCTGAAGGCCTGGGTAAGGAGTTTATCCACAGGTAAGGGTGGGCAAAGGGTTTAGGCAATTTAGTGTAAGGCCCGTCCCATTGGCTGGCCTGGATCACAAGCCTCAGGGAGCTTCAGTCACTTCTTGAACTCTTGCTTCAACTCTGCTTTGCTCTTCTAGGTGAGTTTTTCTTTCTTCTAATGATTAAAATAGTTCTTAATATCATTATTTGCTCAAAGTGTAGAAATACACCAAAAATGCATTCCTCAACTGAACCAAAAAATGCTCAGGTCTCATGTCATTATTTTTTAACCAGGTCTGCATTAAAAGTTTTATGAGCTGCTCCAGTTTCGTAAGGTTTCCCGTAAATGAACTTTCCACCACTCTGTGACAGCAGTGTGTTGCCAACACATGGATAATATGGAAAAATGAAAGAAGGGGGGGGAAAAAAGCTTCCCCCCTCCCTTCCTCCATCTGTTACAATATGTGACTGTGGCAGGAAGCAAGGTTTTGCAGTTTAATATGAGCAGAAGTGTGTTGTGTGGCTTATTTTTTTTTTTTTAAGCCATGGAGTGTGTCATTTCAGAGCTCTCTCCAGCAATCTGGAAGCAACCAACTTAAGGCATGGAAGAGACATTATGTAATTGCAAAAGACAAAAAACCCTCCCAACACTGAGGCCTTGTGGCAGAAGCCCGTCTCTGACCTCACCCTTCTCAGGATCTCTGGAGAACACTGTGTTCCTCTGGCCCCTCGCAAAAAATAGCCTCTGCCAGATTTCAGAAAACAATTCCGGCATTTCCTTCCCCTGCCTCTGGTCTGTGGGTGTTTTGGAGTCTCTCGCATGTGTGGGCAGGGATTCATTAGCTAAAATAAAAACCGTACTACAGAGCTGCTTTGGAGAAAAGGAAAAAGAAAGTTGGGGGTTGGAAAACGCAGGCAAGTGTAATAAACCTGCAGCATCAGCTAGTTTGGACTCTATTTCAGTTTTTTAATTAATAAAGAGCAAGCCAGAAATAAAGGGGATCTCATGGGCCCTCTTGTCTCCCCGTCTGTTGTCGGTCATGGTCTCTGGTGTCCTGTCTTGCCTAAAAGCAGCCGAACTGCTGGGGTCTGAAGCACTGCCTTCGCAACTCCTGCTGGCAAAGCTGAGCATAGGCTGAGTATTTGAAAGATCAAGGTCTTTGTTCTTTTTCAGCTTTTCCCAGTATAATCCCTACAGAGATGTGATCATTTGGTGGTGTTTTCACTCTGGATTCTCTCTAATTTCCTGCCTGTGGTTTTGGGGGATTTGTGAGGTTTTATGGTTGTGGAGAAATGTTGCTGTTTGCAGTGGCTGTCCTACATGAGCTAAAAACAGCATCCCATTTCTTCTAAGTCCTTGTACATCCTAATTTAAATTGCTGGGTCATCATTATTGCCACTGACAATACTCCTGAGGGAACACAAATAAATAGCCCTCCCATGGACCTTCTGCCTTCACTTCGTTCCCAGGTCTCTGGGGGCAGGAGGGCCCCGTTCATCCTCAGGCTGCAGGTTGAAGACCCCAGATTTCACTGCTGGTGTGCCCAAAAGCAAGGGGAAGTTCCTCTGTCTCCTGACCACAGAAACTAGCCATGTTGCCCCCAACTTTCCCCACAAATGTGCTCAAGTTTGGTTTGTCTGCCAGCTGGAGCTCAATACCTTCTTTACAAGCTCTGCTTCCTGCAGGCAGGCTGCCAGGCAAGACGGTGATAGGTTTTCAATGCCTGCACTGTTTATTTAAGATCGTTGAACCTCAGAAGACTACCAGAAGTAAACAGAAGTTTTGGTTGGCCTTGTAGGGAACCCTGCATCTGTTGTGTTTGAAGTAATTGTTTTTACCATTAAGAAACATTTGTGTTGCATGTTCTTTAGCTTAACAATTTGGCTATTGTGGTGCAGGGAAGAGCTTTCTTCTGTTCCTGTCAGCAGCAATGCTTTCCTCACTCGTAGAGCTCTGCATTAAGGAACAGGTTGGAGTTGGGAAGTCAGAGGAGTATAAAATTTGGCTGTGGTCAGGATACCACATTATATGTGTTAAGGTTCTTCTGCTAGGTTTGAGGACATGAAAGTTGCATCTACTACATAAAAATGTGCAGTCTGTGATATGAGTGAGGAGACTGGGAAATAAGGTGTAGCAAGCCCCATATCAGAAATGGAAGAGCCTGCCCAAACCAGTCTTCCTAGGAGAGTATTCCCCATTCTCCTGCTCCCCACATGTGACTTCATCTTCTTTTAAAATGTCCTCTCTGTGGCACTGAGGATCTCTGCTGGGACCTTCTACCCCATGTCAACCTGGACTTGCTCTGCAAGGAGATTGAGTTGCTGGAGGTGTTTGTCTTGGTTTATTTCCTTTTCCACGTTGTTTTTGGTTCTAAGGAAAATACAAACGGGGAGGAATGTTTTGTGTGGGGTTGTGACTTGGATTAGTATGTGTTCACTCTGAGTGCTCCCCAGCAGCTTCCCAAGGCACAGAAGTACCCACACAGCAGAGGAGTCCAGCATGACACACATGGTATTATTCAGAAAACCTGGAATCTGAGGAAGATGGGTCTTTCTCAAGCTGACCCACTGCACTGAGGCAGACACAGGGCTCCTCTCTCCTTGACACAGCAGCACATCCCTTCCCCTAAACCCAGAGATGATGGAGGTGGTGCACAGCCAAGTTCTCTGCTGCAAATCCTACTCCTGCAGCCAGCAAAGAGCAGGTTTGATCTGTGTCATGGGAGCCAGGGAGGTGAGCCAGGAGGTGGCAGGGCCACAACAATGATGCTGCCAGAGCCACGGGGTCCAAGAAGCCTTTTCTGTGTCTTGAGCTCAATTTCTGGGTGAAACAGAGACCCTAGATTTTAAAAAAACACTAGCACATCCCTGGGTTGGCCAAGTGTGACAGCCCAACAGCAGAACTGTGCTCAGTACAGGTGGAGCAGAGCACCCACAGCCATGACGTTCTGATACATTGGCTCATGGGCTCCTTGCTACAGTCACTTCCATGCTTCCTGGGAGGTCAGAAGGGCAAGGAAGGGTGAGGAGACAACTTTTTGCCTTCAAAGGGGCTAGTGACCATTCCTCTAAGTTCCTCTGCATTGATAGGTATTCCCTGGCACCAGCCTGCTGGCTGCAAAGCGATCTGAGACCTAGCCCTGCCACTTGCCTCACTACAGGGAGAAGCTGCTGCTTGTTGGCAGCTTTTTCTTTTTTCCCTATGGAAGAAATCATAAATTATTGGTGAGTCCTTTACCTAAATGACTCTGCAGCTCCTCCACCAAGGGAGCCAGGCTGCAACAATTCAGAGTCATTGGGGAGAGTGATTCCTGTTCCCTTGTCCCTTGCCAGTGGCAGTAGAGCATGCAAAAGCCCCATGGTCTGGTGGATTAAACATGAAACCCTGGGAGCTTGTTTTCTAAGTCCCACGGTGCTGCTGCCTCATTGCCTTGCTTCTAGAGAAGTATTTGACTTCTCAGTGCTGGGGGTTTTTCCTCTGTTATGCCAGAACAAAGATAAATATTTACTGTACTAATATATTAATTTAATTTTAAGTTATTAATGATATAGTATAAAAATATATCATTAATAATCTAATATATTGAATAAATAGAAATAAATAAAGATAAATAATAAATAGAGCTGTTTGCCTCCCTTGCAAGCAGCTCTAAAATGCGACATGACCACATAACACTGTGGAAAATGCAACAGGAAAGGACAGTGAACTAATGGTGACAGAAGTGTTGACAGTCACCAGGATCCTTCAGGCCACTTTGAAAAACCTATGCTGAAATTTGGTAGAAGCTGAGTGATGTGAAGGAGAGAGGATGAACTGNCAGTACGAGGGCTGCATGGGGAAAATCAGCTCAGACAGACCCACTACACTCAGGTTCAGCACTGATTGCCCAGTCCCAGCTGGCTCCTTGCAGTGTTTTGTCTTGGTTAGAGGAGTCAAGCTTGCTTTGTAGTGTGGTTGATAAGAGGTTTTAAGTTTCTTGAGGAACGTCCATCATGTTTGCTGGTGTGAGGAGCTGGGGAAGGTGTTGAGCATCTCTAAAGTTCATGGAAAGTGGTGGCTGGAGAAGCAGCAGAGACACAGATGGGAACGGGGGGCAACAAGACCTGGATGTAGTCATTAGGCACCAGGGAGGAAGGATGAAAATAATTTCTGCTGCAGGCAAAGCTGCTGTCATCCTGGGGACCTGCTCCTATGATTGCCAAGGCTGGCAAGTCTAGAAGGATCACACAGACATCAGAAAGTATTTATGAACCTGATCTCAACTTGGCTGTGCCTTGCAGGGGGTTTCCACTGGGAAGATGCTGGCTTTGTACACCTAACTCCTTCTCTGAGGAACCCAATCCCTTGTTAAATGCCTGCCTGATTTCTGAAGTAATTTTTCATTTGCACAAAGTAATTTGATTTTGGAGAATGTGCACAGAAAGCACTGCCAACAAACCGTTACCCCCTGACAAATAACACTGTGTGAAGAGAGCCTCAAAATCCCAGCCTTGAGCCCTTGCTCTAAATGCGGCCGGCAGTGGGGTTTAAGCCATATCCCCGAGGAGACACCAGCACAAGCATCACATCTTCCTCTCCAGAAGGGGTTTTGCCTTGCTGCTTAATAATGTTCCTCATGATAATTTGCCAGCAATTACTGCAGAGCTTGCTCTTCTCTTGTAAACAGTCCGTCAACTTCAGATTTGTCGTTCAGTTTCTGGGCTGAAATAATGCGTGTGTGTCTGTGCAATCCTGAAGATGCCTGATTTAGGTAAAATAAAGCCCAAGTCTAGGGTGTGTTTTCTGCTGGATTTATCTACCTCTGCAGCACAAACCTGTGGTTGTCCTTAAATGCTGTAGTTGAGTGCTAACTGCTGCAGGGTTTGCATCAGTGTCTGGTGATTAATGAGGACTTTGCTCCATCCCCGGACTGGGATGGTTGTGGATGGCAACTGGTACCATTCCTTCCTAATGCAGCTGATTCAGTAGCTCTTCTACTTATTCTGTCTCCATTTGCCATTGATGCTGTGAGTAATTTAGCTTTTACCTCAGAATGTGAGATTTAAAGTAGCTGGGAGATACTTTGGTATTACTGGGAAAGGAAGGTAGAGAGGTTGTAAAATTGAGGTCTTACTTCTGTGCAACACTTTTTTACTAGTGCTTTTCTTCTCTTGCTCTCCCTGCAGTGAAGTAGCTGTCACTCTGTCCGTGCTCTCCCGTTGTTCTCTATATACATCCAGTCATTGCTCAAAGTCATTTTGCTTGGCATTTATTGATCACTTGTTCCTCATTTGTCCATTTTTGAAATTTGGGACTGTAGTTACAACAACATTGAAAGTGTCTATTTAGCATCTCCTAGGGTGGCTTTAGACTAAGGGCAGGGTTGTAACCAGCTCCTGGTCCAGCAGATAGGCTCTGATTGGCAGAATTATGACTCCCTGGGACTACGGAGTATTTTACTGTGTTTTACCAGCTTTGAAATCTGGTTAATGTGTCTGAAACCTGTTCTCCTCCTACCCCTTTCCCATCTGAATGAGGAAAAAGACTTTTTTTAAAAAGGAAAGTAAGAGCTGTCCTAGCTCTTCTTTTACATCTGCGTCAACCCAAAACAGGCATGCCATGCTTGGAAAAATTATAAAGGGATGTCCAGCTGGAACTGAATTGAATGCCATTGATTTTTAGAGGAAGACATTAAAGAAATAATCTCCAAATTTCATTTATTGTTCTACTGAGAGTGAAACACAATGAAAGATGTCCCCTCAGTGCTGGATAGCCTCTCACCAAGGAGGAAGAGCTGATATTTACTAGTCAGGTATCTGAATATTGCTGTGTTGCTACAGCACAACAAAATGTTCTTTCTAAACAGTTTTGAAGCAAGAAGTAGCTTTTGTCAAGACAATGTATATTATTTGCCAAAAAGGGTTTTTGTTTTGAAAGGAAAAGGCAAAAAGCATCTCACACAGGTAACAGGAATGTAAAATACTCAGTGGAAAGTAAAATCTTTTTAATTTTTCTCTCCTTCCTTCTCATCTGCATCCAACCCAGCCCTTCAATATCTCCCATGCACACAGCCAATCTGAAGTTAAGGGAATTTTTTGCTTCTGGATTGCCAGTAAACTGAACTGAAGATAATCTGGCTTGGAAGGAACAAGCCTAATGCATTTCAAGTCAGCCCAAAAAATAGACTATTGTTTTAAGTTGGATTATCTCAAAGGGTTGAAACTATTTGAAATAATTTGCGTCTTTCAATAGCAGTACTTTATGGTGGAAAGATCATAACTTATGTGTCTTATCTTTTTATCACCAGTAAGTTTTTAATATATTGCCATTTATCTCTGGATTAGTTGAAAAGTTCATCGCTATGCCTTTTCTCTCCAAATTAACATAAATTAATTACTTTTCCCAGAAATGACTGTGCAGAGAATAAAAATGCCTTTTGGTAACTGGTCAGACTTGGACAAAAACCCAGAAGCAAGTGTAGCTTTAAATGCAGAGAGAAGAGACAAAGCAGCCCCCAGTATTAGATGCCAAACAATAAAGCCTTTAACATGTCTTTGGGATTTTGAGGGGACTGAACTGCTGACCTCTCATTCCTGCATATTTTCCACTGGCAACATGGCAGCCTTTTCCCTCTGTCTACTCTTAGAAACCCATTCCATGAAATGGCAAAATGAGAACCAAAGTAAAAGCAGGCACCAAACCAATGGCTCTGCTTGAGAGAATGGAAGAAGCTCTGAGCTGGTGGCCTCTCTAGGTAGAAATGGTCCAAGGCACTTAAGACCATGGACAGATGTCCTGCTGCTGATCTAACTAGGCCAGCTAGTAACATCTGCTGTTCACCAGGAGTGATTTCTACAGCTCTCGCAGCAGAGGGGTTGTCAAGCCCCCAGTGTGGCTGTTTCCTTCCCTGTAGGCTGGTTTGGCTTGTAGCCGATGGGGCAGCTCCAACATAGCCATGGTAATAAATATGTAGGAGGTGGGAATGTCTTAATCTGGCCACCGTTTGTAAAAGAAACACTTATTCACAGTCTAAATCCAACTGCAAGTCGCCAGCTCACTGTTGCAAGTAGCTCCTGAAGGTGTTCAGGCTTATGGGAAAGTTTTGGTGATGTGGTTCCCAAGTCCTGGTCCTGATGAGACATTGTGATGAGAAAGGGTGCACAGTGATTCCTTTTCACTCCAGAGTGGCCAGTGGTTGTCTCACACACAGAGCTGCTGCTGTGATGTGTCTGTGTCATGTTGAAGGCATCACCCATAGTATGAAGTGCTCACTGCAGGCAGCATGCTTCTCTGGTAAATGTCCTTTCTCTGGAGCCAGAAGGCTTGAGCAGAGGAGAGGAGCCTCCATCTCATGATAGTCACAGTGGTTTCATATGAGCCTGACTGTGGCTTGGATACAGAAGCCTCGTCCTTGCAGGAGGAAGAGGAGGGGCTGTTTAGAAGTGACTACTGGGGCAGGACAATGATCATCCTCCTTGCATGGTGGCATGAGGGCAGAGAAGCTGCTGACTGCTGATATGGTGGACATTACCAATAGGTAATGGTGGGGTGGCTGACTTTGTATATTAACAAAAGGGACACCTGACTAGTAAAACGGTAATTACCTTTGGATCTAATAAGTGTAATTATTGAGTAATCCACCAGAGTATATAATGAGGAGAGAATATTTTTAGCCTGCATGTGAGTTCTTCACAGTCCCCCGGTGCCGTACTTTGAGTAAAGAGCACTTAGGCAGCACTGATGGCCTGTAGCTTTTAAGAAATTACTGTGATGCATCTTTAAAACTGGCAGCTTTATTAAAAAGGGAGGTGGGGGGATGCTATTATCTTAACATAGCTGGGTTAAGAGAGAATATGCATTTCAGGAGGGCCTCATTGCACTGTGAGGCTTGTGGGCTTCATAGCTGGAGGCACAGCAAATAGCCAGAGATGCTGGGAAACTTGTCTTGGCCATTTTGAGCAGAACGTGCTGCTGTTCTCTGATCCAGGCAGTGGGGCTGGGTTGGGTTCATCCAACACTGACATGGGCACTGCCCAGCTATGCCAGGTGTAGTAAGAGCAGGACAAGGAGCCTTCATCAAACACCCAGAAGATGCTACAGCACAGGAACCAGTAGAGCTGGGCCAGTGCTTTTGCCCCACATTTGCTGCCCAGCTGATGAATAAGAAAAGGGACAGGAAATTGTAACTTTCTGGTGGAATAGATTGGTTTGGTTTTTGTAGTTGTTGTTTTTTAAAAACAAAGGTCCAGGGAATCCTGCTTATGTTTGCCATGTGGCCAGGGCACATTTTCAAAGAGCCATTGAAGAGCAAGCAGCTCAGCATCCTGTTCAAGTGTGACTGCCCCAGCTACTCCCATTGCCAAGCACTCAGTGCAGTGCTCAAGAGCAGATGGAGCCCTGAGAGAGCAGAGTCTTTAGGCCTGTGTCAGCACAAGCAACACCTCATCAGTCTTTCTTTTAATACTTCTGCATAAGAAATACCAATTAACATAATTTTTGAGGGCAAAACAGAGGCCACACTGGCACCCTGACCTGTGCTCGAATGATTTCAAGCTACAGTTTGTTGCTTATGTGACAAATATTATTTTGCTTTTACTAAAAACTTTCCTTTGTAAGTTTTTGGGTTTTTTTCATTTCCCCTTGACCAAGAGATTGCACTTCAGAGAACATTTTTCTAAATTCAGGTGAGAATTTTCAGAGCTGAGTGGCTGTAGTGGCTGTGAGTGTAGTGAAGTACTCTCAGTCTTATTACTGCCCTGGCAACAGAGTGGGATGCTGATGGAATGGGTGCTTGGGTGCTTCCCATTGTCACTGCAGGGCGATGGAACTAGCTGCTTCCATTGCAAATGCCAGGTTACTAGCAAACTGAGTATGTATATGTTTGCAGCGAAAGGTGTGTGTTCCCCAAGTGTTCACAGAAAGCCCATTAAGAAAAAAAAAGGTGTAAAAACCACTCAGCTACATTCATTTCCATATTTGCAGAAATTTCCGTGGGAATGCCTTTCGCAGCTCTCAGCCAGCTTGTGCTATGAATTAGCTGAGCCCTTCGCCTGCCATCAGCCTGCAAAGAGATGGCGTGCTGCCTCTTTATTTCTTTTTTAGCTGACGTTTCAAAAGGCGGTATCTTATTCCAGCCTCTTCAGACTGGAGTGAGAATGCAGACCTCGAAACACCTGCTTCCCGCACCGGCAGCACTGAATGGCTGAGAAGCGCGCAGCCACTGAGCCTTTGTTTTGGGGCTTTCTTTTAAGTACAAGAAGTAGTCGGAGTTGGTTGTTAAATGAATGAGTTCAGTTGGAAGATAAGCCTGGACACCTGAGGTCTTGCGTTCCCAGCAGCACTGGCAAGCACCAAAAGGCTTTTTCAACAGGCATGGCTGGAAAGTTGCTATTATGTGTGAGCTTTACACTCAAACACCTTTGGACAATGAAGGCACCAGGGTACACTGCTGCTCCCGATTGTTGGTAGCAGAATAAATCCATGCTTCCTGCAGCGTTTCCCTCCACCGGCCACAGGGCTGGTGCAGAGCAAAGAGCTTTGCAGAGCCACAAAAGGTCTATCAATAGAGCAGGGGTCAAACTGCGGGTTCCTCCTTTCAAAGCAGCTCCTGATCTCTGATGCAGAGAGCCCTGCAAGACCCCCTTTCGGAAACGGAGAAAGAGCGACATTGTGTTGCTGAAATGAAGGAGAGAGGGAGGAGGAGGGAACCCCAGGCCCTATTCCTGAAGTGAAGCTGGGGTGGTGTTTTCAAAGCTCCCCATGGCAGAGCTAGGTCTTCGGCTCCCAGAGGGACTGGTGGGAGTTCTTGCCCTTAATTTCTTTGCCCGTCCTGGCTGTGGAGCATCTTTCAGAGAGAGGTCCAAATATCTGCAGCTGACAGTGGGCCCTGCTAGCTATACACCCCATTTGGTCTCTCACGTGTTTCGGGGGTTTTGGTGCAGGGATTTGCAGGGTGGCAGTGAGATAGGCTCTGGTACTGAAGGACACCAGCAATGACAGTGATTCAGGTGGATTGGTGATGTGCATGCTGGCACAAAGGGTCTGGCTGAGGGGTATATGTGTGCTCTTTGTAGAGCTGTGGGCTCCAGTGTCCACAGCCTTTCCCAGGAGGCTAATGAGACCAGCAGAGATCTTTGTGATGAGTTGCACCATGGTGTTCTGAGCATGCTCATCCTTTCTTCCAACGGTGATGGGCTGTGTATGGATTTGCTTCTGCAAAGCAGATTGAGGTTGTGCTGTCTAACCTCAAAGTTGCCAGGCTCCCTGCAGAAATGGATGTCTGCCCTTGAAGTGTGAAATACAGTGCCCTTAAAAATAGACTTGTAGTCTAACAGTTGTCCTTCCTCACAATCCTGTCCTACAGCAGTCATTGATGGTAGGGTTGTTTTGTACAGTGGACTCAGCTGGATGTGGCATTCCAGGATGTCTAATGGAGGGTGCACAGAGACAACCTCATTGCGGTTTAGGTGGTATCTGCATGAGCAGATACAATAATGCCATAGAAATGGATGTGGAGAGTGAAGTATTAATGCTAAGGACTTGATGTCTGTGCTGTTCATGTTTTGGGGTTTGCTTTGACTAGTTCTGGTCAGATCTTCAACTCATTAGCTGATGGGACATACTTTTTATTCGTACCTGTAAGGAATCCTATTCTCACAGCCTAAGCCCTCTGTGTGGTGGATACAGCATCTGCATTTTCAGTCTCTTGCTATCTTTTTAAGGCAAACGTTTTCCTCAGAGGTTTCTGAACTCTTTGAATAGTGTAGAAATATGGCCATGCACATAGTGCCCTTCCTGTCCAAGCCCTGCAAAATTCCTGCATCACCTTGTCACGGGTAGGGTTTTCAATGGCCCTGGGCCACAGCTACCATCACTTCCTCACCACAGGTGAGGAAGCTTTTGCAAATCATCCCCCTCGTATTTTTCTACCTGTAGAGAGGACAGGGCAGCCCACTTCTGAGAAACTAATCCAGGGAAGCTTGAATTTGGCCATCGCATTCCCCATCTGTTAAGTACATCCACATAATGATATTTCAGTACGTGTCTTAAAACAATTATTTCCTTTTCTCTTATGGTTTCAAGTCCTTTGGATTCCTCATGCAGATTAAGGAGTGCCCCTGTAGAGCTGAAAAACAGTGGCAGAGCTTCTGGGGTAAATTGGATCCCATCTCCCTGCAAAGCACCAGCAGCGGAAGAATAGCGCTGCACTGACATTGTGTATCTGCTTTGCAGCTGGAAGCCTGGGGTAAGAATGAATCCAGCTTGTCCATATTGCATGGGCACAACTACCACATTTTAAGGGGTGGAAGAAGGGAAAGGGAGACCCACTAGAAACTCATTGAAAATTGCCATCCGTCTACAGCTTTTCTTTCTGTGTGATAAAATCCCCTGCTTTCTGCTGTGCAGAAAACAGCATGTGTGGAATGCTGATGCCAGCAACACTTTTTACTGGAAACCAGGATGTTTCTGTAATGAGGAAAGAAATGTTCTTGACTATGAAGTTATCAAACAACTTGACAAATTCAGATGCGCTAAATCACCCGATGTAAACATCTGTCTGGCCTGCTTTTGTGTGCCTACAGCAAGGGTGGCTTATCCGCTTCTTGGCAAGATGAGATCTCTGTCCTCTGATGCTATTTTTAACTTGTATTTATTTGAAGGAGGCTGTTACAATAATCTAATCAGGCCTCACTTGCTTTTTATTCCTCTTAAGACTGTTTTGGGGAGAGGGGCAGTTAAAACACTGCTGTGGCTAAAGCTTTTGCTGTACACTATGATGTGAAAGCTTCCTATATGGATCGATTTGAACACTGAAGCCACTGGACCCTGGATCATTGATGCTTGTCTTGACTGGACAAGCTTACATTCTGATGTTGGGGCAAATCGCTTCACTGCTCTGTTCCCCGTTTACTTTTTGTCCTCATGGACAAAGCTCTTCTGGGGTGAAATTGACTGTTACTGAGTTTTCCTGGCCTGCGTCTTGGGGTGTAGGGGAGGGGAGGCATGTTTGGGAGCTGTTAGAAAGCAGGTATATTCAACTGTAATCCCATTGACCTCACGGAGACTGCTCACATGTTTTAAATTAAGTACGTCCTTAAATATTTTCAGGAATTGGAGCTGGCTTATTTCGGCTGAATACATTAAGAAATGCATATGCATTTGGGACCAGAAGGGAACCTGACTATTTTAAATACATAAAATGTAAAAGAACAAGATTGTGTATTGGCTTAAAAGCTGGGAAAACAATTTTGAAGTCAGTATTCCCCCTTGCTGAAAGGAACCCAGCATAGAGGCTGCACAGTAGCAGGGGAGGGGAGCAGAGCTCCTAGCAAAGGACAACCACTTCCCTTCATCCAGACAAACCTGAACACAAAGAAATACTCAGTGCAAACATCTGCTTACTTTGTGTTTCACCTCTGTGCAATGATGTGCTGATTAGGAAAGTAGTACTACCTGTGGGAACTGCACCTTCAAGGCTTCTGTCCTCCCTGCCATGGGACAGCATCATGGAAATAGATTTGTAGCTTATACTAAAGGAAAATCTAAAGACAGCTTTTCAGAAAGTTTCCCACACTGGGATTTTTACCTACATATTTTCCCATTGAGGAATTTCTGTTTCATGAAAGGTTACTTTATTCGGGGAAAAACCTTTAGCTGTTTCTCTTGTTTGGCATGAAAGTCAGCTTAGAGGAGACCTTTTTTTTTTTATCACCCAGCTGCATTAGCAGTCTTGAACCTTGTTCTTCCTTCTGCTTTGAATATAAAGCCTATAGCAAGGGAACGTTAGTTTTTCGTCTTGGCAATAAACACTGCCTTAAGCTGCCAGTAGTGAAACTTGCCCATTTACTTGGGAGAGAAGGTTAAAATAAACACTAATGAAGAAAAGAAGTAAATCCAGCATTTCAGGTCCATATTGCCTGTTCCCTGTGAATAGGCATATACTGCTTGGAGCAGTTATGGTGGTGGACTGGAAATCTGCTGGGTATTGCTTGTGAAGGTATAAATTCCTCTGGCTACGAGCCACTTCTATCTTATCGGTTTCTCTGCTGCAGTGAAATGGCTCAAAATTCACTTCTGGATCCTGAGGCAATTCTCATGTCCTTGCTTTGACTTTTGCATGTAACAGCAGAGCATGCACTGGCTTGCTTTCTTTTTTTTTTTAAAAAAAAGGAAGAAAGAAAAAAAAGAAGAAGAAAAGAAGGTGTTTCATTTTCTCCAGGAGGGATCTTCCATAAACCTGAATGAAGTAAAATAAATGCTGTTTAGCTCTCCAGCCACAAGAGAGAGCTTGTCCAGTTGACAGAGCTAATGCCCTATTCATGGACCAATTCTGCACAAGCTCTTCCATGCCCACAGCCAACATCCCAGAGGCCAGGGAGCCTCCTTCTGAGCCAGCCAGCACTGTGAAATGGGTGCCCTCTTGAGATTTGCTCTCTTGCATGAGCTCTTCATGGCCCTCAGTCACACACCGCAGCATTTTCGGTTTTTGGCTGGTTCTTAAAGGATGTCCCGGTCAGGCTGAGCAGACACAGAGTCTGTGGTTTTCTCTCTTCCTGAATTCAAGTGCTATAAAGTGGGAGTGGGGGAAAGAAATGAGCCTTTGTAAACTTTTAGTTCACAACTGTTGCTGGGTCTTGTATCTGTCTGCTCATCTCAATGCCTGTCATCACACAGCTGCCACAGCCCTCCATTTAACTTGTTCCTTTTCTTTCTTCCTCAGCTGATTGGTTTTTTCCCTTCCATAGCCCACATTGCTGCTGGTTTCTGCTCCTTTATTTCTCTCCCCCTTGTTCTCTCCTTGTCTCTGTACGTCTTTTTTCTTGCCTGTACATTTGTTCACCACCTGCATTCAAACAGGTTTGTGGCAAGAGGAACTCACTCCCTCCAAGCCTCCCAGGGGCATTTTTGTTGTCGGCAGGAAGGAAACAAGCCATGGCTTCGGGACAAAAATGAACTTCACTCCTGTGATTAGAGCATAGTGAAATTACTCAAAGGCCTATTTAGAAAACAAAAGCCAAGCTCGTCTTTCCATTTGAGTTTTAATTCACCAAGGTGGAGATTCAGCAGAGCTGGATATTCTGGGAGTTTTGGTGTGTCACACAAAGCCCAACCAGGGAGCGTGGATGGGTGCTGGGCACAGTGACACCAGTTTAGCAAAGCTACTGAGCCCGGTGGCTGTTGCAGCTTCAGAGCAAGTTTTGGCAGCCAGTTCTGTGTTCTTAGTGTGTAGAGTTGGAGTAGATTATATCCTAAGCTGCCTCCCTGCCCTTCATTTCAGGTGAGCTACTCTGCCAGACTGTGATACACCTGCAAAATGCCCTGCCTGACAGACAGCCTGGCAAACCAAAGAAGAATTGGGAGCATCCATTTCTACCCAAGATCTGCCCACTTAGGACTTGCACAGGAGGAGTCCCATATGTGTACATTAGAGAATGAACACAAAACTACCTTGTCACCCACTTTCCTACATCCTCACCTCCCTACTTAGTGTTTCCAAAAATATCTTTGCATCTGCTTTACAGACAATCTCAGGAGTAATTTTTTGAGAGGAACAGGCTTTGCTGTTTCTACATCATCTTTAATTTTCCCTGTGGCACCTTGAATTTGTTTAAACCAGAAGTTCCAGAAGTGCAAAACTGTGGCAGAAGGCTGTTGAAACATGTACAGACTGGTAAGCAAAATATGCTGCATCTTGATGAAAGGGCCAAAGGTTTCCTGTGTCTTAGAGTTATCCTTCACTTATTTAAGGGCTTGAGTGCAAACCTTGAAACTTAGCTTCAGTAACTCATGTCTCTTAGCTATGATAAAGAGCAAAATATTTTCTGTGTCTTGCTAAATAACTTTTTAACTGGAAAGATATGAGGTGATGTGCGTAACTGCCTCATACAGTAGTACATTTGGGATTAAGTTTTGAATTTTCCTACATATTCAGGTATCAAAGCTTTTGCCTTGAGCATGCTCTGTCTGTAGGAAGACTTGCAAACAAGGCAATATACAATACTAATGTCAGAAAACAACCCTACAATTCTCCTTCAAGTGTGGATATGGCATGGTTCATGTAGAGTTATGGAAAATTAGTACTGATTGTAAACTGAAATCTTTATCTGAGAAATTAGAATATTTTAGAAGATGCACTCTGGAATCTCAGGTCGTAATTTGCTGTATTGTCAAAAGCCAAATACCGTATCTAGCGTACCTTTCCTCTCTGTGTCTCACATCGATTTTGGCCAACAGTTAGTCAAGGATGAGAAAGTACAGAGAAGAACTGCTGAAGGCAAGGTGGTTGTCTTCCTCATCCTGCTGCCTCCCATCTTTGCAGAACACCAAGTGAGCCTGTAGAGCTGCTGGTCTCTCTGATGGGCAACAAGGATTTCTCTTTCAGGAGAAAAATCCCGATAGCAAATAGCTTCTAAGGTTTCGTAGTCCTTGTGCCAAACCCTAATTAGTTGTCTTAATCAAATACCTCTTCTTTTTTGGCTTTGTACAGTTGCTTGTTGATAAGAATCCACTGATGATCTGACTTGGTCTTTGGAGACGAGAATATATATTTTCATTCATACATATATACACACACACACACAAATACACATACTTCTTACTGTTGTGTCTTTGTCTCAAAAGTCTTGCATTGAGATACATGGTATAAAGAGGCATTAAAAGCAGCAATGGACATCTCTTTAATTTCTTGGCAACATATCTAATTTCCTTTACATCAAGCCTTCTCCAAAAGGACTAGTGCAAACCGTCAATAATAGAAACCACTAATATTCCTCAGCTCTTGCAGGGACTTGATGAGGTAAAGGACCTTCTTTTTCATGTATCACTTTGGTTTTAGCTGTCTGTTTCCTGTTAAAGATATATAGTGTATTTTCAACATGAGTGTTAAAAATGAAGAAATCAACCCTGATGCCGCCTTATGAACGTCATTATGATTCTTGTGACTTTTTGACAGTGGGTGTCTGGATGGGGAGAAGGTGTGGGATTGGGCAGTGAAAAACTTCCTAGGCCTCTCCTTATGTCCAAACTTCTCTCTCTGAAAGCCAGCCTGTTCCTAACCAGTGAAATGAGGGAGGCCAGAATTGGGATAGGACTGTGGGATTGGTAACGAGGCAAAAAGTGTCATTGTGTTTGCATATTAGAAACCGTGGCCAGATATGTTGAAACTCTGCCTAAAGCAATAGTCTGGCTGCTCCCCTGTGCTTTGCTGTGCACATGGCTTGTCAGCTGGATTCAAGAGCAGGCAAGGAAATGTGCGGGGTGGTGTGACAGTTATAATTGTTCTAGAGGGTGGAAACCCTTGAGAAAGCTGGTACAGTGTGTGTGTGCTCTCCTTAACGTGACTTTCTCCATGTGTGTGGGTGTAAAAAGCCCCAGATATGGATCAGTTAGATCTGAGGGTCAGCTTAAAGGTCTTGTGATGAGCCAGGTTGTGTTGAGAAGCAGGAAGAATTGAATCAGATGTCAGTGCAGGAAGAAGTAATCCCAAAGCATTTTTAATGATGGTGGCTTGGAATTTTATACCTAGTTTACCTTCTGAAGGAAAAGTCTGATTTCCACAAAAAAAGATAAACTCACTCCAAATATTTAATTTTACTGAAAATTGTCAAGGGGACTTTTGAGGCTGGGGCAAACACTAATCTCTGCATCTTCCTGAATACTCATGAGCGCCTCTCTAGACTTACATCACAAGTTGTGCCTTTTTGTCCATCGTCTGGACACTCCCCTTCCTCTTCTCTGGAAGTCACCTTCCCATGACACACTGTGCTTTCTGCCACAGGGTTTAGGTCCGTACAACCCTCCACTTCATTGAAAATTGACATGATTTTCAAGCTAGATGAGTTCTTGATTACATTAAAAGGGATGTCTGTGCTCAACTGGATGTTAGCTATTTTGCTTCCAGGGGTGATTAGTCATGGATTTAAATAGAAGGAAATAATTGATATATACATAGAGTGGAAGCACTTCTCTGTCATTGTGGTCTGAAAACTCATATTTATTTATTCATTCTGTCTGAACTTGAAGTACCTCTTCTGCTACACGGTAAAAGGAGTAGGCTTTTCGACATTAAAATTGTTCTGTGTCTTATTAGAAGCTATTTTCTCATTTCTGGAAGAGTGGGTAACAACAAATTACTTGAATTTATCATATTTGGAAAAGGAAAACAAAGATAGTTTCCTAAAGAGTTAAAAAATATTGCTGACATGGTGGTTTTGACACTGCTATAATGTGGCAAATGTATACTGAGATACACCTGCACATATATGCTTTAACAGAAATCTGTAGTTTGAAAAGGTTCCAGTTCAGGATTTCTGTCTCAGAGGTGTGAGACACACTGGTATCATCAGCCAAGAGCGCAAGAAGGATCTTTCCCTTTTCTTCATAAATCCTTTTCCTCCACTGACCTTGTTGTTCAGGTTCCTTGTCTTCACTTCTCTTCTTCCAAGTGACTTGGTGTGGTTAGTTGTGTGATGACATCATCACAAGGAGGAACATCACCTGGTTGTCATGCCTCAGTCATCTTGGTCTCATCTCTGTTTTATGCTTCCCTTGGGTCATCCCTCAGGTTCCCCCATTCCCTTGCAGCACTTGCTATGTGCAACCTTTCATGTGACTCATGTTATTATCATCTCTTCTCCAGGGAACTCATCTTATCTTTCCAGTTCTGTGTCCACCTTTTCACCTAGTTTTCCGTGGTGAGTTCTCACAGGAAATGAACACCCTGTGCCCAGGTTACAGACAAGCGACACATTGGTTGTTGGAAGATGAGGTGTCTTAGCTAGAGCAAAAAGTATCTGAAAAACTGGGTTAGGATACAGGAGCCAGTGGAGCTGAGCTAAAGGTCTCTCAAGGAAAGATGGGACCCAATCCAGGGCTCCCACATTCTGTGCAAGAGCCTGAGCCACTGGCCACTGAAGAATAGAAAACTCTTTTGTTTTGCTGCTTCATCGCATCAGATTTTATCTCAGATCCACAGATTTTGGCTGGCCTACACTGTATTTCTGCATTGGTTTTATGAGTAAGCTGTTGGGTGAAAAAATATTCTTTCTGTGTAGATAGAAATCATAGCATCAATTCCTACTGAGCTCTCAATCTGACAAGAGTTACATCTTGCTACTGTATGTAAGAATTCCTATTGCTGCATGTGCAAATGCTAGTGTGCTACTTAAAAGCTCTCTTTCATGTCTCTTACTGGGCTAGAGAAATGTCTTCTCAGAAACCTGTGCTGTCAGCTAAGCTGACAAAGGTTTTATTTAACATGAGGCAGAACTAATATCCTTTAAAGAAAGCTGCCATGCCGTTAATTGTCATTCTGGGTTGTGTCAGATGCTTGCAAGAAGCGTGCTTGGTTCCTCCACAAACACAACAGCATCTTTCACTCTTAATGAATAATGTGCTCCAGATGTTCTACCCTGTGAGAATTTCTTGCACACACTGCAATGCCAAGAGAAAAAATAAAGCAGTTCAACTTATTTAACCCAGATTTCAGACTGTCTGTCTGCATCATCTAACTCCGTCAAGCTGATGGACCACATGGAATGGATGGAAAACATGTGGTTCCTATAGACTCCTGCATTTCATGTTGATTAACAAATATGGCATTAGTTTACCCAAGGCCTTAACTGGCATGAGCTTAAACCAAATGATTTCATGGCAGGTTCTCTGTATCTTCCCCATACCATACCAACACTTTGCTACTCAGGTCTGGAGTCCTCGGAAAACTTTGCCAGTCCTGTTTCTGCTCCTGGTAACAGCCTGAGGACTCTTTTACCTGCCTTCTTTATAGGCCAGGCACTGAAATAGTGCCTCAGCTGCCCTTAAAACTTTAAATGGACTGCAATCCTTTCTTGCCTAAATATTTCGGGAATTGTAGTGTTTCTGGGCAAATGAAGACTGGGGACTTATAGGAGGGTTTTAAAGAAGCCCACTCAGGGTGGACTCCAAGCTGTCCTGCACAGACTGTCTTGCTAAGGGAAATACCAGTACCTCCTTCTCACTACTGGGTGGTGATGGGAACCACTCAGGTGGGCCATTGCAGGGAAGGGCAGAAAAAACAGATGTGACCCTTAAGGCACTACAGAACCCTGGTTCTTCCAGCTGAGCATGCTCAAAGGGGTAAGATCTCTGTATTTAGCTCAAGAGTTGTCCATGGTTGTTTTCAAGGGGGAAGAAGCACTGTTCTGTGGCTCAGGTACTGGGACATGACTTACAGGCATAGTATAGTGACATAACTGCCCAGCTAATACAGCAATGTTGTATGGGAAGCTTGTGCACTTGGCTTTGCCCTTACAGAAAATGGACGTGGGAATTCCTGACCAGTCAGACTCTTGAGAGAGTATTGTTACAAGGATGAAGATACTGTATTGCTATGAGGATGAAGGTATTGGTATGAAGATGTGTGCCTACATGAACACTGTAGTCCTGCGTGGGAGTGGAGAGTCATAAAGCTTGGCAAATAACCTAAAAATGCCTGATAAGTTTCCCGAAGTCCTCCTCTCTCTGTATTCAGAACTCATTCTTTAAAAGTTACCTAGATTTTGACCAGGTAATTTAGGAAAAGCCTGTGATGCCTATCTCAGGTGCAAGACTGCAGACTTGTATGAGTAAGAGAAATTGATAATGCAATCAGTGGGACCCAGTGTGCTAGTTCAGTGCATTAAGTCTATATCTTGTCCTGCAGTGAGAAGTGATGCGAGCTGGCAGCAGCTCTGGTGCACAGGTGGTACTTATGGGAGGGCTGTGTTCTGCACTGATGGCAGGTCTTCATCAGGAGTGCCAAAGGCAGGGCTTCAGTGACAGAGAGTTGCACTATCTTTACAAATGCAGATTGGGGATTAAAAAAAAAAAAAGATATATTTCTTTTCTAGTGGCCATACAGTTGGGAGGAATTCTGTTTCTTACTGAAAGCTGGAGCTCCAAGTGTCATTTAAAAATAGCAAGTGTACAACTAATCCATTTTCTACTGGCTTCCTGTAAGGTTCTGGCATTCGCTGGTCCCTCCTGGACTGCACTGTAGGATACAGGATCCTAATTTCATGGAGGTGCTGAGACTCTGCTTTTGCAGTGCCAGACACCTCAGAGGTGATGAGGATATGTTGCTAGCATGCTGCCTGCTGTGCTCCCTTGCTAACCTCCCAAAGGGTCTTTAAACAGAGCAACATAAGCTTCAGAGCAGAGCAGCTGCTCCACTCTGTCCTCCTGTAGAACAGAGAGGCCACCAAAGTAATGTAATCCTCCAACCTAAGAAAGAAACCCTGTAGAAAATGGTATGTGGTTACCCATGCCACCCTGCCCCCTCTCCATGTATGTCTCTGTCAGTGCCATATCTGTACAGGATTACATGTGAGTCTTCTGGTGTATCCACCATGGCTTTCTGAGGTTTATTGAGGCTGGAGAACACCAACGTTCTCTAAGCCCTTTCAGAAATGTCTTACTTCCTTTGAGCTGTGCGAAAGATGCAGAACCAAAGCAGCATGCAGGAACAATTATTAAATGTTGTTAATTAGGATGTGTGAAGATGGTCCCTCTCTCCTTTTCCTTTGAAGCATGAAAGCCCAGAGGGAGCCTTTATTAAAGTCAACAAAGAAATCTCAAAGGAAAAAATTCCCTTCTTTAATGTGGTCACTCACATCATCTCCTGCCTGGTGTGACCTGACATGTGAATGTGATTACGGGCTGTGTCACATCGGGGCACAGGCACACTGCTCCCCGAGCCACCATGGGGCAGAGTCCGCACAGCTGGTCTAACACCCAGCTGCTTGGATCCTCTTGCTGCTGATGCCAAAAATGCAGCATCTGGAGCTTGCTTTCTATGAATCATGTATTTTTTGTTAACTGCCTTTGATTTAACATATTTTCACTTCAAAGCAACCTCTGGATGCTTTGGCATCCAAGGTAGCTGCTGGATATCCATTCTGGATTTTCCTGCTGGTGGGGTGGACTTTGCAACTTCTTTACTCATCAGATAAGTTTTTGTTGTTCTGTTTAGAATCAAACTGGAGCCTCACAGCAACCTGGTTATGGTGGTGCTGATTAGCTCAGGAAAGCCCACTGGAAATTGTGAAAATCCCACTGTAATTTGGGAGCTGGGGTGGCAAACCTCAAGATTCAGTTTGATTACATGACAAGCAGTCACAGTATTACTTCCCACTCAGATTCTCAAACGGTGTGCATTTGTTAGGCATAAATACTTTGTCCTCTTTAATCCCAAATGACAAGGACAGGATTTGAGAAGTGCAGCTTCAGGAATTTTTGCTTTCTTCCTAAACCTTCCCTTATACAGAAAGGTGGGGTGCAGTGAGCTCTAATCAATAGGATCAAAGACATTGGGTCTTGTACTGAAGCTGTGTTTTCTGTTCGATGCAGGTGGTGAAGACGGGGCACAATATGTTGCACTATATTTTTATTGTATGAAAATATGAGAAGGTGATGCCCTTTCCTCTTCTCTGAGGTGCTCTGTGGGCTGGTGAGGGCAAATGTTTGATGTGCTATAGCATCTCAGGGATGCTTTTGTATTCATGGAGATAAAACAGTGTGGGCCCATTATCAGCCTCATAAAATGGAGACTCTGTACCCGCATGAACTCTTCAGGAATATTGGTGCTATCAGAAATGTTTTGTCCAAACACAAACAGTGCAAAATGTCCTACTCTTGTCCTATGCCACTCCTTTGATTTGGTCTGACCATGGTTTTTCTAGAAAAATTTCAAAACTATCAGGATTTCCATGCCCTCCCACTCCGTTGTTAATTTAGAAATAGGGCAGCATCCTCACTGGTCTCTTCTGTAGCTGATACTGCCAACCACATCCCTCTCTGTGTCCCAGAGCTAGGCCATGAGCTTGGATTTTTCCAACCAAAATTCTCATTCCCTTTCTTTTCTCAAAAAAAAAAAAAAGAGAGCCATATGAAAACAAAACAATTTCCAAAGAGAAGCATCCAACCGCTTTCCTCTGACACCCAGATAGCTTGGCACATTCATCTAATCTTCTGCCTTGACTGTTGGGCTGGCTGGCCACATCTGAAAGGAAGGGGATAAGCCAGCAGTCAGAGCCTGTATCTGTGAGCGATGTTGGTGGTAAGGAGACTTTGGCAGTGGGTTCCTCTCTCATAGCCATTTCTTCCCCCAGCTGGAGGCTCCAGTTGTTGGACAATGGCACATGAGCCTCTCCCTGAGCCCAGCGGAGCCCCGCAGGAGCTGGCTCCGTGCTGTGAGCAGACAATGCAATTAGCTGGGTTTCACAATGTGCAGCTCTGGGTGACCTTTCCAGGGAAAATAATTAGAGGGAGACCATGTCTGCCATTGATAATTGGCTTCATTAGCTCTGAGGTTAATTTCAGGGACAGGCCCGGGAAGCAACAGAAGAGGCTCAGGGGACACTGCCCAGTTAATTACTTGTGAAATAAGTCTGTCGGCTTTGACCTTGCATGTGCATTTGGGGGAGGTTCATGGGACAGACTGGACCCATGGGCAGGTTGGACCCTTCTGCCATCACGGTGATGGTGGAGTCAAACAGCTTCTCAGAGTGGTACGTTTCCATCCTCTTGGTACAGGCTCACCTGACTGTTAGGGGATTTGAAACCCAAGGTCTGGATCTGCAAAGTCACACTTGCCACTTGGTCACCCAGGCTGCAAGCCGGAGGACAGGGCTGGCCTTGATATAGGCTCCCGCTTCTCAGAGCCTGGGGACTGCAAAAGGGACACCCCTTTTGGGGATCTGTTCTTTCTGGTGGCACTGAGGGTCCAGAGTAGGGGAGCAAGATGAGCAGGAGGGGAAGCACCCTGGGCAGCGGAGCCACAAGCCCTCTCCATACTGCATCTGGTCTGGCACCACAGACACAAGTGCCACTTGTGTGTCTGTCACCAAGGCTGTCCCCACATTGCCCTGGAGGCTTCTCCATGGGTCCATGTTCCTCTCTACAGGTGCGATTGGAGACTGAACCTTGCCATTTTCCACTGAGAAGACAATATTTCCTTGTCGCATGTGCAACATCTCTGCCTTCATGGAGTTTTTTTCCCTTTGTCCATCTGCTTTGGTCTTGCAACAACAATTAGGTGCTTGACCCACTGACAGCCTTGGTTTTTTGTAACTGTTCTGTCTCCAGGCTGGAAGTGGTGGGAGCATGAGAAGTTAAGACAGAAGAGTGCTTTGCAAAACAGACTGGGATGAAACTGTCCTCCCAACCTGGTTGGTCTCAATATGCACTCACCAGGGTCATAGGAATTTGTCAGTGCAGACCTACTTCAGACCCATCGCAGGAACGGACAGCTAAATAAAGCCCCTCCTTCCCCTGTGCTCACCTGTGATTGCAATAAGCAAACTGTGGGCTTTTTTCAGCTTTTTGTGAACTTTCAAAGCTTTTTCTTCCATATGTAATCAAATCTTCACGGACTTTGATTTCCACATACCAGTGCTAAGCTGACTCCCACACACCTGCCACTTGGTTACACGTTGGCATCTACTGTTTCAGCCATCACTTGTGTGTGCAGTTAGGTGGGGTTTGCCAAAACCATAACTGGGGAGAAGCACGGCCTCAGTCTCTTCCCTCACTGTTGTCTGCAGTTCTCATGTTAAAAACTTGTTATTGTCTTGTGGTACGTGGAGAGGAGCAGGAGAAGCAGGATCCCCAACTCGTGCACAGTCCTCTCCTGACACCTATGAGAAGACTGTAGCCAGAAACAGCAGCTCAAAGGACATCCTACAGATACATACAGCATCTGAAGGGCACTTGAGGTGCATTACATTTGTGTGACACATCTTTGTGTATGAACTAAAGAGATGAGTGTCAGATATGGGTTTCTCTTCATTTTTTGTTGAGAGCAACAACAGAGGAGAGCAAGATGTCTTGGGTTTTTCAGGCAGGAGAGTCAAGCGTGAAAAAAGTGGGAGAGGAGCACTTGGGGAATACATTCCCACAGAGAGCAGTTGTGCAGGAAAGAGGTGACCAGGTCAAAGGAAAAGCATATAAACAACCCGGAGAGAGAATCTTCTTGGCCTCCAGTTTGTTTATATCTTGCAGAAAAGAGCTTAGCAAACTGTGTTCATCTCTGTCTAGCTGTGACATAAAGTTCCCGTCCATTCAAATGATAATGTCAGGAGAGACCTCACAGAAGTCACGTCTGTATTTCCTGTCCCGATTTTGGCATAAGAAAATACTGTAGGTTTTACCCTAATAAAATGATCAAAGGGTTTTTTTGTTTGTTTGCTTGGTTTCCTTTTCCTTGAGCATACAATTCCCTGGGGAAGCTCTCTGCAGTGTGGTGTGGTTGGCAGAAGGTGGGAAGTGTCTGGGATGTGTATGAGAGAAAGATCCTTCCTCTTGGCCTGAGTGAACCAATGCTCAAGCATGGCTGGACTCAGAGAAGCTTTGTGGATTAAGATTCAAAAATGCATTATCGGATAAAGAGTAGGGATTTTAGGGGAGCCAACAAGACCTGGACATGATGTGCCAGACCATACCAGTGGGTACTAGGCGTTTTTATGCTCTCAAGGTTTTAGGAAAATCCAACTCAGAATTACTGTTTTAGGAGCTGCTGTTTTGTGCCTTAATCCTGAGTGTTCATGGCTCTCAGTGCTCTGCTCCTCCCTAGCCTGTCCTCTTCCAGCAGAAGATGCATCCACTGAATGAAGAATAGACTCTACTTGATAGTAGAAACATACTTTCAGAGTATGTTGGATCATCCGCAGTCTTCAAATTTCTCATTTGTGTTTGGAGTCCAATTCTGTAGGCTTTAATAGTGATTGCAACTAAGCTAGTGTACATGATATATTTCTCTGGGCCCTTTGGTGTGCACATCTTACACGAGAACACCAGTTCAGTTTAATACTCACTAGGATGTTCTTCCTGTTGTGAAAAGCATCGCTTTCAACACTAGGCTGTGTTGAAAATAAGGTTATACTTGGTAATTTCTCCCTTTACTGTGTTTAGAGTGAGCACCAAGCTCACTGCTCTTCTACGCATGGCATTTATGGATTTCCATAGTGTCAAGGGAGGCACGTAGTATATTGCAAAGGCAGATTATCCAGAATAAATCATGTGGTGAGCATTGTGAACCAATGCAGTTTAATGACTTTGGGAAGATTTGAACATGAAATGTGTGAATTCAGTGACATCGTTGAAGGACTCATTTGGAGTCAAAGTTGCTTGTTTCTCAAGTCATGGGACATTATTGGATGCAGGGAATTTGGAGTGAGCGGACGTGGCCCTCACCAGCCCACTGGTTTATTTTCACCAGCTGTGTTCAGAGTCATTTGTGTAACCCACAAATCCCATCCCACTAAACTAGCCCTGTTGTGTGACAATTTTCATTTCTGAGCAGAAGCAGGAAACCAGCCAATGTGTGAAAACAAGAAATAATGAGAAGACCTGCCTGAGTCTTGCGCCGAGATCTGATTTGCACTGCAGTTTTGGGTCAGTTCTCTGGGTCTTCTTGCTAATTAACTCAGCAAATGGGTGCTGGGGTAAAGCACAACCTGTGTTTGTTAAGACCAGCAAACAGAGAATTTTCAAGCAAAGCTGGCATTCATTGAGGGTGAGCTCACCTTCGTGATGGGATTTTACTGTGCTTGGCTGTGGTCTCAGAGAACCTCCACAGTGCAAACACTCGCTGGGAGTAAACATCTGGAGGCCGGAGCTATTGCTCTGTCTGTCTGTGGAGCATCTTGCACAGAAAGGTCTCAATCCAGGTGAGAAGTGTGTGGCAAATAACAACAAAAAGAAGCAAAGTGATTTTTGGCAAACAGCTAATTAGCCCATCATTCTTCACTTCCCTGGAAATGATGTAACAGAGTTGTCTTCAAAACCCAGTAATTTTCTAAGTTTGTAAATATTATTTTAGTCTTCTTTAAAATTACTTGCTCAAATGTCAAGAATGACATTAGTGTGAGAGAGGCCCTTCTTTCAATTACATTTCCTCTTTTCTTCTGTCTCATAATTTTTAGAGCCACCTGCATAGATGATTTTTTAGCACCTTTCTGCTTTGTCATCAGGTAATCTTGTCGCTAGTGCTGGGAGGGGTTCTCTTCTTGGTTTTGTGTTTTTATTTTAAATTATCTTTAATGTCACTTTCTTTTTCCAAGCTCTAAGCTGGGAGATTGTGAAGTGTTGTCATAACTCCAGAGCTCTGCACTTTCTTTGCTCAATCTGACAGGCATGGTTGAGTAGTTAGCACCTGGCCCTGAGGGTCAGGGCATCTTGACCTATTTCTAGGTCTTTCCTGTGAGTCACACTCTGAAAAATATCAGTGCAAATAGCAATAATGAGAATTTCTTAATCTTTGGCTTGACTTTGCAGAAAGCTGGGCTACCCACCCTGCTGTTCTTGGTGAGACCTCCCGAATTTCACACAGTGAACCTGTGCTTATGCCAGCTGTCCTGGGGTTAGCACAGGGGATGGATGCTGGTATGCAAAGCTTAGCTGCTTGTCATGGAGCATGTGGCACCAGGGCTATCTCACCTGCACTGCCAGCCAGTGGGCTTCCTACAAGTGTGCATTTAGGGGAGGCTTTTAAAGGGCTTAGTGCTGGCTTTCATCCATTCCTGTTGAAGACAGTAGGATATATGCAGGGATTGACCTCAGATTCCCCAAGACAACCCTTGCCGTTGACCCAAAACTATCTATTTTTCTGGGCAGAAGTGAAAAGTTTCCCACGTTCAGTTCTCCATGATGTCACTGAAGAGGCAGTCAGGTTTATCTAACTGGTGCCTTCAAGCCCTTTCCCGAGATCAGCACTTTACCTGCTAAGGATCCCTCATGAGCTGACACATCATTTCTGCATAGCTTACATTGGAGCTAAATATGAACCTCACAAATACCAGCAGAACTGGAAATACTTTTCATTTCTTCTGATTGTGTCCCCCACCCTCCTTGCCCCACAGAAACATTGCTATTCCTTGTAATGATGATACTTTCCAGAGGAATATAAGTAATTCAGTTACACAAAATCTTGGCTCCTTGGAGCTACCTGTTCAAGAATAATTTCTGTCTGGAAGACCTTTTCATATAGTAGTAAATGGGTCCTTGCATCAGCTGAGATTTCACTGAGGAAAGGGATGATAACCTCCTTCAGCTTTCCAATGCTCAAGGAACCTGATAAATGTGTCCAAATGTTGAGCAGGTAATGTTGAAGGTGAACATATTCAACAGCAGCTGACATGAACCAAAGCCTGTGACACAAAGCAGTTGTGTTTGGTGCTGCTTCCAAGGGAGGAATTGCAAGAGAGCAACATTAATCTTCTGCCTGTGGCTTTGGGTGGCATTAAGAAAGCATAAATCTTTTAAAAACTGAGTGAAACTTGCACAGAGTTTTATGCAGGCCTCAGCTGCTTCACCACAGCTGTAAGAGGGCCTCAGCCAGTGGCATGGGCTTTCCCCAGCAGCTCTTCTCATCAGCCGCTGAATGTTGTGAGGAAATGGGTGTCAAGGATCTTCCCCATAGACAATTTCATTTTCCACCATAGTCACATGATAAAATACTTGTCAGGCCAGGTTGCATGCTGTGACCATAACAGTAAAAGGTTAACAGTAAAAAAAAAAAAAAGTTTGAAGAAGTACTTGTAACTATTGTTTCAATAGTATATTACAGGAGGAGAAAATGAGACAGAGGATGTAGAAGACCCACAGGGTCAGTCTTCTCGTAAAACACCTGGAAAAATTGTCTTTATTTTATGAAGCGTCTGCTTTCACAATATGGCCTGTGATTATTTAGCAAGTCAGCAGAAGCAGAATTTCATGATCTTGTCTCCTTTGCAAGCACTAAATATATGAACGTATGGTTTGTTCCCATCCTCCTGTCATCGCTCATTGCCATGTACTGCTGCACAAAGGCATTCGGACAAAGCAATTGAAGTTCATCTAATTTCTAGTCAAAGCAAAAGCTCTGTAAAATGCTCTCAGCTTTTTAAAGGTGTTGAGCACCGAGTTTTTTTCACACCCCACTGTAAAGCAGCAGTGCTTCCTGCAGACCTGCTTTGTCTCAGGGGTCTCCTCCAGCTCAGGCTGGGATTAAGGCTGTGACGAGGTGAGGGAGAGCACTTTTAACATTTAAAGGATGGAGGAAACTGCTGTGTTTCAGCTGTGGACTTAGGGATCCATTGGGTTCCCTAGGTCATAACCAGGCAGCCTTCCTCATCTCTGTGATATGTCTGGCCAAAGCAATGAGGCAGCCCATGGGGAGGGAGAGAAGGTGAAATTGGAGGGGTGCTGTCTGCTCCTGCTTGTTGCATTTCTCATTAGCAGGAACGAGGGGGTCTAGGAGCCTCAGTCCTGGCTGAATTCACAAGAAACACCTGAGGAGGGCTTATTTGTACTTAATCAAATCCAGGGACAACAAAATTAAACCAAAACAGTCCATAGTCAGAAAGAGAACTGGACAGATAAAAATAAATAGGTAAAGCATGGGCTGGACATCAACAGCATAGTGGGTCTTTCATGACAGCACAGAGCTCATGTCATGGAGCCAAAGGAAGGGG
The DNA here is from genome assembly GCA_013401335.1 of Brachypteracias leptosomus. Taxonomy (NCBI): domain Eukaryota; kingdom Metazoa; phylum Chordata; class Aves; order Coraciiformes; family Brachypteraciidae; genus Brachypteracias; species Brachypteracias leptosomus. The sequence continues at coordinate 35,439 of VYZX01028838.1, read as the reverse complement.
CACATTGAAGGTAGTTGTGAGGACCCAGGATGGTGGTAGAGCTCTGTAGAAGGCCAGAGAATGTTTTATGAGGTTTCTTGGGAGAAGTGATGACATTGGGGAGCTTCAACAGTGCTGATGACTTTTTCCCTATATCGTAAGAACTATGAGAACTGGAGCTGAACATGAGGAGAAGATAATTGTGTTTCTTCTGGCAGGGCAGTTTGAAGTTGGGAGATAAAGTGCAAGGACTCTTTTGTCTGTGCCTTCATGTTCTTTCCTTATTGTGTCTCCCAGTGTCTCTTTCCTTGGGTTCTTTCTCTTCATCACTGTGTTCTGGAGGAGGAAGAGCAGAGGACTGCTCTCTGGATCTGGTGCAAGTATGGCAAGACCTTTTTCTCTTTTCCTTTGGGCATAATCCCAATGCCAAAGGTGTCCAGGAGCCATTCCTTGCTGGGCCTGTGTTTGAATATTTGCCTGGGCACTCACATCCCTCCTCTCCATCTTCCTCTGCTGTGGGAGATCTCAGTGCCATCTTTTTCTTTTCAGCCCAATTCCTACACATGCCCCTTTCATGGTGGGATTAATTCGCCTCCCTGCTTGGCTTCACTGTCTCCTGTTTTCCTAGTGTGCTTGGCCTCTGACCTAGCAACGCTCCTGTGTGGTTCATGCCCTGAAGCTTGATTTCTCCCTTGTTCCATTGGCAAGGCCTGTTGCTGCACAGTCCTCTCAAACAGCATAGCACAGGTGCTACTGCAGGGCTCTCTCTGTGTCACTTGCTCCCGTCAAGCCAGCAGACATGTAAACCCCCGACCTGCTGTGGGTGCGAGTGGGTGTTTTCTCCATTGGATGCAGGATATGCAGCCCTGGGAGAGATGTTGCCAATGAGGGTGCACAGAAGGCAAAGGACTCAGAATTGTCCCATCTGTCCCCCTCTCAGTGTCCTAAAAAGAGGTGGGTCTCAGGTGGGCGTTCATGGTCATCCATGAGGGTCCTTCCTCCATTAGTTCAGGCATTTGCAACAGAGATGATTCAATGTGTGAGTTATAACCCAATGGTCCTTCAGAAAGTCACCTGTAACACATCAAACATCTTGATAACATGAAATAACCAGGAATTTTAAAAATTCCCCCATCTTCCCACTGCTCTTCTGCATGATGCTTGTTGCTGGATACCATTTTGTGGATGTGTTGCACCTTTGAAAACAACATGACCTTGTGCAATCCTGAGCATCTAGATGGGATGTTTGCTGCTGGATTTTCTGCTTTAACATTCTGTTTTCTGGGGGAAGGAGCCATGAGATCAGACTGCGAGGCAGCTATGGTAAACTATTGCTACTCCAATGGAAGCTGCTTTCCTCAGAAAATGAGATAGGACCTCTCCCTACATAGAAGACAACTTTATTGCACATTAGGAGTAAATGGCTGTTAGATGGATGGAGTGAGCTGGGGAAGAACAGCCAGTGCAATTAGTTGGTGTATGACTGGAGGGAATTAGTTCATTCAGGCTTTGATTCTGTCCTTTGAGAGGAAAACAAATGAGAAGACATACCATTAGAGGAGATGAGTTGTCTTAATCATTGGCCTGACATTCCTGTTCTTTCGGTTGGACACTTATCAGCAGAGATTTGGGTATGGGTGAGGGTACCAGACAGGCACTGCATTAGTCCTGGAGAAAAAGTCATGGCATCTTAGGTCATGGCTCAGAAATTTCCCAGCAAAATTACACTGGTGTAATGAAACCTTGGTATTTGGGGTAGGTCCACCATGTGGATGCACTGATTACTTTGGGGTAGGAGTGATGTTTCACGATTACACTGCTCTAACCCAGTGGTATCACTGTGTTGGGACACTTGTGATGGCAAATTTATGGAGGTGGGCATGCCAGTAGGTGTATTGTGACATAAATCACAGTATCTGCTGAAGGCAGTGTGTATTTTTTCTCCTATGTATATATATATTTAAGTAGGCAGCAATTCTGTGATGTTGCTCATGTCAGCCCACCAGTCCTACCTACCTCATCAATAAAAGAACATGACAAGTTCAGCATTTGGAGGAAAAGCAGTTGGTGCCTCTGCCCGTTGTTCACCCGCAGTGTTGGAGGTCACGGTGAGCCCATCTCTGAGATGGGTGTCAGACATGAGATGTTTCAGCCATCCCCTTGGATCTGTGGTCAGCAGGATGGCTCAGCCAAGGGCTGTTCTTCTCTGAACTATGAAGCAAGTCCTTGCTGTGGCTAATTCTATGGATCTCAATATGCATTTTAGCTAAGCTCACTGTGGCACAGATTTTTACCTGAGGAGAAATATTGCACGTAAAAGTCATAAATACATCAAAGCCACGTCCAGCTGGATGGGGGCCAATGGCAGAGCAGTTTTAATCCACTCATACTGGGGACAATCTAAGTGCAGGGATTTTCTTGGTCCCTTTCCAAGGTCTGTCAGCTCAAAATAGAGGTGAGGAGTCCAGCTCTCGCTTTTATTAGGAAAGGTGGTATTTGGAGGTGTGAGAGGCAATTACACACCCCAAGCTTGGAGGCCAGTTGTGGCTTTTATGATCTCATTTCCTCATCCACATACACAAACACTTGGCCAAAGCCCAGTCTCTGCGAATGAGCTTTGGTCACCGCTGATTTTAATTAGCAGGAACAGTCCTGTGCAGTGTTCCCAATAAGCGAATGACAAAGTATCAGTCTCGGTCTCTGGCAGTTTTCTCTTCTTCATCCTGCCAGAGGGCTTTTTCTGAGCTCCAAACCAGCCCCTTGATCTCTGCTTCCAGGAAACCTTTATAAAATTCAGACCAGATTCTTGAGCAAGAACCAAATGTTTCAGCCAGAAAGATTTCTTTTTTCCTTTTTTTCATTTTATTTTTGGAAAGGGTGAATGGAGGATGATTAAATCTGAACAGAAGCTGAAGAGATGATATTTTCAATGACACATTTAGCTTTTATCTGACAAGGCTCTGAGATGGGCACAGCATTGTTGTTGTTTTCTTAAAAATATCAATCAGGCCTATGTGTTTAAACAGGTTTGGCTGTTACCTTCTTTCCTCATGTTTCACAAGTACAACCAATGAGTCATGTGCAATATTATTTATTTGTATTACAGCACAGCAGTGACAGTCTGTTGTAGGAGGCACTGCAAAAAAGCCCAGCAAGCAAAAGTCTTCACTTTTAAAAACCATTTCCAGTGAAACACCCAAAGTTCTGGCTAAAGTTGCCAACCCCCTTTTCATGGAGCAGGGATGGAGATGGTCACCTTCCCATGGCAAGCGCCATTGCACGGTACCAACGTGACTCCTCATGAGGCATGGTGGCCTTGTTGGTCATGCCAAAGAGTGAGCTGAGCTGCTCTAAGCCAACGGACAACCTGCTGCTGCTCAGAGAGACCTCCAGTAGTGGAGCTGCAGCAGATTCACTGCTCTGAGCTCTGCCAGGATGTCCCAAGGGGATCACACCCATGGAGTCTCCTGTCCTGTACCCTGCAGCTGGGTGAGTGAAGGAAGCCTGACATACCTGTTGGTCTCTAACCTCATTTTAAAAAGTTCCCCAGTGTATGGCGCTGAGCAAGCAGAATGTTTTAGCATCATTCATCTGTGCTTTCTGACTGATGCAGTATGTGTGTAGATCATTGTGTGTCTCCCTGAACTTGCATGACTGCTCAAAGATGTTTTTCTGCATTAAAGGTGGTCTCTCTCCAGGCCTTAGTTAACTTCCCAATTAATGCAGCAGCATTAATTATTCATCAAATTGCCAATGAGACCATTAAGTTTCTCTTCCTTTAAAGATACTGGTACCTATTTCTATAATGAGAGCAAAGGAGGAGGCTGGAGATCTAATTGCAGGTGTGCAAAGTGAGGAAGACTCCTCATCCCCAGCTTTCCTACTATGCCTGAAAAGCCTCTCTTTTGCGGAGGTGGCAATAGCAATTTCATTTTCTTTTCAGAGGAACAAGTGCCTTTACCCATTTAAACCTACTTAAAAGAATGGCTTTTGTGCTCTGATTAAAGACACAAAGCAGAGAAAAACAGGCCTGGCTGGCTGCAGAGTCTCCCACTGGGGAAGGTCCAGCCTGCGGCCAGAGGGGTCATGGGTGCTGCTCTGCCCTCCTGACTCACCAACCTTTCCCAGCTGGGACAAACCTGTCCCTGCTGAGCCGAGGTTGGACACAGAGCTGCATGAGCAAGATTTGTGGTCTTAAGGCTGCTTTCTGGGACACAGCAATGGAGCAATGCCTCCTACCTACAAGTGACACCCTACCCTGTTCACTAGCCACATCCAAAAGTCCCCACATTGCTCTGGGAGGCCTGGGCAGCCAGTGCCCGACTCGGTGTCTCAGAAGGCATTTACCCCCTGCTTTGCTTTGCTCCACTGTCTTTGTCCTGCACAACACCACTCATGAAAATGGCCTTCCCCAGCCCACGAAGGCCACCTTGCTGCAGAGCTCAAGCCCCTGCCCAGACATGGTGGGGTTTTTTGTTCAAAATACTCCAAGAGCTCTGGGCTAAGTACACAACAGCAGCATTAATAAATAATAAAAGACATCAATAGTTCTGAGGGATTTTATAGCCACTCCTGTCTTGAATTCTCAAAACATTTCACAAATGTTAATTTATGGTCTTAGAGGTGCTCTTGCTAGACTGTTTGAGAGTGGAAAAGAGAGGACAGGCAGGAGAGCAGGAACCAGATCGCAGCTGGGAGCCCCCTAGGTAATGAACCTTTTGGGACACCGCTCTGAGAGCCTGCATTTATACAAGCATCTAAAGATGCTGCGTTTGCTCCCTGATTTTGATATGCATAGCACCATTTTGGTTGGATAGAAAACAGGGAGTCTCCTTCTTTATGTTAAAATTATTTCCAGCAACCCTCAGTAGAAATAGCCCAGAAGAGTGGTGGTGTTATCCACTTAATTAGCACTGACCTGCTTGTATGCTATGAACCACGCCTTTAAGGGAACATGATGTCATTGTCATAGAAGAGTACTATTTTGACACTAAAATATGATAGGATTAAGTGATAAGGGAAGGAGATTGTCTGGTGCAGACAATCTCATCTTCCAGGTAGAGTTAAGCAAGCTTAATGGTTAAACAAGGAGTTTTAATGAAATGTGAAGCTAGTTTGCTTTCACAGTCCTTTATTAGGGAAAGTATTACAGATGGTGTCAACTAGCTCATGACTGGGGTAAGCTTGAGGAGACTTTGCTAGGTAGGCTGAAGCACCACAATAGAGCTGTAGGAAAGTCCAGAGGAAGACATCCTGTCTTCCTTTCTACATGTTTTCAAGGTGTTTGCTTGCTCACCAGGTTGAAATGTGTTTCATGTGCCACTGCTTCCTTGGTGCTCAGCTTGGTCTGAAGAGGGAAGCAAATGGCAGCAACAAAAAAATAGAGTAAGAGGAAGAAAGTCACCTTTCTCAGTCTTTCAGGGTAGGGAATTAAGTGCTGCTGAACAATAATATTAACAGAAAAGGGCTGAGATCTGAGCAGAGAAACCTTAGAGAGTCTGGTGCAGGTGGGAAGACACGTCAGCTGTCTGCTTAGGAGCACACACAAATGCCCAAAACCTGGAGCAGCTTTCGGGGTGTGTGTGTGTCAACACTTACGGGGAATGAAACAAATTACTTTGCATTTCCTAAATATTCTCAGTTCAAGCATACCTGATCTCCAGGCAATCTGTTCAACTGCATTGTGACCGGTGTGGCTCCTCAGTGCTGGAGCTGAGCTCAGGGGAAGGGAAGGAGACTGTGGCAAAAAAAAGGGATTGGTGATGTTTATTTCACCATCTAAGTGACTCTCTAGTCTTGGTGCAAGGCAACAGGGAAGAGACAGGATAAAGCAAACTCAAAATGCATCTTTCTCACTGACCTATGCTTGATTAGCTCTGCTCTGATAGCTTGCCAGGACAAATTGTCTGCCCTGGCAGCCTCTAGTGAGGAAGATAACATCACCTGGGCAAAGCGTTTTTCACTCACTGAAGATTCAGTTGTTCTAGGACCAAAGCCCCCCAAAACCCCATGGAAACCTAGATCTGCTTTCTGATTCCAGAAGCAAGGAGGGAAAGGAGCGGTTTCCACCACAGCAGCCAAGTACGTGGCAACATGACAGTCCATGGTCCTTCCCAGAGCTGTATGGCTGCCATGCTGTGAGATAACTTGCACCAAATTATGCCCATTAATGATCACAAAAAAGTAGGGAGATTAAAAATTATGTAAAGTAGACAGTGTGATGGTTAGTACTGTATCAGAAGATTAAATAATTTCCCTAAGAAATACAGTAATGCAGTGTCTGCACCAGGCCACAAAGTAGCAAATGTAGTTCAGGAGTGATGTTGGAGGCAGTTTCTGAACCATGTCAGGATGTTCCCTATCTAATACCAGCCCAAAGCAGCTCCAGGTAATGCTAATGGATTATGTTCCTCTACAGAAAGGCTTCCCAAGTCACTACATAACAGGAGCAAAGGAGAATCCAGCTAGTTTGCTTTTATTTCCTTTTTATCAGCCTCAATTTTATTTTAACCACCTTGATTAGGTGGCAAAGGTCCTGCTGTTGGCTAAAGTGTGTAGGGCAGCAAGTTCCCCCTGGTGATGCTGGAGGCTGCAACATCCCAAGATCCCATGCCGCTGTGAGCTGCAGATGCAGTGCTGCTTCTGGGTTTTTAATAGGTGGTTTGAAAACCTGGAGAAGGTGCAGCACAACCACAAAAAGAGAGATGAGAGCTAGAGAAAATTGGCATTGAGGGCGAGAGACCAGTTTAGCAAGGCAAAGAGAAGTGAAAAGTGATTTGACTTCTCTGCCCAAGTGCTTTCACAGAAAGAAAATGCCAGATACGAAAGGGCTCCTTAATCTCAGGAGATGATTCAGTATGAGCGTCCATGGCTGGTAAAACTAAGCAAAGAAAGTTCAACAGGACTTGTGTTTTTGGCAGCAGGGACAGCAAGCCTTGGGGACAAATCACTCCCAGCAGAGGCTGCTTTGTCTCAAATGCTGTAATAGTCTCTCTTTCGAGATAGGCTGTAATCAATGCAAGCCATTAATCTTAATACTGGGGTAATTAAGCTTAATACAGGGTAGCTGAGTGAAAATGAATAGCCCGGGATATACGGGAAGTCAGATGGGATAATTCTTCCTGGCCTTCCAGTATACAAACAAGCTTTGTAGTCCTAACATGAGCCCCAGAGGCACACTGTGTTTTATTAACAAGCAGATACCCTTCCAGGTTGTTCTCACAGAAGCTGGAGGATGTTGCCAGGGTAGAGGTAGCACTGTAGGTTTTTCAAGTGTTGGCAAATCTGCTCCTGCTTTCCTTTCTGCAACTGGAAGTCTGCAAGGTGCAAAGAGGTCAGGTCCAAAGCTGCGGAAAAGGGCTGCTTCTCCCCAAAAATATTCATGTGATGCTCGTCTCAGTGAATAGTTACAGAGGGTGCCTATGTGGGGCAGGATGGGCAGTGCCGTACGTGTGTTCAGCAATTGCTACCCGATGAAAGGTCACCCAGACTGCTGCCATTTCCGGCAGGAGTGAACCGGAGCCATGTGGAAAGATGTGTGTAGCAGAGGTGTCCCATGAGCAGGGAGGGAGGCAGTGCTGGAGGCGGAGGGTGGGAGCAGTCATCTCCGCGGTGTAAATGTCACTACCCATCTCTTCTCTCCTCTGCCCCTGTATGCTCAGCTCTCCACAGCGATGTGATTAAAACCTCTTGGCATTATCTAGAGAAACGCATTTCTTTCTGTCTACTTTCTATTTTGCAGCTGTGTGGTTTCTGATTTTATAGCCATGTATAAACTTTTTTTTTTTTTTTACATTGGCATTAATTTCAGCCATGTTATGTTCTATTGGGTGACAGAGGGGAGAAAACGTGGATATACCGTTCTTCTCAAATCTGGAGCACATACAGCCAGGCAGCAATTCAGACTTGGCTTCTCATCTGAAAGCCAGAGCTGTGTTTCTAACAATACAGCACCCACCCAGCATGAAATTGTAATGGATCACACTTTGCCCTAGGTCCTTGGCTTATCCTTGGTTGACACTGAATTAAAGGACATGATGTGTGGGACTCAGTAAATCCCTAACCTGCTGTCCCAGAGACAAATATTACCAACCGTACCACACTGACACATGAGATTAGTGGAAGAGGTGCCTTCAATGCCGCAGGCAGAAATGAGTCAGCTCAGATTTGGAAAGCTCTCAACTTGAAGTGGGTAGCGATGCAGCCTGTAGAAAGAAAAGGCCAAAAATGATGGGTTTTCTGTCTCAGAGCCCCACTGAGCAGCAAGTCCTAAGTAGCTAAACAGGGCCTTTCGTGTAGTGGATATTAGCTTTGTGAATGGCATTTTGTTAGAAATTAGGTAAAGAAATTAGGAAACAGTCCATTTTAGGAGCTGCACCCTTAGCAAGCATGAATCTCCTTGCTACCGCCAAAGTCCTTACATTTATATTAATGTATATCAGCCAAGAATCTCATGATTAAGGGCCTTATTATGAACTTTTCAAATGTAATCCAAGTGTTCCCTCTGTTTCTAATAACTGTGTGTGGCAGCAATGCAAATCTTCTATCTATTCCCCTTTCCCTCTTCACCTTGCCATAATCAAATCCTTTATTCATGCTTTTTCTGACATACTAGATTTTCTGGCTTGGTTCAGCAATAACTAAGTAGCTGTACAGTAACAAAGCAGTTCTGTCTTTGTTCTGGAAAAGCAGAGAAATGAAGATGTATGATCTTGAAATAAGGAAGCTCTCAAATGAGAAGGAAGCCAGGTACATGCACTGTTGTACTCTGGCATGAGCTGGGTTGAATTTACCAATGCTGCTTAGAAAGAGAACAAAGAAAGAAAACAAACTTGTGTGTTGTTTTGTTTTGCCCCTCTAAAATGACCCAAAGCCCATCAGAACTGATGGTGCATCTGTGTTTAAACTGATGGTACTCATCTACCTCTCATACATTTGCCTTATTTTCTCCATTTCACTCTCCCATGCTGCAAGCACTCGTCCTGCCAGTTAGGATCACAATGAGCCCTGATCAAATTCTTCCTCCCATGTAGCATTACATCTTCAATTGGTATTTTGAACAGCAGATCATCCCCAAAGCTGTGCTTCTTTGCTTAGGACAACCTGCTGTGCTTCTTCCACCATATGGGCCTCTCCAAAGACAGCTCAGTTGAGCAGTATGTGTGTTCTGTAAGGAAGCCATAACTGTGTATCTTCATTTTTCAGTAAACTCTATTAATTCACCATGCTTGTAGAAAGCAAAATTGAAATTTAAAGTGTTATCCCTCCTACACTTTTTACAGGGCTTTGTATGCCCCCACTCTGCCTGTACTTCTGGACTGGCCACCGTATCTTTGTGAGCATTTAAGGAGGGAGAGATTGTCTGCCATGAAGGTGTCACTGCTGCAAGGTGCAGATGGAATGGAGTAGGCAGCTACATATGAGCTGAGGACAAACCTCAGCTCCTCCCTCGAGCTGATGGAGTCAAGTGTCAAGCTGTGGAGAGGTGGAAGTGAAGCTCTGTTTTTCTTGCTGGTAACTTTGCAAACTCTGTGCAGACATTCAAGGCATGCAGTGGGCAGGAAAGGGGAACACAGGCCAGGTGGAAACCAGATGTGAGCGTGGTTCATTTGGAAATTTGTGCACAGACCTGTGGAGCATTGTGCTCTCTGCCTTTTTGAGTCCGCCCCATGAACTACCCTGCCGCATGTGCACTAGTGGTGCAATGAATTCCCTTGGGAAATTTGGCTTCTCTGACACTCTGATGGTATGCGTAGCCTGTTCTGCATCTGGTTGTGATTCTGTCCTGGTGGGGTGTGCTCTACCATGGCTGTGTTCCCTAGGCCTGGCTCTGAAAAAGGGAAAGGTCTGCCTCCCCAGAGCCTGCTCTTTTGGAGAAACATCCAAGTTTATAGGCTATAGGGCAGTGAATGTAATGGGCAAGAGTGGTAGGGCCAGCCTGAAAAGGGACACGACTGTCAAAAAAACCATCTGGAGGCTCCTTGAAGTGTGCAGTGTCCAGCAGCACTTCACAGAGCAGTTCCCCAGGTTTTCAGCCTGGACGCATGTGTTGCCATAATGAATCCGATTTCCCAGGTTTTCCTTTTTTGTGGGACCCTCATGAAACATGGGACCACGTTCTGTTCTTTCTCCTGTCTTCGGGGTCCTTTGGGTACTGTAGGCCTGCTTTCTCAACCAGGGTGGTTTCCCTGCATGTTCCCCACAGAAAGAGCCATCAGTGAGGTGGTGACACTGGAATTCATTACAAGACAACTGTGACAACTGCAGGAAATAAACAGTGGGAGGAGATGGGCTTCCAGAGGCCAGAAATCCCATTTCTCTATGAACACGCTCAATAATTAGATACACACAAAAAACAAAGAAAGAAATAAAACACTGAAGGCTTGGGGTAGCCTATAAGGAGAATTGCCTTAACACATGAGTGAGCCTTTTCTGGTGGCTCCAGCATAGTGCAGACCTGCAGGAGCTTTACATGAATCACTTGATATGCTCTTTGCTTCATTTTGCTGTTCCTCGTTTAGCAGTTGCATGAAGATTTCCATGCTGCCACCCCAAAGCATGGATATCCTTTGGAGCTTTGCCTTCTATCAGCTCAGTACTGTGGCCCAGTTACCCGATTTAACAGGGACATTTTTTTCTCTTTTAAGGGCACTGTTGTGAAAATATTCTCTTTGCTGCTTTGATATTGAGGTAGTGACTAAGCTCTATTCTCCTTCCCTCCATCCCACCTACCCAATTAGTAAATCCTGTTGTTCTGCACTGAAATGTCTTGGCTGCAGCAAAAATTATGTCCTTAAATATCGTACTTAGTAATACATAGATGATGAGAGAACTGGAGAGGGCTGTGTAGAAGCAATCGTCATCTAAGTCATTAGTATTGCTTGCAGCAAACTCTCTTGGCTCCAATCCTTGGGCAATCTGGCTGTCTTGTGCCAGGGGGCTGTGGATTTGTTGACTGTCCTCCAACTAAGGTCCTTACTCAGTCCAGAATAGCTGCTGCACTTCCCTGAGGTTAATGCACCACAGTTATGCTGACCTGAGGGAGAAGACTAGCATGGGCTGCTCTTGAAGAACAGCAGCTTTGGATCAGCATCAGCACAATTAGGGCTACATTCTGGAGGAGAATAGCAAAAGCTGGTGCACTTTTTGCTTCACTAGACTGAGCTGATGTCTTTTGGGAGAAGAGAGGTCTCAGATGGTCCTAAGAGATCTCAAATGGCATGTGAGGGCTCATAGTGATTGGTAGAGGAGAGAGATGCTACATCTAAGCATGGGATACAGATTGGACAAGTGCCTGTAAGTAATGAGATCCAACTGCTCAGAGTAAACTGTTTAGGAGGCAGGTACTTACAGCTCTTGAGGAAGTTCTTCCAGTGAGTTCTGTTTTTTTCCTACAAGGAATATTAGAATTTGATAAATGAACAATTTCCATGGTAAGTTTTGTGTTTTCCACAGCAATTTTTAGTTGTGCTAGAAAACAAAAAACCTAAAAGCTACTCTTTTTTTCTTTTTAATTTTGTATGAAAGTCCCAGCATGGGGCATCAATTTTTCAATGACTTCTACTGAAACAGTTGTTAACTTGCTGATTTCCTGGAGGTGACATTTCATGTCTGCCACAAGAGCTAGGACATACAGTGACACCTTGCCTTGATTTGAGTGTCCTGTCCTGGGTTGCTCCCTGAGAAGTGGTAGATTGCCCTAAAAGCCTCTTGAAATGTGCTCTAGCCACCACTCAGCCACAAACTCAGTGCTTTAAATTGCCAGTGCAAATGAGAGTTGATTTAAACAGTTACTTGTCTGTGGTGATAAACAGAAACACGGAGTTCCAAAATATGCAAAGATGCAAAATAATCCTGGCAGGGGGTAGTTAATCAGGCATTAAAACCCAGGACTGAGTCCAGGCAGAGATTAGACAGTTGTTCTTTAATCAAAGCAATTGAGCTCATGTTTGACTGCTAATAACACTGCCATTCAACCGGAATTGGAGTTAGAAAAGTGAGGTTTTCCTGTAATTCTGTGAATATTACTATTATATGTGCAATAATCTGGAAGTATTCTCTCTAACCGTGATCTGGGATCAGGTGCCATCAGCTGACGGTTCCTGCTAGAGAAGAAGTAAAATAGAAAGACACCCTGTCTGGCTTAATCCATCACGTTGCAGAAACCATGGCAAACCGTTGCTTCTGAAGGTTAACAGCTTGCCAGGACTTGCTACCGAAACCCTGCTGTGCTGGTCAGTGTGAGGATGATGCTCTTTCTTAGCTGATCAGCTCTGACAGTAGGCAGGTGCCCAAGCCTGGAAACCACAACAGAGTGACCTGGCTGTGTGTGATGCCCAGAATTTGCCATGCTCATGGTTGGGGATTTGGTGGTTTCACATTTAGGCTGAGGGCTCAGTCCCAGAAAGCCTGTCCCTCATCCGCTGGGCTGTGGATCATGCTTTATGTGGACTCTGAGACCAAAACCACCTTGAAAGTGTCAGTACTAAATACACAGCAGCCCCAGTAGCTGCCCCCTGCTTCATAATGGAGCTGTGCAGATGTGAGAGCAGAGGATTAGCAGGGCCCTGAGCTCCTCACTGTCAGGATTTACCGATGGATTTGATCTGTGTATTGGCCAGGAGCAGCTCAAGCACAGGGCAGCTGCCCTTGTGGCTGGTGCTCAATTTCTCCTTGCCCTCCTGCACTGAATACCAACTAGTTCTGCTTCTCACTAGGCTGCCTCTCTGCACGAGTACCTCGCTTCTGAGGTCTGGCAAGGTCTCTGCTCGTCAAGCAGAGTGAGTGCTTACTGGAGCTTGCTGGACCCTTATGGGCACTTACTCAAGCAAAACAGTTTATGGCATTGGGAAGCTTGTTGGGTCTGCAAGAGATGTCACCAGGTTTGCACCTCCAGCTCCGCGTGGTCACTGAGAAAAATTGCAGCTTGGACTATTTGGTCTTTCCTAGCGCATGGACAGGGTGGGTTGTTACCAGCCAAGCAGAGGTGGTGATAGAGTTCATTTGGGGCAGTTTTCAGGAGTTTCATAGGGTGGTTTGTTTTCTGGGTATGATACCAGATCAGTCTGTTACAGGTTGGCTTTGTTTCTCTATGGTCTTTGGAAATCTTGTCAAAACCTGGTTGCAATTTATGCCTTTTGACTTCAACTCACTGTATTTCCATGATCCACTTGAGCAACAGTGTTTGAATGAGCTTTGCCCATTGGTCGCTCCATGATGCTTCAGGGAAGGACTCAATTTGTTTCCTCCAAGGGCTTTCGGTTGGCAGTGACAACTAATTTGAGAGACTAGATAATAAAAGTCCACCTGCTTCCCAATTTTTCAACTAAACTTTGAATATTTCACTTCTAATTGAGCATGACCTGCCTTCTCCCTAGGGGAAAAAGGTGTGTTGGGAACATCTCTCTTTTTTTCAGGTTGAGAGAGGCTTTTCTCCATCCTAGCATTATGCAGTAGTAAGGAGTGCTTTTTGGAGGCATCATCTGCAGATGGGTAGTGAGTAGCTTGCCAGTTGTCCTGGCACTCTGCTCTTAAGTTTGTCTTTTCCTTGATGTTAATAATCCTCACCACTTTCCAGATAGAATATTGCTGTATGTTGTGGCCATATAGAGTGCTTAAAAGAAATAAAGCTCTTGGGAACTGGCCCAGGCACATGAAGCTCAATTGATCTTCATCTTAACATTCACCAATAAATAAAAAGGAAGCAAAGATATTTGCAAGGAAGTCGCCTTGATGCTTTTCCATGCTAAAATGCTATGAAATGAAGGAGTAGAGATGTGTGTGCAGACAGATGAGAATGCGGCTGGGCAAAACCAGGGAGATAGAGAGATCTTCAGGTCATACTCTGTCAGCCTGCCCCTCTCCATGGTGATGGGCTGCAGTCTCCACTCCTTGTTAATTGATGCTGCTTATTGCCATCAGGACTGCAGGCTAACCAGAAAGCATGCTGAAAACAGGCCAGCCACAATAATAGCTGTCCTGGGCTGATTTCTGTGGTGTTAGGAGGAAAACAAATGAGCTATGAAGGAAAATGAGAGGGAGCCGGGGCAATTGAAGGCAGAGACTGCTAAATAAAAGCAGTCTGGTGGTGATGTCTGCACCAAGCAATCCCTCCCAGAGTGCCTTCATGCACCCAGCAAGAAATCACTGCCTTTTCTGTTAAGAGTTAACACTGGATCAGCACGATTCCTATTTTTAACCATCTCCGATGTTTCCTAGCAGCCTGCTCTGACAGGGTTGTGCTGAAGGCCTGCTGTAATATTTCTGCCATTGGGGAAAAGAGGAATTCCTGTGCTGGCCTGGGAGCTGCAGGACATTCCCAGCATGTCCTGCATTGCTTACTGCCCTTTCCAATGCTTCTGTCTGGTTGAAATAAGAGCCCTTCCAAAATTTCCAAACGATTAAAACTCCTTGGAAAGCCCGCCTGGATTATCTTTCAGGAAAGGAGGATGACTGCAAGCAAAGTTAGCAGCAATGCTTGGAGCAGTTTGCCCTCCAATGGCCAATTGGAGCTTGCAGCTTCTGCTCTCCATTGCTGCCACAGAGGTTTTTCTTCTCCTCAGATTGCTCCGGACTCTGGATTAGTGTGTGGTGATCCTTGCCTATGTCTTTACTCTCCTAAGGATAATCTGTCAGAAAGAGAGAGCAGGGTGCTTGCTGGAGCAAAGCATTCTCATGAAAAGTGTCCAGCACCTTCTCCTTCTCCAGTAGCATACTTCCTTGAAGGCAGTTTTGGCTTCTTGGGAACACCATGGGCCTGTGCTGCATTTCACAGTTTGGTCACTTGTTTGTGGTTTGTTGAGACTCTCGTATAAGCTACAAAATACCAGAAGCTGCTACACTTCGATGAGAGCATCTGACAAGCATTTGCAGGCTGAAGCACCGTTAGATACAAGCTCACTGAACACGTCTGTGTGAGATTCCTCCTCCACTCTGGGGCTGGATACCTTATGGATCTCATATGTTTGAGCAACTCTGTGTCAGGGTGTACTGGTAACTGGGGTGAAGAGAGCAGATTGGCCTGGCATGGACTAGGGGCATGTCAGCCACCCTGGACCTTGCTGGGCTGCTGTTGTGAGAGCCACCCCTGTCCTGGGGAAGCCCACAGGTCACTCGCATTGTCTCTTGCAAAGCACTCCACATCCCAGGGCAAAGCAGAGAGCCAGGGGCTCAAGGGACCAGCCTTGGAGCAGGCACTCCCCTAAAGTCACTTTTTTTTCAGGGATGCAGAGGAGCCATTTTGGAGGGAACATGATTTTATCCTCTTCTCCAGAGGAGGAAATAGAATCAACAGAACCACAAAGAAAAATGTAATGAAAATATAAAATCATTTTGCTTTTTGTCAACATTTTGCATGATAAAATGAGAGTAAATACAAACTCCTGATTTTTGCAGGCTTTTAAAATCTTTTTTTTTTAAAGTACATTTATTTCCAGATGCTTAGAGTTTCAGGCATTCAAGTAAAAGACAGAGATCTTTTACCCATCTTCAGTGAGATTCCAGTAACAACCAGGTATGAAGCTCTGACTTCTCCTCTCCTTCATCCAGCTATCAGAAAACTGTTCTTCTACTTTGCCCTTTGAACTTGTTGGGATTTTCTTTCCCCGACTTCAGTAGATTCCCAACATACAGCTATCCCTGCAGCCCTCAACTGTCTGCATTGGACTTCTAGACAGTATGTGCACAACAGCAGTTCTCCCCCCACTAACTTATGGTGTCCCCAGCCCTGCTCTCCAGAAAACAAACCTTAAAAATCTGGTCCCTGTTAACTAGTCATTAGCTCCAGCAATATCCAGAGTTTAATTTCTCAGTCTTTGAACAGCCGGTATTTACCGTATTGTGTCCATTGCAGCAAGTGTGGAAAGCCAGATGATTTTAATGACAGTCTGTCCATTGAAGTCTCTGGCTTGTGGGAGGTTGTGATCGTTTCCTCTTTCTCATAGATAAAAGAAATGCAGAGCAAGAGAAGTTCCTTGGCTATTGCTGGGTGGACAGTGAATATCTCATTTAATTTACTAGATAATGATTGCATTTATGGAACAGCTTGTTTCAATTTTCTTATTATTACTAACCGAGATGATAGCTTATTTAATCCACTTCTGCACCACTTCACGAACAATGAGAAATGTGGGAAGGAAAGTCATTCAGGGGAGCACATGGAACCCTCGTGTAAACAGGCTTGATACAGATGAACCTGCAGCTAGAAAGCCTCGGGTTTCTGATGAAGGTTACTAATAGGAAGCCATGTGAAAAGGAGTAATTTTGCAGGGCCTGTGCTGTTGTCTGTTCAGGGAAAGCCATCAGCAGTCATTACAACTGAACTGCTGGCATGCAAGAATGGTATCAAAATTGTCCTCGACACCCCATACTCCTATGATGCTGGAGCTGCAGTGGCTAAACCAGATACGAAAGCTTTTTTCTCTGAGACAGTAAGTCTGTGCTGACTGTCAAAAGACTGATATATTGTTTCCCAAGAGTACTGAAGCAAATGATGAATGAGATCAGAGATTAATTTGCCCTAATACTAATACGTTATTTGTAAGAGCACAGAGTGTTTCCACTGATTCTGAAAGAAATTTAATCCTCTGCCACTGAGAAGGAAATGGATTTGTATGTCTGAGGAAGGAATGCATCACAATCCCAGAAGAAGTAGGCAGCAATTTCTGGCACTGGAGATTTGGCAGAATTTTGAGGTTAAAGTGGAACGGGAGAAGCTTTAGCTAGCAGATTTCAGCAATGGCAAATGCAGTGAAGGACACCTGTGGTCTCTTGGCTGTCTCTGGGCTGTTGTGTCTGTTTTCATACCCTTACTCATGTGATGGTAGCAAGATTAATTATCTAGTGTTTTCACATGGAAGAAGGCAAGCTCTCACACTCCTAAGCCCCTTCCTTCCCTGCATCTAAGTGCATGTAAAGCCCTACTATGGAAGAAGATGGGGTCTCAATGTCAGGATCAGCCTTGGAGGAGAATCACCTGATGGCCCAAAGCTGCCTCCCAGAGAGCTTTGACATCTTCCTATTTGCCTAATGTGGCAGATAATCATCAAACTCACCAGCTGTCCAAATCAGAGCAGAAAGAATGTGACTGAAGGACATATATTCACATGCATGCCTTCAAGAAATACCACCTTTTCTGAAGGCTTATGCAGACCCTCTAGAGTAAAGTAAAATTATTCCACTTATTTCAGTTGGCTTCTAAAGAAGGAGGTGCACAGAAAGGGCCTAGAGTATTTAGAAATTCGGCTGTCTTTGGTCTCTCACTAGGAACTTCTGGAGAGCTTAAGTGAAAAGCCAGGTGTACATTGCAGGGGGATTTGTTTTTCCAAATACAAATTGTAAGACAAGGAGAAAGACTTATCTTTTCAAAAGCAAGAAACTCTTTGGATTCCTGTTGTAAATCAGATTGACAGTCCTTCTTGTATTCATTATATAAAATATCTGCTTGACCTGTAACTGTTCAGGAGTCATTCTTAAAATATTCTATTAAGTACCAGCATCAGAGCTGTGTCTAAAATGTCCTGGGCTGTCCTGCCTTCAAGTCCTACTTATTTTATCCTAATTGCTGACAAGTCATAATTTTCCAGTAAGCCACTCAGAATAAGCTTCATGCAGATATTGATGATATAATAACTCTTTGAGAAGTCACTAAGAGTGAAATATGTAAAGCAAAAGCATTTGCTCTTGGGATTTGACCACTTCATGTATTGGCTTCTAGACAACAGGTACAAATTCTGTGTGTAGATGGTTGATTTTTAATCCTCAAACCACAGTGATGAATCGAGCATTATCTATGGGGTTGGCTTGGTTAGGATGGGAGTGTCTGGATTGTGATTTCTGTCCAGGCTTAGAGCAATGAGTTGCCCAATTCCCACCGACTGTGGTAGCAGCCAGGTGCCATATTCACTTAGGCTTCTTTGATGAATCCAAGCTGTTACCACTCATGCTGCTCATTGCATTTCTTCTCTCAGCCTTACAGAGGGTTGACTGCAAGTTGTGTGAAGTGGAGGTGTGGCCAAGGTGCGCTGATAATAAATGGCATGATCAGATGTGTTTGGGAGTATCGCTGCTGCCTCTGGAAATTACCCAACTGCACACAGGTCCAGGAGGAGAAGCGCCGGGAGAAACTGCTGGCCGGACCACCTAGCTAACCAATAAATCCTCAAATGCATTAGCCCTGCAGTCACACATCTGCTGTCCAATGGCAAGTGGGGGAAATTCTACAGAGTGAGCTTATTCTAAGCAGCTTTAGTCTTATTAGTTTTTGAAGGAAACCCAGGAAAAGTTATATTGGAAGGCTGAAAGCTATTATGGCAGGATAGCTGCTAAGTGACTTGGTATGTGCCCTTGAGGACCAGCTCTCCCGACTTTATGAAAAACTGTATAATCTGATTCTCCAGTTTTGTGTCACTGCAGGCCCAGTGTGGTGTTTTCTACGAAAGAATCATGATGCTCAACAATTACTGTATTATTTCCATTCTTTTTTGTGGGTAGGTCAAAATGGGAAATGAGAAGGAAAATGGTGAAAATGTAAAATCTATTATTGACTTGCTGCTTCTTGGAGTCCAGTAAGTTGCTGGACACTGTAGATTTTTCAGTTCTTTCAGTTACTTGTAACTCTTAGTATCATTCACAGATGCTTAAAAAGAGCAAAATAGATTTTTTCATGTCTATCAATTAATTCATCATGATCAGCACACAATCTTCAGAGCATCAACACCACCCATGGGGCTCTCTTTCTTTCTCTGCTTACCACCATGGCTGCCTAGTGCCATCATCTGTTGAGCTGTTAACTCAGGGCATGCCCTCCCATTGGAGAGGACACTTGCTGACATCTTGTCTCAAGTCTGAAACAAACCAAGGGTATATCTGGGGAGATATTGAAACGTGAGAGAGCAGCCGAGCTGCACTTGAGCTGCACCTCAAGGGAAAGAGACAGACAATCAATTCTTACAAATAGCTCAACCCATAGGAGGGTTGAACTGATTAGAAGCTGATGAATGGCTTCCTCTTGTTTTGAGGGAACGGGCCATGCCGCTTTTAACAAGCTATGAGCATCTCTAACCTTCAGGGAAGGTTTAGTTGTCTCTTTGGGCCCAGGGCTGGCACTGGTTGAATGGTAGTGTGTAGCTGGAAGAGAAAGAGAGAGTCCTATAGCCACTGGTTTCTGTTACTCAAGGTGACTGTGCAGTATTCCCCCTCCACTCACCCACAGTGCAAGTGATCCACATCCTGCCTAGTAAAGTCATTAGGAGGGACCTGCCAAAGCTTCCACATAGCTCTTACATCTGCTCTGTACCCATGGACTGAATCGTCTCTCAACTGCAGGTCCTGACAAAAAGTCACTGTGATTCAGGAGGTTCCAGGAACAAGGCAGCTGGGCTTGCCAGCTGGGAAGAGCCATCAAATGAGGGAGGTTTTCTACTTGTCACCACACTGCTGATCCTGGTCTGCTTACAGACAGGTATGGCCTAGAGAAAACAGGACATCTCAGACATGCTCTTAGGCTTAGGAAGGGGAAAGAAAGGAGTAGAAACTGGGAGAAAAGGATGAGAATAGGGATAAAAGGAGGAAAGACATTTTGGCCAGGCAGACTATGCAGCTGCCTACACAAAAGGCTCTTCCCATCATCCCTGTCACACAAAAGAGACTCCAGTGCTCACTAGAAAAGTGGTGAACTGCACAGAGCAGCAAGCAGAGGTTGGAAAGCTTTGTTAAACACTGATGGGCAGTGCCCAACACAAACGTTGTCTTTTCTGCTTCAGAAGATAATGTGCAGCATTAGGAGAGCGGTGCTATACCTCAGCCTATGCCATGGTAGAGCATCCTGAGGAGGAGAGTGGCTGGGTTTGTTGGAGTAAGGAAGTATCTGAGCATGGTAGACACCATGGTAATTTTAGAGGGCCATGGTCATCACCAGGAGGCATCTACTGTTGCATCTGGTCAAAGGATAAGCCACAATGAAACTGTGGTGGCCTGCTTTGTCTCCCCTGTGACATGAGTGGGTAAAGGGGAAAAGGAGGATGTTAGCCATCCTGCACCTCCAAAACATTATTATTTGTTTGTGTCTTTAGCAAACTAGGAAGCAAGGCTAAGGATTAGTCCTTTGAAGTTCCTAGTCCTCTCCTCACACTGGTGCTTTTGCTTGTGGCTGTTTGAGGCTGAATGGTGTTTCTGCACGTGTAAGAATGTCATGAGCTAGTCAGAAGTGGCAGCTAATGCTTGATTTTAGATTATAACCCATTTTTTTCCCCCATGCCAACTGTACATGTCTCTTCATGCCCAGGCTGTGTCATTTCCATTTGTTTCCACTTATTACATCTTTCTTTGGCTGGAGTTGCTTCCTCACCACCTGCTGAGCACACGTGAAATTTCGGTTGTGCCCAGAGCTGTGCAGACTTGTAATGCTGGGTTTCTGAGTGCTCACTCATCTCTGTGCCAGCCGGGTTGGTCCCAGATGAAGAGACAGCGCGGGCTGAGCAAGGATTGAGTGGCACCAAGCCAACCAGGCAATGAAACCAACAGCTTGCCGCTGCTCTCGTAGTAGGTATGGTGTGATTAACAACAAAGGTCTAAGAACAAATGAGTAATCTCCACCTCTTTTGCTTTTCAGTATCATAAAAAACCCCAAAACAAATGACAAAACATCACTGAGCTCCTGAAGGCCACTGTGCTCACAAGCATCATGCATTAGACAGCAGGGATTTCCTGAGGTTTCACCAGACATAGGTACAGCATACAGGGGACCTTTCACCCTCTTCTGGAGTGTCGATATGGCTTGTCCAGAGATGGACAGGAAGCCCAAGGTGGAGATCGATGCTTAGTTCAAATCCCCTGAGCCCTAGTCAAGAGCTTTTAAACTTCTGACCACTCTTTCTCACCCAATCTGGAAAAGCAGCAAAGCATATGTCCTGTGTTGAGCATGTGAGTAGTTTTGCTGTTGTTGCAAAGCTTTTTGACCACCAAATGCCCAAAATTAGTTCCTTTTTAAGATGTCCCAATTTAAGAACATGAAAATAAAACAACTTAGACAATCAAAATCATTTGGCAAGGCTTTTAAATCTTCTGGGAGCAAAGGCCAAGCTGTACAGCTCTTGTTAAAAGAAAGTGCTGTCAAAGTGCAAGGATATACATTCTCCACCAAAAAACCCACTGTTTTCAGATTGCCATGTTTGACAAGATTTTGTGTATTTATCTTTCTTTTCCCCCTTGATGTGTTGGAGATAACTAATAAGCTGGTAAGGCTGATTATAATAGATCCAAAAATAAGACTCAGAGATTCCCCGCAGCCCATATCTGACAAGTCTTGTCACTTGGATGCATTTGTAAAAAGCTGGTTTGTCTCTCCCCTTGACAGATGCTTTGATGAGCTAATCATCTCATTTCCGTGAACTGCACATCTGTAAAAACAAAAGGGGATGAGACTCAAACAAGTGACTAAGCCCTGTTCTTGTTTGCGTTGTTTCATTACTATTATTCGAGTGGAGCTGGTTTTCCTCCCATGGAGCCTGCTGTGCCCCATGCCAGCTGACAGGTGGCATGCACATGTGCTATTTTGAACAGATGACTGCTCTCTGAAGTTCTGCTCAGTAAAAAGTCAACACGAGGTTTTTTTCCCTGTGCCTGATACCTCAGGAGCTACCAGCCTTGCTTCAGCCTGTCACTTGTCCTCATGAGTGTGTTGCTCTGACTTACAAGGCAGGTAGGAAGGGCAAAGCTGGGCAGGTGACATGTTCTTCTCCATTTTCTGCACCATTGTTGGATCTCCACACAGGCCACAAGCAGCAAGAAGGTCCTCATTGTGCTTGCCACATGTGGATCGAGAACAAGGGTCAAGAGCCTGCCAAAACTTTTCTGCTAGGGCCATCAATTTTGTGAGGTCACCTGCTCCAGGAGGTGGTAGCGCTCCCATACATGTTACGTTGGGCAGTAGCTGGATGCTAAATAAGTGGTTGCCTGCTTTTGTTATTGCCAAGCTATAGTTTCCCATTGTGTTTTCAGTGTTGTGCTCAGTGGCCAGTGAGGTACAAAGATGAGCAACTTCTTTGGAATTTTCTATGTATTTTTCATACTTTTTCTTTATTTTGTGGAAACCAAAGCACTTAGTATCCCCAGTTCCCATGGACTGCAAGGGAACCAAGGGCAATTCAGTGGCTTGGTCCCAGTAATGAAAGAATCTATTCTCTGCCCCAAGCCCTTCAGCCCATGTATTCATTCTGGAGAAGGGTCCCAACAAAGAAATTTAGTGTGACTTAACTAAGCTGCCTTTGCTTTCCACCACTGGTTAATTTAGATGGAATTTGCTGTGTGTCACTTACTAGGCAGTTATGTTTTAGTTATTTTTTCCTTGCTTTCTTGGTTTTCCTCTTTAACTTTGTGGTCCTAGGTTTCATTCCCTTGCTTCAGTATTTTCTGGATTAACTTTGTAGCAAATTAAATTGCAATTACATCAACTAGGGGGAAAAAACCCAACCCATATGATTATTTGCATCAGGAAGTTTGTGTATTTTTTCGTTAGACAGAACTGTGATGAAGAGCAGATAAAAAGATCCTTGAGCTCAGGGAGGAATATGCCCAGCTACTGAGATGGGCAGGAGAGTTAAATACTGGTTGGGTTGTAAATCCTCAGAAGTTCATTTTGTTTTTTCAGTTCAAACTTGAATTTGGGAGAATGACACATTGTGTGTCCCCCACCTCCTCCTGTCCAGAGCCATTTATTTCAAAGCAAGAAGGTTTGCTCTGAAGTGGAAATTTAAAGGGAAATGATCAGGTACTTTATAAACCAAATTTGCATCTTTGTTACTGCTTTATCTGTAGTAATTTGAAATGCTGGTGGTAGAATGTTTTTTGCTGCATTGCCAGTGGAAAAGTAAAGCTCAGCTTTAACCCTTGGGCTTCTCTCATCATGGCTTTTACTTTAGGATCAGGTTCTGCAAAACTTCTTTACACTTCTCTAGCAAATGTGCAGGGAACTCAAAAATATATGTATGTTTGCCTGGTGTTGGACATAGAGCTCTGTGGGCCTTTGTTTCTGCAGGGCCAAGGTCAGTGTGAAGGGGGAGTGTGCTGGCCAAGTCAATAGGGTGCAGCATGCTGGGCTGGACCATTCTCTCCCTTCTCTGTCTTTGAAGAGAGCTGCAGTGCTGGTGCTTTAGGGTGTTTTCCTTCGGTGAGAGTTGCAGCAAGCAGAGGAGCTCATGTCCCCCCTTACCAAGTTGTTTCCTGAGTCAGAGGCACAGGCTGGAAATTTGGCATTTGTACACTAGCTGAAGTTCCCTGGAAGAGGGGTGCTGGTGCAGATCTGGCCCAGTCCAGAAATGAGGGTACACAAAAATGAGTTGCACTGTGAGCAGCCAACCTTGGTGAGGCTTCTGCCTCTGTGCTCACAGATCAGCTCTGGAACATGACTTAATGATTGTTTTTTCCTGTACAAGTAGTTCCTCTTGTTTTGGTTGGTTGGGTTTTTTTATCCTTTTTTTTCTTCTTTTTTTCTTAGTTAAATGTATCAACACTATGCATGGAAACTGTGCTGTGGGCTAATGTTACTGCCAAGCAAGAGTTAAAACATGGCCCTTCCCTTCTTCCATTTCCTCACTAACAGCTTTCGGATCTTGGCATCTATCAAAATAGATGCAGGAGCCAAAAACTAACAAAGGTGGAAATGATCACTGTGGGGCAGGCCGCTGTTTCCTGTAATCTGGTCTCAGGCCAAGCAGATACAGTTCCAGCTGCAGCCTCTGCTCATGCTGGAGAAGTTTATGAGGAGCTGTGGGGGTACCCAAGGCTGGAGAAGCCCCGGGAATTGAGTGCAACCTCAAAACAAAACCAAATCAAACCAGACAAGGACAGACATCATACCTAGAAGTGTGGGTTTGGACAGAATATGCATGAAAAGATGTTATGGGTAGGAGTTATAAGGGTGACCTGGTCCTTGGGAGTCAACTTTAGCTTAGAGTAGTATGGTGGGGAAAGGCAACTGGTCTGCCATCTTGATCACCTCATGCAGTGGATAACGAAGGAAACAACATTTCCTTTCCCAGGGCTTCAGTCAGATGCAGTTGCCACCTTCTGTTTTCCTTACCCACAATGGCCAATGGTTCAGTAGGAATTGACAGGAAGTCTCGTTGGGCTGTAGTTCTTCTGTTGGTTTTATGTCATGCAGAAACATGGTGGCTTTAAGTGGCAGGCCAGTGGTACCCCTTGGTAGAGTTGTGGCATGGCAGTGGGAGGAAAGGGCAGCAGTAGCCAGACTTTGCTGCTCACTATCAGTTCCAGAATGGCTGAGCACTGGCAGAGATTGATGGCAGATGCTTCTGGACATGATTGGGTGTTGGGGTGGCATCATGGGTGCCTCCCGGCTTCTTCTACCCTGTGCCTCTTTTCTGCTGCGAGACAAAACTCTGGAGGAACAAGAGTTAGGTGGAGCAACATCTGAGTTGCAAAAGTGCAGGGAAAGGTAGTTACTTTTGATCCTTGAGGCATTTGATGGGGGAGTGCTGGACTCTAGAATCCCATTTGAGGACAGTGGAAGCTACACTGAAAGCCCGGTGTGTTGGGAAACAGGCCATAATTAAAAAAGATGTATGATTTCATAAGGCACATTGGGCTTGTGGAGGAAGCTTCCCTAAGTCAATTAACGATGTACCTGTGCCTTGGTATGCATGAATCCTACCAACAGCGTTGAGGCTTTTAAAGACAGATCTGATATGGTTTTGAGCACTCCTGGAAACAGAAAGGTTCACAGGTCTCCTTTGAAAGTGCTTTGTGTTGGAATATGAATTCAATTTTAAAAGAGTTGCCAACACACATAGCTCCACCAGTAGAAATGGAAGTGAGGTTGCACTAGTTATATTAGTGAAGAATGGTGTATAGACATCCATTAAATTTTAAATCAGGTTCATTTTGACTTATTTAAAGCTGATTAAAAAACGGTTGGTGTAAAACCACAATAAACCACTTTCAAATAAAGAAAGCAATACAAATTAATCAAGTAGGTAATAAACTGGATCTAGAACACCCAGGATGCATCTCTGCCCATCCAGTTTTCTATTAAGTTTCCTTTTGCATTTCAGAATTTCTCTCTATTATTTTCTTTATGCCTGTAAAGTCATTTTAGATGCCTCTTCTCTAGTGGGATTTCTTCTGTGGACATTTACTACAAAAAGCATTTAACCTCTTACCCCCTAAAGCTTGTGTTGAAATCCTTCTCGGTGTAGAGGGGGAAACAAGCGTGTTTCTTCTTTACTCTTATCACAGATCTGTACCACAGTGTGCTCTGCTTGTGGCTGCTTGGGACATACTTGAGGTTAGAAATTCAAGCTCCCTGCATGCAGATTTTTGCTATGAGAAGAAAAGCAGAGTACTTCGATGTTCAGAGCACCTGAAGGGCAGGTATAAGATGCTGGTGTCCTTGCATCTACACTGGGTTTAGCATGTGACCTCAGTTTACTTACTGCTCTTGCCCTAATGCAGTTAAGACCTCCCTGAGTTTGAAAAGTGATTTAGATCTTGAAGTCAGGTCTTTCTAGAAAGGCAAAGCATTGCTATATTCACCTTCTCTTACAAACCTTTCATTATAACTGCCTTCTGTGAGCACCAAATTCACACAAAAAATGTATAAAGCATTAAAAAGTCATTGCTGTCTGTCTCCTTTTCCCCACTGATTGCTAAAGTTTCTCAATTTTGTACTCAGTTTCCGTCACTTGGGAGACACATACATCATGCCAATAGGGTCCATAAATATTCTTAATCCCACTTTGTTGGCAATTTTCTCTTGCTTTAATCTGAATGCAAATGGGATTGCAATTCATATGAGAAGCCACTGTTCTGTCCGGCTGCACTGGTAGTAACACACCCCCTTGAAATAAAGCACCCTATGGGTGTATTTTGTAAAATAAACCCACATTTTTTTCATGTTTACATGATCTCTAGACTTTGAAATCCTTCAAGGGCACCCCAAAATTTGCCCTCAATTTCTACCAGTTACCAGGCACTGAAGGAAATACTGGAGGCTGTTCCGAACAACGGCCGCAAGGCAGAGATCAGGATGTACTGGAGACTCATCTGGCAATGCCAAAAAAAGAAAGCACTGTGTTTTAGGAGGGTTTCTCAAGCACTCACCAGCACAGTAGGCGTGGGATGGTGGGCTGTCATCGTTGTGACAGTTAAAGCAAGTGGGATCAGACAGAATTAAGCTGCAGCTCACAATTTTGAGAAGGGCTGTTGCCTCACTGCGTTATCCAAAGGTGTGTTTGGTGCGTGGCTGTACATGTCACCCCCATTAAGCTTCATAATGTCACGCGTATCTGAAGCTGGTGATTTGTTTCTGGGACCACTGCCATGCCTCGGGGTGCCTGACGGGAGGATTATTTTTGTTCTTTACAGGAGACACTGTTTTCCAAATGGATCATAAGAAGAAAAATGTGCTCGTAGGTGTTGAAAGAGCAAATGGGTTTGCATTTGACTGCACTGTGCTTTTTCTAGTTTCTCCACTCTTTGGAAACAAATGGGGGCTTTCACCTGATTTTAAATTCTGTGTCCTTTTGGACTGACTCAGTCCACATAACTACAGTGAGGACTGATTTGGGGGGGGCAGGCAATTGAAGCAGTGTACAGTGATTCACAAAACAGACTTTCTGAGATACCATATGCTCCCTAGGCCAAGTTTTGCCTTTTATGTTTTCCTGGGTGGTTTGGGGGTTTTTTTCATTTTTGGGTTTGTTTTTTTTCTTTTCGGTTCATAAGCGTTCATGCTCTCATACACCCAGAGAGCTTCTGAAGCTTCATTAGAGCAGCATCTCTGCCTGGTTTGAAGTCCATTACATCCTTTCTTGGAGATGTTTTCATGGGCATTTTTCACGCAGTGAGGTAGGAGGAACCCGTGGGGCCTGTCATAGGATGAGC
The DNA here is from genome assembly GCA_013401335.1 of Brachypteracias leptosomus. Taxonomy (NCBI): domain Eukaryota; kingdom Metazoa; phylum Chordata; class Aves; order Coraciiformes; family Brachypteraciidae; genus Brachypteracias; species Brachypteracias leptosomus. The sequence continues at coordinate 8,562 of VYZX01028838.1, read as the reverse complement.
CCTCCCTGGGTACTGTGGAGGCAGAGCTGTGCTTCTGTGAGTGGCCAGAAGGAAATAAATTGGCAACCACAGCTGATTCCTTGGGAGCACAGCCTCTGTCATCAGATGTTCAGGGTTATCAAATCTTACTTGCTATTAAAACCACATTAAAATGGAAACAGCAGCTTCAGATTTTTGTCTCTCTGTTATTTTGTTTACCAGCCATCAGAGCTCTGGTTGCAGGGTCTGTCTCCTTGGAGAACTTTCCTAGATGGATGGATATTGCCTCTTTTCCCCATGAATTCTTCATAGCACTATTGACTGATTTTTTTTTTTTATGCAATTAAGGAAAGTGGTATCATCGAACTGTCTGCACAGGCAAGTGATGGTCAGTGACAGCCTGAATGTATCACATCAGCAGCTTCCTACAAGGCACTTGCTACCTCCACAGGAGTTATTTGCATATAGTTTTAGTTACTTTTTGTCTTCTCCAAACGGGAAAGGTTTGCTCAAAAAATAAAGAGGTCAGCAGGGCCTCCAGAGATTGCCTCTTGTTTCCATGTAGTCTTAGGAGGTCCTGTTTTCCCAGCTTGTAAAAGGAGAATGTTCTTACTGGATGGAGGTGGGAAGTGTGTTCAGATGTGCAGCCTGAGTTTGGCAGGTACCTAACTGCAGAGAGAAAGGGAAATGAGCCAGGTGCTCTGCAGCAAACCCAAACCACGTGTGATGGAGATTGAGCAGAGCTGCCACCCCTGAGGCTTGTGGACAGAGCAGGACACAGTTGTAGTCCTCCTTGCTTCAAAATGAAGTCAAAGGGGAATGTGTCAAGCAGGCAGCCATTGCTAGGGAACAGCAAGCTGCCTGCATGGAAGTCTGAGTGCTGCTGCATCAAGTTGCAGTTTCCAAAGTGGGCATTGATAGTTGTCTCTTCCTTTTGGGGCTGGTCTGGGAGCTGGATTCTCACAGCCTTTTTGCCAGGGGAAGAACAACAGGGGTTCCTGTGGGCATGTGTCAGGTGGAAGAAATAAGTGACAAAGCCTTGCAGAGAAATGTTATCACTGGTCATTGTGTTTGTGCAAGTGTTTATTTTAATTAACCTTCAGTGTTGTTGGGTTTTTTTTCCATTTTAAATATTATTTGAACCCAGATTCAAAGTGAACTCCTGAGGTGGTGGTTCAGATAATTCTTAGCAGAGAACAACTTTTGAGTAAGAGCTAGAGTGTCATAATGAGGCCTTGAAACATTAAAGCCATCATTTCATTTCCCCAAGTACCTGCGTGCCTGGAATACATTTTCCTTATGCTCCTTTGTTTGAACTCTAGGAGGGATGACAGAGTTATTAATTAAAACAATGGCGTGCTCAAGATTTGGAAAGGGAACAAGAAACATGAAAGGCGGGTGACTTATTTCCTCCTCCTCTCCTTGCCCTGAAATTTGTTCCATTTTTGGTTTTCCATGTAATATCTCTTCCTTGCAAAAAAAGCCCCAGCCAACCCACCTCTCTCATCCAAGCTTATTTTGGGGAGATGCTTGGGAACACCTTTTGCTTTCAACTGAATTATTGCTTTATTTCATAGGTATGGAGACAGCAGCAGGGACACCTCCCCCTCCACCCCCCACCGCATGCTTCTTGGGTCAGATGTATGGAAGTATACCACAAAAAGATGTCTAAGCAGTAAATCCCTGCCCTGGTATGGGGATATGAGGGAGATTCCCAGAAATACCTTTTTCTTTGGGCTCACAGCCATGTTTTAGTCAATGGTAGCCATTGATACTGCCTCCATCTAGGTCAGGCTCTTGATGTGAAAAGACATAGAGCCAGTTACAGGTGAAGACTAAGGCTCAAATCCAGGAATCAAGTGCTGTCATCTCTTCCAGACAGTAGTTCAGGGCCCATTATCTAGCCTGGCATCCTTCAGAGCTCTATGTCTCACAGGAAACCTCCTCATCTGCTTCTCTATGACTCTCCATCACTAAGGAAAACTGGTCTGGATGCTGCAAGAATAAGTACATTGTCTATAGTGATGTCATTTTAAAAAATTAATACATTAAAAACATTTCCTTCCTCTACAATAATGATAATCTTAATTTTTGAGCTTCCTGCAGTGGAACATTTTCTTAATTGAATTCTTAATTCATTGAACATCTCTAATAAGCATGAATGGCAATTTCATCTTACTGGCTGCATTCTTCTAAGGGACGCTCTTTGGAGGCTGGTTCATGAAACAGAGTCTTTTTTCCCCTCTCAGGCCAAGGTTTTAACTCCAGCCATTGCTCACCAGTCAGCACCAACCCAGGGCTGCTCCTCCAGACTAGGGAGTGAAACACAGGAGTAAGGGCTGGGCTCCTTTCATTGCTGTCTCCAAGGACCTGGGGAGCTGGAGTTCCTTAGCGTATGATGAATCTGGAGCATGCTGGCACATTCTGGTGCATCTTCCTTATCCTTACATTCCCACCACATGTTTTTTTTCCTTACTCTCCATATGATAGGTCCTTCATTGGGGATGAACTCCTGTGTCTGTTGCAGGATACAGGTACATCTCTGCAAGAGCTAAGCCATCATTTGGGCTGCCTCTCCAGCTAGTTCAGCAAACTTTCTCCTGCCTATAGAAGTGCAAACCCTGCAAAGGACTTGCTTGAACCTGGCAATTTTTGCACTGTTCCCCGTCACGTGTCTCCTGATGCTGGCATGACTCCTGATGGAGGGCATGCTTCGCCATGCCCTTCATCCCAAAGTGTATCTGAAGACAGATTTCTAACTCCATGTAGATGCCTAGGTTGCCTGGAGCTTTACAGGGCTGGTAAAAATGCTTTTTGTGATGTTACTCTTGCCTTGTTTCATTGAATAAAAAAGAGGAACGGAAAGAGAAAGAAAGGAAAGCAAAGGGAAGAAGATGGGAATCCTGCTGTCGCAGTTACCTAGTTTCAGTGTAACCAGTGGTACACAGACACTACCCCTTCTCCTTAGGGTTTTTTGAACAAAGAGCCTCTCCCAGCAGCCAGGCTGTCTCTGCTGTACCTCGGTGCATGTTGTCAGTTAGCTCTGTCCTCGAAGCAGTGTCATTATTGGTCCTTTGAGGACCAACTGAAATCCAGCAGTGCTTCTGAAATAAGCACATCCCAGCTGCTGCCTAGATAAAGCATGGCAGCAAGGCGAGCACATGAACCAGTGCCCTCAGATAGCTCGTGTGTTAAGGCAGCACAGCATTCTCGGAGTTAAATGAGTTCTCACAGCCAGAAGCTGGCATCATTAGACTAAGGAGATGGGCTTCATGCTTGCTACATGGAAAAAGGCACATCAGTTATGTGAAGCAGTCTTTCACATCTCGTTCAGATATGACACACAATTCTCATCTCTAGAGCCATTTATTCTCTATTTTTGGTATTTCTAGAGCCTAATTATTATTATACCTCAGTGATTCCCAAGGTCTAAAGTATTTATTCAAGACCAATACAGGGTGAATGAGCTATAAAGACATTTGGGTTCATTGGGAGGAAAATCCCAGTCCAGCATGCTCTGAGAAGCCAGCACCATCCCATCTCTTTGCAGCTAGGGTGGTCCAGTAGCTGCAGGACATCGAGGGAGTGATTTCCAGAGCAACTCCATATATTGCTGCTGGCTGTGCAGGAGCTAAATTGAGCATCCATACATGAAATAGCTGCAGCTTTGCCAGCTTATTGCACCCAGGAAAGCCATGCTTATGACATGCAGAACTCCCCAAGAGATCTTGTGCCTTGTTGGGTCATTTCCCATGCAGAGGCTTTTTTCATGATACTTTGTAACTGTACTTTGTGCCCATCATTTTGTGACTTGCTAGGCAAGGCTATGGGTGAAGAACATTTGCTTGAAGCATTATTCTTTAGATCTAGCAAAGGCATGACAAGTTTGGAGGCAAAAAAAAAAAAAAAAAGGGAAATGGGAAATAACCCCCTCTTCACAGGAGGTCTGAATTCTTCCCTCTTCTCTGAAGGTCATTGTCAATCACGAGCCCATGAGCACAGCTCCTGCAGAATATCTATCCCTTGCTATCCAGCTTCATTCTGGTTCCTATTTTCTCTTGCCTCCCAGGGCAACATTATACTACACTTTCATTGCTGCACACCAGGGAAGAGAGCCCTCATAGCAAGCTTCTCATGCAGGGAATAGTCCTGACAAAAAGCTGTTTATGTGCAATGAGAAGATGCCTACCTCAAAATCACTCTGCAGACTTCCTCTGCAGGCAGGTGAACACTACTGGCTAGCAAAGAACATTTTTTACCTCCTAATAAGTGACAGAAAGAAAGCATTGGTTATCTAGTATGTCAGGAAAACTGAGAACAAGCAAATGTGCAAGGCTATTCACACTAACCCTATGGGACCAAAGTGTGTGCAATAACACCTTAAACTCCCAGGGTTCAACACATCTGCTAGTAGAAGTTACACCAGGGACTAGCTGGACCATTTCACTGTTCAGTGATAATTTTGCAGAAAATACACTGTGCTGAAGGTGCTTTTCCATTTGGGTTAGCATAAGAATGTTCTCTCAAAATACCAAACATGCACAATATTTGTATCTTAAAATGGTCACTTAAAATGCAAGGAAGAATGTGGCTAATTAAGCCTCTGATCATTTAAAATTAGCCCATGTGGCTCATAGAATACAGCCCAATCCAATTAGAGTAGAGCGCTTTGCTAAAGGCATGTGTGAAAAGCAGGTGCTATGGAGGGGGAGAGAGGTCTAGAGACTTTTCAGCTCCCATCTACAGAATGACACTGTGCCCTTTGTGGGAATCAATATTCTTCCTGTGACTTTGATTTGCAGTGGAGAAGAAACAGAGATAATAAACACTCATAGATCTTCTACAGCTTCAGCATTGTGTTATCCAGCTCTTCCCTTTTCACTTGTCACCTGAATGGAATGCAAGATGCGTATTTTACTCAAGGCCAGAGTAGATCTAAAGCATTCAGTATGTTTTTCATATGTATATATATACACATATATATATGTTTAGTTAGAAACTTGAATTAGGTTGTAGATCTGTGCTGTGAAGGGTGGTGGAATGAGGTTTTCTTCCCAGCACAGCCCAAATGATGGAGCAATTTGTAAGGGCTCTGTATTGTTATCTTTTGTTGTTCTATACACTGGATTCATGGCTTGGTGACACTCAGCAGTAACATCCTGCTATCTGGGGGACTCATTTAACTCCATCCCCTCTCAATTTGATGTCTAATCTTTGTTTTTGTTAGTATCACTGATTCTAACTAAGGATAGAAGCTTGTACTGAGCATGTATCATTTAATTAAAGGGATGATGCAAATGTGTCTGAAATTTCCTGTGGACATTGGCTTCTGGGAAGTTGTCCATATTTTGTTGGGACTTTGGCAAATTTATATCTGTGCAGCGCTTCCTTGGAACAATTTAGTTTGTTTTGAAAGCAGTATCTCATTTAAGGCCACTTAGTACATACTCTAAAGCTGACCTACATCAGGGCTTCAACTGATTTCAGCTCTCATTAAGCAAATGGATATATCCCTGTCTCTTCACATCAGGGGCCTCTCAATATGCTGATGTTCTTTGTGTCTGTGAGCAGGGCAGTCTGTCCACTGAGAACTGCCCAGAACGATGACCAATGCCCAGCGCTGTGTTTGTTCAGATGGGTCTAGCCATGTTCTCAGATGTGGCATGTGTCTCATCATTCTCAGCAGATGGGCCTGCTGTTAAAAACCCCCAAACTATAGGTTTGAGGGTTTTTTTATTTAGAGGAGTTGGACAGGTTCAGATATGAGTACACTGATGCTGTTTCAAAGCCAATGTTGTTATCAACAAGGAGCCTCCACAGTGTAAGTTTTAGCCCTGCTGAAAGATGTGGCTTGAAAAAAAACCAAGGTCACATAAAGGGAATATATCGTCTTTTGGAAGTGGAATGACTCAAGTGCTTTTCTGGAGGTAAATTTATAGGGTTCACATAGAGGCAAGCCCACATCATCAGTCCATGCAGCAGCCTTGGAGCCTTCAGAGCACTTGAAAATTGTTTCAGAATTTGCATCTCGTGAAACTGGAGATCCAGATATTAACCCAGACCCCCGAAGTCTGTGTTGTACATGTCCGGAGCAGAGAAAACATCATCAGTCAGACAGCCCAGGCACACATGATGACCCCCATTAATTCTATTCTCTTTGTAATGAAACCTTTGTTTGTTGTTTTAGTATGTTACTTGTTGCACCAAGATTGCTACTTTTCTATGACATCTCCTTTCTGCATTTTTCAGGTAATTATGGTGCCTTGATCACAACAATACTGGAGCTCTTCAAGAAGTGCATCATCACATGACTTGCATTTATCTTCTGTGGCTCTCCCTTCTTCTGTGTCCCTGAGAGGGGACTCACAGAGGTGAGTAGTATATTTGAATATTTTCCTTTTTTGTTGCTGCTGCTGAAGAGGCGTTGAAAAAGGAGTACCTTAGCACTTAGAATCATAGAATAGTTTCAGCTGGAAGAGACCTTCAAGATCATCAAATCCAATCTTACTCCTAGCCCTATCAGCACCACTAAACCATGTCCCTAAGCGCAACATCCACCCGTCTCTTAAACACCTCCAGGGATGATAACTCCACCACCTCTCTGGGCAGGCTGTTCCAATGCCTGACAACCCTTTCAAGTAAGGAAATTCTTCCTAATATCCAGCCTGAACCTCCCCTGGTGCAACTTCAGGACATTTCCTCTTGTTCTATCACTTGTCATTAGGGAGAACAGACCAATCCCTGCCTCGCTACAACTTCCTTTCGAGTAGTTGTAGAGAGCGATAAGGTCTCCCCTCAGCCTTCTTTTCTGCAGGCTAAATAACCCCAGATCCCTCAGCCATTCCACATATGGGACATGCTCCAAATCCTTTACTAGCTCAGTAGCCCACCTCTGTACCCTCTCCAGTACCTCAATGTCCTTCTTGTAGAGAAANTGCATAATGAAACTCAGGATGACCTGCTCCATCAGCTTCCCAGGCACTGAAGTCAAACTGACAGGCCTGCAATTTCCCAGATCATCCTTCAGTCCCTTCTTATATGTGGGTGTTATATTGACTGGCCTCCAATCTTCTGGTACCTCCCCAGTCAGCCAGGACTGCTGATAAATGATGGACAGTGGCTTGGTGAGCACCCCTGCCATTTCTTTCAGCATTCTAGGTTGTACCCCATCCATCCCCATAGATTTATGCACATCGATGTGGAGCAGCAGGTCATGGACCATCTCCTCCTGAATTGTAGGGGGGATATTTTGTTCCTGGCCCCTGTTTCTTGACTTGGGGGGCTGACTTTCCCCAGTACAAGTGTTCCCATTACTGAAGACTGAGGCAAAGAAGGCTTTAAGCACCTCAGCCTTCTCCTCGTCTTTTATCACCATATTTCCTCATAGATCTAGTAGGGGATGGAGGCTCTCCCTGGTCTTTCTTTTATTGTTAATGTATTTATAGAAACTCTTCTTGTTGCCCTTTACCTCTAAAGCCAGATTAACTTCTAGCCCGGCTTTTGACCTTCTAATTATCTCTCTGCATGACCTAACAACATTCTTGTACTTGTTATGAGTGGTCTGTCCCTTCTTCCAGAGGCTATAAACTCTCCTTTTTTTCCCTGATTTTAAGCCAAATCTCCCTATTCAGCCAGGCCAGTCTTCTTTGCTGCCGGCTCATCTTACAGCACGTGGGGATGGCATGTTCCTGTGCCTTTAAGATTTCCTTCTTGAAAAGTGTCCACCCTTCCTGGACTCCTGCATCCTTCAAAGCTGACTTCCAAGGGATTCTAGCAAGTAACCTCCGAAACAAGTCAAAGTCTGCCTTTCAAAAGTCCAAAGTGTCAGTTTTGCTACCCCACCTCCTAACACCTCTAAGAACAGAGAACTTAATAATGTCATGGTCACTGTTCCCTAGATGGCCTCCAACTGCCACTTGAAATGTGACTCAGCTCTAAGATCTGGTGGGAACTTATTTTAGGGTCAGTGCTTGGGCAAGGTCTGAATCCTCTAGAAGTGAGGTTTATTTCCATGTTTCCTAACTAACTGTCCTAATGATGTCTGGGAAATAGGCCACAGAATCATAGACTGTATTGGGTTGGAAGGGACCTCTAAAGACCATCTAGTCCAATCCCCCTACAATAAGCAGGGACATCTCTAACCGGGTTAAGTTGCTCAGAGCCCTATCAAGCCTGACCTTGAATATCAACAGGGATGGGGCCTCCACCACCTCCCTGGGCAGCCTATTCCAGTGGTCAGCCACCCTCATATTAAAGAACTTTTTCCTAATGTCTAACCTAAATCTACTCTTTTCTAGCTTAAAACCATTGCCCCTTGTCCTGTCACTACAAACCCTTGATAACACACCTTCCCCTGACTTCTTATAGGACCCTTTCAGGTACTGGAAGTTCATATCCTCAAGCTTCACTGTGGCCTCAGTGGACTGAATGTATTTAAGAAAATCCCAAGACCTGAGAACTGACTTTGGGTAGAGCAAAATGATGGGCAGGAGGGCTGCCCATGGAATGATGGTGTGACTTGGCTGCAAGCCAGGTCAGTGAGTGGCCCTGCAATGTCGCCGTCGGGACGGACAAAGTGACAAC